>CM076580.1:178780570-179380570 GCA_034641835.2 Pinus albicaulis
GAAAAAAGATCTCCTGGGTTAATTAATAAAAACTTTAATACTTCTCGGCCTTTTATGGGCTCGATGGAGAAGTTTACACATGTTCTCTCTGTATTAACTATTTTACATTTAAGAATTAATCTCGGTGATAGCTTTTGTTGACTTTAAGGCTCTGTTTCATGTTGTAATAACTCTGCTGATATTTTTGCATTAAGTTCCTTTCGCAAAATTAATTATTCGGCTACATTTGAGGTAAATATATGATTTTCTCATCATACTTCGGCCTCTGTTGAATGCTTTGAGGCTACAGGTGGCTTTGGGTAGCTGAGAGGAATCAATTTTCCTTTGATGTGGTGGTGGAGGCTCTTTTTGACTGATAAATCTTTTGATTTGTCTTTAATTGTGTTTCTATTTGGAGGATTAGGCTTTTGATTTTCTATCTTAGCCGTAATCCTCCAAAACTGTGAAAACAGTCTTTAATCCTTCATTTCTGGCTTGTTTAATCTTCAACACTGATACTCTTTAGCTTTGATTTAATTGTCCGTGTCTTGTTGATGTGCAGGGCCGCAAAGGGCTCATATGGCATCAATGCCCATGAAGCATTGATGGAACGTGAAGTTTGAACCCTGTAGATGGCTTCTCTTTTATGAATAAAGGCATGAGGATCGTCATCCCGGCCTTTGGATTTTTCTTCAATATAATTAAAAAACCATTTAAACCTGCAAAATACACACAAATGTTATGAAATCCTGCGTTATTTGGTAAAACTGCTTCAGAGGTTGTGGGGAGGAGCGTGGCCATTGGGTGGCAGCATCCAACGGTGAAGATTTGTGCGTGGTGGTCAAAAGGAGAGCGGTGGGAAATTTTAAGTCATAACTGTTGATTTGAGATTGACCAATAAGATTAATGGTCGAGATTTGGCGGTAAATCAATAATGCGAAGGGGTCAGATTATTGTGAAAATAGAAGAAAATGTGAAGAAATAAAGTTAAAAGCCTTTGTGGGAGGAAATATGGTTAAAAATTAAATTTGGGGTTTCGGGAGGATCGTGGGCCATCGGATGAGATCAAGCCACGAGATCAACGGCGGAGATTTCACGTTAAAAACCCTTTGGAAGAGGTGGAGGGTGATAGTGTAGAGCGAGAATGATATGGGACCGTTGATCTGCAGAGATCAACGGTCGAGGAGGAATGCGATATGATATAGTGCGAAAGGGGATAGGTGGTTTCGGGAAGGAAAACCACGGGTTTTGCGTGATAAAAAGGTGGGTAGGCGGTATTGCCTTTTCGAACGTGATATGCATTAGGAGGTGACACGTGTATTTTGAAAACATCCTATGTCACGTAATTTTTGGAAATTAACCTCCGCGCTAAAAGTTACGCGAAAATGAGCTTGAACCGTTAGATCTGGGGTCTCAGATCTGACGGCGGAGAGCGAGCGCGAAATTGGAAAGATGCATGGGCATAAGTGGGAAGGGCGGTTTTATTACAGACCGTTCGATCAGGGGATCGACGGTGGAGATTAGATCTGGAGGGAGGCAGGACCCACAGGGGTTGGGCCTGCCGGGGTTAATACGAGCCGTTGGATGTGAGGATCAATGGTGGAGATTTCATTTGGGGATTAAATGGAAATAATACAAAGGTGGAGAATGGGTTAATGAGGATCGTTGATCTACAGAGATCAAAGGTTGGGCTTTGGCCAAAAACATTATGAAGCGGGGCGCATGAATTTTAACCAAAGTTGGGAGATGCAACCTGGACCGTCCGATCTGGACACGTGGACGGTCCAGATGCAATCGGAGGCATGCGATCGGCGGGGAAGAAATTTTGAATGGTGCCGATGCGATTTAGCGCTAGCCGTCGATCTGAGGATCAAATCGACGGTGGGGAGTGAATCGGAGGGGTTCAAAAGGCAGAGGAAGGGTTTATGATCGGAGAAAATGAGGTCCGTCGGATCTGGGAAGGCGGGGAGGAGATCAACGACTCACGATTGATCGGGAGATCGCCAATTGGGGATAGGTAAAAATAACATGGAATGCGCCCTTTGAATTTTTGCCGATGCGATACTGCGCGTCCCGTTGATCATTTCAGATCAACGATGGATATTATTTTAAATCATGCACCGAAAGAAACCCTTTAATATTTATGAAAACCCAAAAATTTAATAAATACAAAGGTTTTGGCTCGGGGCAGGTTATATATTGGCGCCCGGTTGCGGGGCCTGTGGTTTATATGAAATGCGATAGGCCCAGGGCTTATACATAGAAAGGGCCAATCGGGATTGGGCCTTCGGGCTCGGGCTTTTCAATCTACCCATTTAAAATCTCCGATGCAATTAGCGCTTTGAGAATTTAACTCTTGGTCTCAGGCATAGATTATATGGAGAGAGGCGAAGGTTTATACGAAGGGGCTCAATCGCATCGGAAAAATGATGCGGGGCTTTTCAATCTACCCATTTTCATTAAAAACATTGTTCTGGCGGGTTAAGACCAAAACTTAGGAAAAGTGGGTTTATGGATTTATAAAGGGAAATATGCATCGGGGATGGTTTATTACAAGGTTTAAGAGCCATATGCGGGCCCAAGGGTTATATGAAGCGGTGATTGGATCGGGGCTATGTAATAAGGGGCCAATCGCATCGGAGGTCTCAATAAAGAAAAAAAGACTTGCGCGCTGTGTTTTGTTCCGATGCGATAAGCGCTTGGGACCATAAGCACTTGGTTCCAACACCAAGGCATATGTGGGGAAGTGTTTAGGACCTAGCCCAAAGGGGCTTAAGCCCATTAAAAAAAAAAAAAAAAAAAAAAAAAAAAAAAAAAAAAACTTGTTTTTTATGAAAATTTTCAAAGTTTTTTATGGATATTTTTGCAAAGTTTAAAAATGAGCTTTAAACTTTGTAAAAGGATTTTCATGGAAGGGAAGAATCATGAAAAATAGAGGAATTTGATGGGGAAATGAAGGTTACTCTGAGGGAGGGGGAAGGGAAAATGAAGTTTTTGTAGTGTTTCTTTCTTTTATGAATATAAAGGTAATTTCTAGGTTTGAAATGGAAACAACAATGAAGATTTAAACAAAGGCAAGATGTCTTTATGAGTCTTCAAGAGATAAAAATTTTAGCAATAAACTTGTTTCTTGAAGGCTCCAAAAATGATTTAGCCACCTTTTGATATAACAAATTTTATAGGTGGCTAACAGTGGCTCCACTTGGGGATGGTGCCTTCTTGAAGGCATCAAGAACTTCAGACTTGCATTCTCTGGAGGCTGATTAGTGCCTTATCCATTGGGATACTTTTTCTTCATTTGGATGATCTTCTTTTGCTTTGAAAATGTTAACAACCATGAAAAACAATGGGTCTTCATCAATACAAGCTTTCTACCTACCCAATCCTACTGATCTAACATTTTTTCTCCTTTAGAGTGCACTTGGATTGAAAAACTCTCTTACAACATTTTATTCTTTTGAAAGCAAAAAAAATCTAATCTAATTCTACTCCTTATTTCTCCATGAAATCAGATTAACAGTTGAGTCCATATGCTTCTCTACCTAATCTAATAATCTGTTAGGATTAAACAGTCTAACAGATTCTTATTCACTAATTTCTAAGACAGAAATTTTAAAAGCATACAAGTCAGGATTGGAAAGTTTAACTTGTTGCTGATCTATGGCATAGAAAACAAGCTGCACATAGATATTATTTTGCAGAAAATAAATCAAAATGGAAGGCCTAAGATCTGAAATTTCAAAACATGGCCTTCTTTTTTCTTCAGCTCTGTTTTTGCTTCTGTTTGAACTGTTTTTTCCTTTTTCTCTGGTTCAGATTTTGAGCTGATTAGAACCAGTTTTACTTCTGTTTTGACTCAGAAATTAAAACAGATAGGAGTCATTCTTTATTTGAAAAGTTAGGTTTAGATTTTGAGCATGTTTGAACCTTTAATTTCTATCCTAATCTACCTAACTGATAAGCCAAGATTAAACTGTTTGGAAAATCTAATTCACTAACCTATCAGCAGTAAATTTAAAACTAGTTAGTCAAGATTAGGATGTTTGACTAATTAGAAGTGTGTTTTCAGGAGTGTCATTTGAGCTTGCACACTTTCAGATTTTCTTCTCTTTTTTGGTATGGGGCTGTACCTTTATTCTTTTTACAATCTGCGCTCTTTTATTTCTTCTATTGTTTTTGTATTTTTGATTTTTTCTAACTTTTGAATGCAATGATGGATGAAATATTTATAATGAAAGAAAAAATAAAAAGGCTTCAAAACATAACATGGATCAAGTGAAGTAATGTTTAAGCATCCTGCCATTGACAGGACCCCCAAACAGTTCAGTTCCATTCAACTCCTGCAAGAAAAAGGCATTGTTACCAGCAGCAGAATGAATGAGATAAGGGCCAAGCCATAAGTTACCAAATTTCCTATGCTTGCCCTTGTCTTCTCTCCTTGAGTCCCACTTTAACACTTTGTCCCCAACATTGAAATTGCTGGCCTTTGTTCTTCTGTCAAAAATCTTTTTGATGCTGTCTTGGTTTTGCAATGATTTGTTATAAACCTCTTCCCTGGTTTGCTAAAGGCAAATGGTCTGATTTATTCTTCTGATCATGTGATTATCTTCAGTTTGCAACTCTTGAATCAACTTCATAACTGGTACACCAAGGCTGGTTGGAAAGATTGCATCAGTACCATACACAAACTGGAAAGGTGACATTCCAATAGATTTCTTCAAAGTCAATCTGTCAGCCCAAAGCGCATGAACTAGCTTTGTGTGCCAAGAATTCTTGTTGTCCTCCAACAACTTCTTGATTATGTTCACCAAACTCTTTTTTGAGGATTCTGCAAGTCCATTACCTTGAGGGTAATAGGCCGTGGAATGACCCAATGTGATTTGATACTTGTGACAGAATTCAACCATCTTCTTTGATCCAAATAATGCTGCATTATTAGTGATGATCTTGGTAGGACAACCAAATCTAGAGAGAATATTAGTCTCTATGAATTTTATAATGACAGAATCATTGGCTTGCCTACAAGGGATGGCTTCTATCCATTTGGTGAAGTAGTCTGTGGCAGTGAGAATCCATCTATTCTGAGCAGATGATGGTGGATGGATTTCTCCTATGAAGTCAACACCCCACTGCTGAAAAGGAGCTTCAACAATGATTGGATGCAGAGGTAAGGGTAGCAGCTTCCTTTTGCCTTCAACAAGTTGGAATTTATGACAGGCAATTATCATCTTATGGACATCTAGAAAGAGAGTTGGCCACTAGTAGCCAGCCCTTAGTATTTTGTTGGCTGTTGTCTTCCAGTAGAGGTGGCCTCCACATTCTCCTTCATGGAACTCATGCTTAACCTTCTCTGCATCAAACTCAAGCAAACATTTAAGCAATATCCCACTTGCATTTTTCCAATAAAGACATTTATCTATAATGCAGTAGTTTACAACTTATAACTTCAAAAACCTTGCCTTTGTTTTTGATAAACCGGGAGGTGTATTCAATTTAAGCAAAACAAATAAAATATCAGCATACCAAGAGGAATTCATAAAATGGTCTTCAACAATGGGAGTTGAGAATTCTTCTTGGTTATCTAAAGCATTAATCATATTAATATCAAGAACTTCAAAATTTGATTCAGCCATCAATCTAGCCAGACCTTGGCCTTTGATGAGTTTAGTGGGCTTGATCTCTAAATCATATTCAAGAATAACAGCTATCCACTTACCTCTCTTACCATCTGGGTCCTGTGTTAGAATGTCTTTCACAACTGAATTTGGGACAAAGGCAATGATGTGTGAGTGAAGGATGTATACTCAGAAGTCTTTTAAAGCTTTGACCAAAGAAAAAGCTTGATTTTCCATAATGTTATACTTCAAAGGAGCATCTCTCAATGCCTTGCTAAAGAATGCAATAGGCTGCTCTTGTCTTTGTGGAATTTTCTGTAAAAGGACAGCAGCTATTGTATGTTCTGATGAAAATGAGAAAATATAAAAATCTTTTGAAAAATCAGGACTTATTAGAACTTGTGTTTTAGTTAACGCTTGTTTCACCAGCTCAAAGGAATTTTTTGCTTCTAAGGTCCATTTTACCCCTTGCTCCTTCTTCAACATGTTTGTTATATTCCTAAGGAGCTCAGCTAAGTTAGGTATGAACCTTCTCAAGAAATTAATCTTTCCAATGAAAGATTGTAATTCCTTGATGTTTTGAGGATGAGAGATTTGCAATATGGCCTCAATCCTCTTTGGATATATCTTAATACCCTCTTCTGAAATAATGTGCCCAAGGAGTTTACCTTCTTGAAGCCCAAATAGTGTTTTCTTAGGGTTTAAAGATATCCCAAACTTTTTGCATTTCTCGAAAACTTTTCTCAAATGTTTTAAGTGCTCTTCATCTGTCTTTGAAAACACAGTGACTTCATTGAGGTATATAATGATGAAGTAGCCTAACTCTTCCAAGAATGCTATGTCCATGGATCTCTGAAAAGTTGCTCCAGCATTCATTAGACCAAAGGGAATTTTCACGTACATAAAAGTTCCCCAAGGTGTGGTAAACGATGTCTTTAGTTGATCATCAGGGTGGACTAAAATCTGATTGTACCCTGAATAGCCATCAAGCAAAGAAATTATTTTTGAACCAACTACCCTTTGTAATATGTGGTCCATCTTGGGCAAAGGGTAGTTTTCCTTGAGTGAAGCTTTGTTTAAGTCTCTAAATTCTATACAAAGCCTAATCTCTCCTGTTTTCTTCCTGACTGACACCAGATTAGACACCCACTCAGAATATCTAATAGGAACAATAATACCAGCTTCATACATTTTCTTAATCTCCTTCTCAACCAAAGGTAACTGAATAGGGTTTATTCTGCGCAGCTTCTACTTGAATGGCTTTTGGTTTTCCTTGAGAGGGATTTTGTGCTGAATTATTTCAGTGTCATAGGATTTCAGATCTTCGTAACTCCATGCAAAAACATCAGAAAAATCTTTAAACAACTCTATGTATTTGAGTTTAATGTGAGCTGGTAAAGTCTTAGACAGTTTGATCATAATTGGTTTTAGTTCACTGCCTGTATTGCACTCCACTTTAGTCTCTACAGGCTCCAGTTTTGGCTTCTTGGCCACATCGTTGAAATCGAACAACTCTTCTAAAGGAGACAGACCCTTTGGCAAACTTTGATTTTTAGAATGCAGGGTTTCTAAGTCTTATGTTTCTATCCCTATAATCAATTTTGTTTTATTTTCAAGTTTGCTTGACAATAGATTTATATCAACAAGCTCAGGAGACAGTTCTTCCTCACCAAGAAAATTTTCTTCACTATTGCAGTCTGTTTCATACTCTGAATCCAAACTGTGTAGTTCAAATTCATTTCTGAATTACATGAAGTCTTCTATTTGTTTGTCTCCGTTAAACACTTGCCAATATTTCTCGTTATCAGGGACAACTGGTCTAAATTTAATCTGAGGTTTCATATGGCGTTAAACATGTTCTAGCTGCGAAAGCTAAGCTGTGGGCCATGATATTTTTTCTTCTCGGGACAAAAATCAATTGGGACTCCTCGAAAGTTTTTAAAAGATCCACGACATCGTTTCGATAGGCCCTAAGTCTGGGGTGATTAACGTTGTATTCCCCATTGACCTGCCTGATGATTAATTCCGAATCCCCATATACTTTAATTATTTTGGCTCCTAATTTTTTCAACAGACGTAAGCCTAAGAGAAGGGATTCATATTCTGCTATGTTATTCGAACACTGAAAATTTAATCTATAGGAAAGGCTTTCTGTGTGGTTGTTCTTAGTGTTGCGTATCAAGAACCCTGCACCAGCATTGTTCCTAGTGCATGACCCATCAAAGTACATACTCCACAGAGGATTAGCTTCGGGTTCAACCGTTTGATTACTATCCTCTTCATCCAGAGTGCTTTCTGTTTGTTCTTGAGTATCAGCACTTAGTTGAACTTGTTTTGATTTCTCAGATTTTTCATTGCGTTGAGGAATACTTTCTTGACTGTCAAGGTTAAAAAGCGAAGGACGCATGACTTGTAGCTCAAGACCTGTGTTTGGTTTGCTAAAGTCTTCAAATGTAGAAAACTGCTTTGAAAATCCCGTGGTGTCTACTTCCTCCTCTCTATTGGCCATTAATTCCGTTAAAGTGAAATGTTCACTGAATGTTTCATCGTTGAATAGGATAAAAGAATCAAGGCCGGTATTTACAGAATACAGAGGAGAGTTTTGCGGTCTGTCTTGACTAGTCACCATGTACTGCATATGAGACTCCCTGTAAAGTTTTCTTGTCTGATTAGACATAGGGATGGTCTCATAGGTCATTTCCATCTGCATAATCCCTTGTAATTTAGCCCCCCAAGACCTAGATAACAACATTCCATACTTTGGGGGAACATCAGCCACAACAATATCCATAACCAAACATTTGGCTGGAATCTGGTCTAAGTTAATGCAAAGGTCTTTGATTAAACCCAAACATTTTACTCTGCTTGAGTCAAAGGAGTACAAGTATTTATAAGGTCTGGTGATTTCTAGACCCAGGCTCTCCATTACATCTTTGGGCATTAAATTGTGAGAGGCCCCTGAGTCATGCATAGCGTTGTGCAAAATCTTGTCATGAATGTTTAAACTTACATAAAAGGGAGGAACTGGTCCCTCTTGATACCTACCTTCAATCTTTGGACCAAAAATAAGCTCTGGCTGGTCATCATTAAGATTGGCTGTGTCATTATTATCCTCTATGTTTAAAGCCTTCAAAATTTGGGTCCTATATACATTTTGGGCAGCTAGTTCAGAGAGAGGAACATAGATTTTAATTTTGGAAATTTCCTGCTCTAAACTGAAAGGAATTTGATTCTTTGAAGTGCTTGTCTCAGCCTTATTAGCTGCCACTCTGTCAGCAAAGTCTGTTTGTTGATTTGTTCTATTTACATTTGAAAAAATCGTTTTAACAGGAGTACTAGCTGAGTTGCTGGTACTACTAAGGTCTGCACTCTGTTTTACATTGTTTTGAGTGCCTTTCTCTTTACCTTTATCAGAATTTCCAGCCACTATTTTGTCTTTTTGCTTTGCAATTTTTGGTTTGTTTACAGCGCTCTTTGGTGAAGATTTTTCAGAGGTTTTATTGTCAGGAGTTTGTTGATTGGTTTTACTTCTAAGGTCATACTCTCTTTGAGACTCTATGATGACATTCTCCATGTCTTGATAATAACTTTCATCATTATCTCTTTTGTCATCATAAGGTGTGCATAGACCTTGTTTTCTATCATAATGAACCTCAAAGTCGTCATTATCTACTCCCAGCATGTTGATATCATCTTCCTCTATTTGCTCATCTGTGTCTTCAACCTCATTCACATACTTTTGATGAAAGGGAGGAGTGATCTGTTGATCATCTTCCCTTGGTCTATTTTGAAGCTGATTCCTTCTAAAATTCTGATTTTGGTTCTGGTTCCTATTTTGAGGTGCAGTTTGGTTTTGAATTGCTTGTGCTCTCTCAAGAATGCTCATTTTCTTCGTCATCTCCTCCATCATTCTTTCCATCTTTGAGCTGGAAGTAGAAGGTGTGGATTCTTCTATGAAGGACACTCTCTTCTCGTTTTTCATTCTTGCTCTTTTCTCCATCAAGTTGACTTCCACAGCAAGAGCCCCTTTTTGCATATCTTCAAGGGTTATAGGGTCTCTTTCTCTCAGCTGATAGGCCATTTCAGGGTCAAACCCTTCAGGAAATTTTTTTAACACTGAGCCTTGTGGAGGTTTTAAATCTGGGGGAAGGGCATTATACACACTATTAAATCTAGTGCAGTAAGCTTGTACACTTTCCCCAGTGTTTCTGTGAAGATTTTTGTAATCAAAGAGTATTTGAAGAGGGTTTTTTATCACTTCCCATTTGTTTAGGAATGTCTGATGGAAGGCTTGGAGATCATTTATACCGTGGGGGGTTAAGCCTTTAAACCATTTTCTTACTTCTCCCCCCAAACTCTGAGAAAATAGTCTAAGTTTGACAGAATCATCGTCAATTTCATTTCTGTCAAAGTAGTCATTAATTTTATCCACATGTTGTGATGCAGTTGTAGTATTACTGACATCATACAATGATATTTTGGACTGATAGTCTTGTGGAATATTGACTAAGGGTACAGGAAGGACTAAGGGAGCGTACCATGCTGCCATGATATGTGGTGGAGGTGGATTTACAAGAGGTGGATTAACAAGAGGGAAAGTGGGCTGAAGTGGAGTGGTTTGGACAGTGAATGTTTGGTGAACAGATGTTGATGTACTTGCGATAGATTGCTGAGCTGATCTTGGATGAGAGATACCTAAATTGTGAAGGAAATGTAAATCAGGCGGTGTTGTTTCTCTACTACCGGGTTGTTCACTTGTTTCTGGTGATGAAAGTGAAGACTCAGAGTCTATCTGAATTATATCATCAAGTGACCTAGTTCTAAATGGATTTACTAAGTCAACTTGTGATTGTTGTAGAGCTAAAATATTTTCAGGAACTGAATTAGCTCTCAAGGGTGATCTGAAAACAGTTGATAATTTAATCTTAGGAGACTCCCTAAGGATACTTTTCAGGTTATCAACTATCTCAGGTGGGTTTGGGTCAGGGTAGGCTCTAGTATGAATCTTTCTAGGAGCCACTATGCTGTGTTTTTAGACCCAACTAAACAAGAAAAGCTCAACCAGATATGGCAATCTTTAAGAGGTTAACTGATCTGTTTTATACAAATTTTATTCCTACAGTCCTCTAACTGAGTTTAAATGATGTTGTGATGATAATGGTTCTTCCCAGTGGAGTCTTAAGGTTTGTTTAGGATTGTGGAGTCGCCAAGTGGAAGTTTTTAGCTCTTTTGGAGGTAAAAGGTTTTATGGTCCACCACCATGTTTATTAAATACCAATCTAAAATATTTTGGGTTTTCTGAGTTATTTTTCAGTCCTATTGGTTCTTAAGAGTGTCCTAACTCTGTTTCAAAACTTAGCTACGGTTATGAGACAAAGAAAATCTACTCTTATGGATAAGCTAGCCGATCTTTCAAGGTTAGATAAACTCTTATGAGCATCCTAGGGTTTGCCTAGTTTGTCACTGCTTCAAACAAGTTTTATCATGATTACCATTGGTTTGGTAGTGCTTGAAGAGGCTGCTTTTTCCTCACTGCACAATGGTATTGAATTGAGGGTTTTCTTGAGTGCTAAGATGTACTTAGACTGTGATCAACTCAGAAGTCCCCAGAAGATGTTAGCTCCCTGTAATTAGCAATATTGGCAAAGTCCAACTGCAGGGAGAACACTTATTTCAACCACTTTGGGATTCTAGGATCTAACCCTCCTGAATCCGGAGAGGGATCTCTCCAATAAAGTGCAAAGATTGATTTATCTTTAAAAATATTTTGGGTGATGATATTAGGCTAGTTATGAAGGCCAAGGGTTTTGTTTTGTTTTGGATGGTTGAGCATGATTATTATTTGAGGGAAAGTCCTAAATGGAAAGAGTTTCAAAGGTGTGAAGTTGGAAGCAATCATAAAAAGTTTCGGCTAAAAAGATAGATATAATGCTAGTTTTTAGTCCATTGGGCTATGGAGTCATAATAGGATTTAATTGAAACAACAAGGTTCAAGAGTGGTCCATGGGGCAAGTCATCTATGTCTAAGGATCTCTTTAGAGTTGATTTAATGGAATGAAATGATACAACAAGAAGGGGAAATAAACAAATGAAGAACAAAGAGCAGCCTAAGATCAGGTAAGTACTTTGAAACTATCCTACTTTCGGCATACACTTAAGAGAGACATAAAAGTAATCTAAGATCTGTTAAGTACTTCGAAACTAGCCAAATTTTGATGCACTTTCAATAGAAAAACATTTTAAACACAAAAGGAAACTTTAAAAGCAACTGTTGGAGAAGAAACTAGAGGATAGGGCTCACCATAAACTTCCCTAGCTCTGCTTTACTTTGTATACTTTCAAGACCAACACATAAGATAACAAAGAATGGTCTAAGATCAGGTAAGGAATTTTAACCTAGCCTGCTTTCAACTCACTCTTAGGGAAACTTTCGGCTAGTTTTTGGGGATAAAACTAAAGGACATGGCTCACCATTACTTCCTTAGTTCATCTCTACTTAACATAAACTGAAAATAACATTCAAGAACAACATTCAACTGAGACAGTAGGATGAGGGAACGCCAGCATTCCTAATTACTTAAATTGAATTAAATCATTCCTAAACAACACAATTTGGAAGAAAACATGTAGATAAAGCTTATCAGTCAGAGAAGGTTACTGATATTCAGTAATTCCTAACTCTACGCTTGCTGTTCTTTATCAGAGAAGATGGAAAAAGTGAAAACATAAATAAAATAAAAATTTACAATAAGAAATAACATCACCGTCGACATAGACCAGGATCCCATAAATCAACTTGTATTGATGCTTCAAACTAGTTACAACTTTAAGTCCAATGTTTCAGTTCAGTAATCATCTTCACTTCTCAGCCTAACTTATTTGATCACAAACAGAGCTTCAAGAGCCCGTGAACACTATTTACAAGTAGAAGTTTCAAGCTCAAGTATATTTCAAAGTTCTGCAACCAACATTTACAATGAACTCCTCAATGAGATTTTATAGAAGGATGAGGAGGTCGAAAGAAAAAGATCTAAGGGTTCAATTAATACAGATTTAGTACTTCTCAGCCTTTGAGGGGCTCAAAGGAGAAGTTTACAGATATTTTTCTGTATTAATTGATTTTCATTAAGTATTTAAGCTCGATGGGATGATTTTGTTGACTTTGAGGCTCTGTGTCATCCCTGTAGTAACTCAGCAGATATTTTGCAATAAGTTCTTCGGCTGAATTAGTTGTTCGGCTGTCGTGAGGAAAATATCTTCTGCTTTGGTCATTACTGGACCTCTATTGAATGCTGTGAAGCCAGAGGTGGCTTTGGGTAGCTGAGAGGAATTAATTTGCCTCTGATGTGGCGGTGGAGGCTCTTTCTGACTGATAAATCTTTGATTTGTCTTTAATTGTGTTTTAATTCGGAGGATTAGGCTTTTGATTTTCGATCTTAGCTGTAATCCTCCAAAACTGTGAAAACAGTCTTTAATCCTTCATTTCTGGCTTGTTTAATCTTCAACACTGATACTCTTTAGCTTTGATTTAATTTTCTATGTCTTGTTGATGTGCAGGGCCGCAAAGGGCTCATATGGCATCAATGCCCATGAAGCATTGACGGAATGTGAAGTTTGAACCCTGTAGATGGCTTCTCTTTTATGAATAAAGGCACGACGATCGTCATCCCGACCTTTGGATTTTTCTTCAATATAATTAAAAAACAATTTAAACTTGCAAAATACACACAAATGTTATGAAATCCTGCGTTATTTGGTAAAACTGCTTCAGAGGTTGTGGGGAGGAGCGTGGCCGTTGGGTGGCAGCATCCAATGGTGAAGATTTGCGCGTGGTGGTCAAAAGGAGAGCGGTGGGAAATTTTAAGTCATAACCGTTGATCTATGATTGACCAAGAAGATCAACGGTCGAGATTTAGCAGTAAATCAATAATGCGAAGGGGTCACATTATTGTGAAAATAGAAGAAAATGTGAATAAATAAGGTTAAAAGCCTTTGTGGGAGGAAATATGGTTAAAAATTAAATTTGGGGTTTCGGGAGGATCGTGGGCCATCGGATGAGATCAGGCCATGAGATCAATGACGGAGATTGCATGTTAAAAACCCTTTGGAAGAGGTGGAGGGCGATAGTGTAGAGCGAGTATGATCTGGGACTGTTGATTTGCAGAGATCAACGCTCGAGGAGGAATGCGATATGATATAGTGCAAAATGGGATAGGCGGTTTCAGGAAGGAAAACCACGGGTTTCGCGTGATAAAAAGGCGGGTAGGCGGCATTGCCTTTTTAAACACGATATGCGTTAGGAGGCAACACGTGTCTTTTGAAAACAACCTATGTCGCGTAATTTTTGGAAATTAACCTCTGTGCTGAAAGTTACGCGAAAATGCGCTTGAATCGTTAGATCTGGGGTCTCAGATCTAACAGCGGAGAGCGAGCGCGAAATTGGAAAGATGCGTGAGCAGAAGTGGGAAGGGCGGTTTTATTATGGACTGTCCGATCAGGGGATTGACGATGGAGATTAGATCTGGAGGGAGGCAGGACCCACAAGGGTTGGGCCTGCCGGGGTTAATACGAGCCGTTGGATGTGAGGATCAATGGTGGAGATTTCATCTGGGGATTAAATGGAAATAATACAAAGGTGGAGAATGGGTTAATGAGGACCGTTGATCTGCAGAGATCAATGGTTGGGCTTTAGCCAAAAACATTATGAAGTAGGGCGCATAAATTTTAACCAAAGTCGGGAGATGCAACTTGGACCGTCCGATCTGGACAAGTGGACGGTCCAGATGCAATCGGAGGCATGCGATTGGCGGGGAAGAAATTTTGAATGGCGTCGATGCGGTTTAGCGTTAGCTGTCGATCTAAGGATTAGATCGATGGTGGGGAGTGAATCAGAGGGGTTCAAAAGGCGGAGGAAGGGTTTATGATCAGAGCAAATGAGGGCCGTCGAATCTGGGAAGGCGGGGAGGAGATCAACGACTCACGATTGATCAGGAGATCGCCAATCGGGGAGAGGTAAAAATAACATGGAATGCGCCCTTTGAATTTTTGCCGATGCGATATTGCGTGGCCTGTTGATCATTTCAGATCAACGGTGGATATTGTTTTAAATCATGCACCAACCGAAACCCTTTAATACTTATGAAAACCCAAAAATTTAATAAATACAAAGGTTTTGGCTCGGGGCGGGTTATATATATGTAGATTGGTGCCCGGTTGCGGGGCCTGTGGTTTATATGAAATGCGATAGGCCCAGGGCTTATACATAGAAAGGGCCAATCGGGATCGGGCCTTCGGGATCGGGCTTTTCAATCTACCCTTTTAAAATCTCCGATGAGATTAGCACTTCGGGACTTTAACTCTTGGTCCCGGGCGTAGATTTATATGGAGAGAGGCGGAGGTTTATACGAAGGGGCTCAATTGCATCGGAAAAATGATGCGGGGCTTTTCAATCTACCCATTTTCATTAAAAACATTGTTCTGGTGGGTTAAGACCAAAACTTAATAAAAGTGGGTTTATGGATTTATAAAGGGAGATATGCATCAGAGATGGTTTATTACAAGGTTTAAGCGCCGGATGCAGGCCCAAGGGTTATATGAAGCAGTGATTGGATCGGGGTTATGTAATAAGGGGCCAATCACATCGGAGGTCTCAATAAAGCAAAAAGACTTGCACACTGTGTTTTTTTCCGATGCGATAAGTGCTTGGGACCATAAGCGCTTGGTTCCAGCACCAAGGCATATGTGGGGAAGTGGTTAGGACCTAGCCCAAAGGGGCTTAAGCCCATAATAAAAAAAAAAAAACTTGTTTTTTATGAAAATTTTCAAAGTTTTTTTATGGATTTGGGGGTTTCGGCAAAGTTTAAAAATGAGTTTTAAATTTTGTAAAAGGATTTTCATGAAGGGAAGAAGGGAAATCATGAAAAATAAAGGAATTTGATGGCGAAAAATGAAGGTTAGTTTTGAGTGGAGGGAAGGGAAAAATGGAGTTTTGCAACAGTCTTTTCTTTATGAATATAGAAGAATTTCAGAGTTTGAAATGGAAACAGCACTGAAGATTTAAACAAAGGGCATGATGTCTTTATGAGGCTTCAAGAGATAACATTTTTAGCAATAAAATTGTTTCTTGAAGGCTCCAAAAAATGATTTAGCCACCTTTTGATATAAAAAATTTATAGGTGGCTAATAGGTATGTAGATGAAATGTTGTTCTCCTCTTTAGCTTGGTGTCCATCATTCTCCACAAACTCATCCAAAACTCTCCAAGAAAGCGAGAGTCTCAATCAGACACAATAGATGTGGGAAACCCAAAATGGACCCATACAAATTGGAAGAATAGATGAGCAGTCTGCTCTGCAGTGAACTGCTTCTTACAAGGCATTAATATACACTTTTTACTAAATCAATCCACAAAAATATACAAATATTCATGACCTCTCCTAGACAAAGGAAAACCACCTACAAAATCCATTGACACACTTTCCCATGGACGACTCAGAACAGAGAGTGGTGTGTAAAGCCCTAGTTTTCTATTATCGGGCTTGTAAAATGAACATAACACACATCCCTTTACATATTGAGTCACAATTTTTTCCATGTGAGGCAAAAAACAAAACCTCTACAAATGACATAAAGTCTTTTCTACACCAAAATGACCTAACACTAGAGAGGCATGTGCCTCTATGATTACATGTACCCTTTCATTCGTGGGTATACAAAGTTTGCCAAGATGGTAAAACAATTTTTCGTGCAAGTGATAGTTATCCACCTATGAACCATGCGTCAGTTTTGCGTAAATCTCCTTAAAATCATCATCATCAACCTATTGTTCAGCATAAATTTCAAAATATAAAGAAGCATTTTTCAAAATGATAGATGCAGAAATAGGAGGGTGAGAAAGCATATATGCCACTTTGTTGCTAGTGCCCTTATTGTATTTTATTACCAAGTGAAACTGCTGGAGGAATCCCATCCATATGAAATGATGTGCCTTTTGAAGCTTGGTTTATGATGGAAGGTACTACAAGGGCTGGTGATCGATGTGAATGATGGTTTCCTTGCCGAAAAAAGTAGTGTTTCCACTTCTTCACACTTTGAACCAAGACATACAAATCCTTGTCATATGTGGGAAAAAATTTTGGGAGAATGTCTTAGAATCGTAACATACATGTTTCCTTTGCTGCACCAATACTGATCCAAAATCTTTTGTTTGAGATGTGTTAAAGAATTACATGTGAAAATTGTAGCTTAAAATAAGAAACTTTAAAAGCATAAACATAAGAAGAGAGAAGCATTTAACATCATACAAGAAAACACAGAATTGATGTCGGAGTTCGTCCAGGAGTGATTACGTCTCTAGGCCCTCCATAGCTAAAAGTGCCCAAAAATTGAAAACCTCTGATGAAGAAATGGACAAAACCATTGGATTCGTGGCGTCGAGTAGTGTAGAATCCATATAAAACTTGCCTTAATATGACAAAGTGAAAATCTGGCCCCTCTGGAAAATGGCTCAGATCATGGTTCTGCCCCCCTCCTTCTGCACATTGGTTAGGGTTCTGCTACCTTGGTTTCCATGCCTGCTCTTGTCTACCTTGGAACACTTATGAGTTGCAGGTTTATATATTGAAAGGCTGGGTGGACTCCCCAAGGGAGCCGCTATCCAAGTTGGTTTAGATTCGTAATGTCTGAGAGGGGGTCGGGTGGTCAAACCCCGCCCCCTCCTTTTAAAGTCGAAAAGCTGTTTTAAACACTGCACTTTTCTTTTAAAAACCACGTCGAATATTTTAATATGCGGTGGTTGGGGGGCTAAGTCTACATTGACCCACCCCCATTTTTCCGCTGGCGTATGTTATATTACAAGGAGTAGTGGGCGGGTCCACTGCTATGCGGCCCGACCCTAACCACCATATGATGCCACAATATGTGGGCGGGGCCCGATGGGGTCATGGATGCTAATCCCAATTTAACATGTGCTTTGTTATGTGAGCGGGGGTCCGGCGGGGTCATGATCACCGACCCCTATGTTTAATTATTTTTTGTTGGTTCGTTAGGGTAGGGCGGGGGTCATGGCCCACCCTACCATTTCTAAATATTTTTTTTGATTTTATTAAAACAACCTGATTTTTTCGAAACTTTCAGATTTTGACCGAAGGAGTGTAATTAAGTGTCCCACAATTTCTCCTAGAATCCGGCCAGTGTTGGCCAGAATATGGTGGCTAGGTTTCAACAAATTTGTTGCCTCCTTAAGCCTGCCCAATCATTAAGTCAAACCAAATCTTTGACTGCCTCTAACTCCTTCATACAGACTCGGAATTGAGTGTCGTTTGCGCCGTTGGAATCATAAAGATGAGATCTACAACTTGACATTAATTTTTACACATTCCAGACACTTTTATTTTTGAGCCTTTGAACTCAAGCCACTTGTACCTAGACTTGTTCGATCCACCTAGATCATTCCTCCCCACTAAAGATATTTTGGACCACAAAAGCCTCATCAATGAACATGAAATTGAGGGAATTTATCCCTCACCTTCTCCTTTTCAAGGCACACATTCAATCCTCTGTATGCGAAACTGGTACATCAGTTGCAATCATGCACACCACACATGACTCAACCACCCCTCCTTGCCAAGAGTTTATAGAACACACTGCTTGGCTAAGGATTACATAAAAGAAAAACAAAACAATCAATATCTCAACTACTCATAAAGAAAGTCCAAAACATCATCGTTGTGTTTTGAAGTGATGAGAAACACACCATCATGTTTACATTTACTTGCAATGTATGATTTACAAATGTGGCCATCACATTAAGATCCCTAAAAGAACCATATTTTACTTAATAAGGTAAGTAGATCATCCCCCTATGGAGGATCTGCCTGTGGAACAGCTTCGGGGACCAAACTCTGTATAGGTGTTCTTTTATCCTAGCGTGTTTGACATGCAGGTTTCTAGGGTTCCTTCCGGTTGTGATTATTCTTCCTCCTCCATACCTTTCGTGTCATCTTGAAACACCTTCTCCCGATGTGCCTCCGAGAAGTGCCCATGATTTCGTCACTGTCGCTGAGGGGTGAGGAGGTGCTCTCATCATCAGTTGTTGGTGGGTCAGTGGCTATTTTGGAGCTTCCTCCCACTTCCTTCTTGGTGTATTTGAGCCCTGCATGGCGTGAAAATTCCTCGACTTTCACAGGGTTTACGATGCCTTGGCCATTGATGTCGAGGACCTTTCCTTGATACCCCATATTCTTCATAAATTTGGAACTGATCCCTGTAGTATGTTTTTAAAAAGAAGCAAATTCATTGTCATGAAAAATACATGAAATTGAAGGGTTGCTTTTTACCTTGGGTTGGTTAGGTCGCAATTTTTCGAAGGCCTCATCCTTAGCTTGTAACAGGCGTAGTAAACTTTGTTATTTCTTCCATTTCTTCCTGTAGGAGCTGTTGTGGTCCTGTGTTTTGATAGATTGGCTTACCAAAAGACAAGGCAACATCAGAACCAATCTTTAGAGTTCTATGATCTAGTCCTCCTGTTCTCAGAGAGGGATCTCTCAAATTATTTGTTTGAAAAGATTTATCTTGTTTGCTTTTAAGTATTGACTTTAGACTAGTTATTAAGTGCAAGTGTTTGTTTGGTTGAATTGGCACAACATAACATGAAAGGTCTAGGTAGCATAGATAGAAAGAAGAAGTGTTAATTCATTGGGCAATGGAGTCAAGAAGAGGTTTATGACAAACTCATTAATGGATATGGGATATCAAAGGGAAAATCTAACTTGGCCACAGGATCCTTTAGTTTTGTGAATGAGATGGACATTAATGATTTGGAAAGAGAAAATGAATTCTCAACAAAGGGAACTTGAACATAACTTGAACATAAAGAGGTATTTGATAGACAGGGCTAACCATGAATTCTACAAACCACACTTTAAGAAAATAATGATTTCAAGACAACTTTCAAAATGAAATCTAAGATTCGGGAGCACATACTATTTCCTCAAAGATTTTATTTCAAATGACTTAGAAAACATAAAAGATTCACTGATAATTGCAGTCATAGAAGAGGGAACACCTAACACATCTATGATCACAACTATAAAGACCTTTAAAACAATTGTTCAAGCAGGGACAAAGGGTATGATCAAAACAGACCTCCTTGGCTAAATATAAACAATGATACTTCAAAAGGGAGACTTCAAAAACAGTTTTCAAGTGGCAGCAGACAAGCAGGGAAAACCATAAATCATGCTGAAACCAACTATTTGAACTATTAGAGAAATATTAAAGACTATAAAATACCTCAGCAGAAGAAAACATAAAACAGTGAAGGATGAACAGGTCTAAGCTGCTTCCAGGAGTCATTTCTTAGCCTAAACTTTTCATCCTACTGTAGTAATAATTTATGGAACATAATGAAAACAGGAAAAACAGTAGATAGTCCAGAATACATCACCAACAGCCAAGCTCAGGGATCCAATGATAGAGCCTTCTCAAGAACAAGCATGTTTAAACATCATCAAGCTTCCAAGACTTCAATTTCTTCTTCAAATTCAAACAGACTATGTATTATTTCAGAGAGTTTCAGTGTTACAACTAGTGACCAACCAACCAACCTCTCATCTTCTTCAGAAGTATTTATAGAAGAAATGAGGAGGTGGAAGAGTTTTAGGATTGAAGTGTAATTAATTCTACACTAAATGCAACTCCTAGCCTTGAAAACCATGCTAGGCATAAGGCATGAAAGCATCGAATTACAACTCTATTTCATTTACTCTGTTTCTGCATTTTTTGGCTTAATGGGTAAAAAAGATTGACTTTAAGGCCTATTTGTTTTTTACAATAACTTTACTGACAGTTTGAAATATCTTCCTTTGTTTGAAATAACTGTTCAGTTGTCCTTAGGCAAAATTTCACTGACTAGGAAATAACTATGCCTTATTTTGATTTATTGAGGCTGCAGGTGGCACTTTGGTAGCTGAAGAGGATAAATAGCCTCAGATGTGGCAGTGGAGGCTTCCTTTGCTGATATTTTCCTCTTTTTTACCTTAAAACACCTTTGATTTGCTTTTGTTCTGCGTTTAGGCTTAATTAGGCCTAAAGACTTTATCTTAAACCATCCTCGAACTGCTGACTGTACTTATCTGTTTTATTTGTGGATTTTAGGCCTTTGATTCCTTTAAACTCTGTTTAGAGCCTTTAATATTTTGGTTATGCTCTGATCATTCAATTTGGCTGATGCTCACTGTGTTTTGTTACTTGCAGGTACACAGGGGGTTTTGTGGAGTTTTTTTCCAAAAAGTCGATGATCATGGCTCATCAACCCTTCCAAACCATGAATTTTAACCCCCTGATCTCCTCAATTGGCATTCACAGCTATGAGGATCGTCATCCTTGCCCAGAACACTGTAATCTGCCTGTGGGAGGGCTTTATCTTTGAACTTCATTAAACCTGCACAAGAAATACACAAACATTAGTTAAATCCTGTGTTTTATTGGTTTAAACTGATTTGGAGGGCTTATGGAGGTGGTTTGGAGCTGTACGAAAGAGAAAATGCAGCAGAAAATCGGAAAAAATCCCTGGCAGAGCAGCTAACCAGGTCTGATGGGGTTTGAGCACGAGGACGAATGTGGACCGTTGGATTAGAACAATTAACGGTTGAGATCTCACAATGGAGTGCTTGGAGAAAAGATGAAGGCAAATGACTTTGGGGTCTCGATATAACGTGGGCCATTCGATCTCAAAGATCGTCGGCCAAGATTAAATGTGAGAATGACGGGGGCAAGTTAGGGTGGAAAGTGAAATGGGAGTGAGATTAAAACAGGACCGTCCAATCTCAGAGATCGACAGCCAGGATTAAAAGACGAAAAAGCAAAGTGGGCAAGCGCGGCGGTATAACAGAAAACCATTAATGGTTTTCACACGACGCTGAGGGGAGTGGGCGGTATTCGCAAAAAAAACGCGATTCCACACACCTTTTGACACATGTCCCTCCCAATACCTCCCATTTCGCATTTTTTTCGGTGTTAATTCGCGGGCGCAAAAAAAAACGCGAAACACAACGTAAGCCGTCGGATCAGAGGCTCCAGATCCGACGGTGCGGATCGCACACGACGGGGAAGTTGCACGAGTGGGGAAGTAGTGGGGCCGCAGGAGGACGTGTTGTCTTTTTTCGTGTAGCGGGTGGGTATTTCGGAATTTTTTGAATGATCAGGATAGATCCTGGCCGTTGGATCTATAGAATGGACGGTTAGGATTAACAAAAGGGGCAGGTTATGTTGAAAGGGGAAGGAAGGGAAGGTGATTGGGTGGAAAACATGGGCCCGATGGCTGTTGATTTGCAGAGATCAACGGTCCACATTCATTCTAAACATTATATGCCGGGAATGGGAAAATAAACAAAGGGAAAGGTTTTAATACATGAGTTTATGCTTTGGCGAGGTCCATGGTGAGATCGGGTTAAGCCCAGATCGTCCAATCTCTCAAATGGACGGTTGAGATTAAAAGAGGAGAGCGGGCGGATGAATAGAGGAAAAGGCAGGGCGGAGGGTAAAGCGGAGATCAGGTAACCCAGTGGCCGTTGATCTATACAGATCAACGGTCCTGATTAATTCAAATTTGAAACGTCGCGGTAAATGGAAAAACAAAGAAAAAAGGGTTTGGAAAGGTTTTTTAAACCCTTTAGCGCCCGATTGCAGGCTTCGGCCACATGGGGAAAGGGGCTAAGGGCTAATAAAAAAGGCGCTTAAGCCCTATATAAACAAAAAGAAGTTTTTAGGTCGAAATAGTGAGTTTTTGGCCTAATTTGGGGTTCTGATAAGAGGAAAAGAGATTTTAAAACCAAATAAAAGGGGAATATAAGGTTTTAAGGGGGTTTTGATGATTTTGAGGGTTAAATGAAGGGTTAATGGAGGGATTTTGTGAGGGGAAAAAATGGGTGAAAGTGGATTTTTTTATGAGTGAAAGGAGGAATGAAAATGATGGAAAAGGGGGTTTCATAAGTAGTTTTCTCTTGGTGAACAATAGGTTCTTTAGGATTAAAAGGGAAACAATAGTGAAGATTATCTCAAAGGGTAAAAATCATCATAAAAACTTCAAAAGATGATAGGTTTTCAAAAGGAACTATCTCTTTGAAGGTTTGAAAAACAAATTTAGCCACCATTGGGTATAACAAAATTTATAGGTGGCTAACAGTGGCTCCACTTAGGGAAGACAACTGGTTCTTTAGGTGTCTTGAACCTCAGTTGTAAATCTCTGGATTTCATTAAACCAGTGCCTTAATCCATTGGGCAACAACATTTATTTTCCTTTGGCTGACCTTCTTTAGATCTGATAATCTCTGCAACAATCTGAAACAATGGAATTCTACCAAAACAACATCTCTACCTACCCATTCCTAATGATCCTAACATTTTTTCTTCTTTCATAGTGCATTTGGACTAGCAAACTCTCTTCATCAACATTTTATTCTTTTGAAAAAGAGGAAACTAATCTAAGTCTAATCTTATTCCTCCATGAGTTCAGATTAAGCAGTTGAACTCATAAGTTTCTCTACCTAACTACTATCTGTCAGGATTAGACTGTCTGACATATTTTTATTCTCTAAATTCTAAAACAAAAATTTAAAAGCAGCCAAGCCAGGATTAAACATTCAAACTTGTTGCTGATTTATGGCATGAGAACAAGCTGCACATAGACTAAAATTTGCAGAAAATTAAAACAAAATTGTGAAGGCTTAAGATCTGAAAATTTAAGAACATCCTTCATTTTTCTTTAGCTCTAGATTTGATTTTGTTTGAGCTATCTTTTCTCTCTTTTTGGTCCAATTTTTGAGCATATTTGAACCAGTTCTTCATTAGTCTCATAGGTTCAGGATTTGAGCTTGTTTGAACCTTTGTTTTTCTATCCTAATCTACCTTACTGATAAGCCAAGATTATGCTGTTTGGCTGATCTAATTCACTAACCTATCAGCAGTAAATTGAAAAGATAATTAGTCATGATTAGGCTGTATGAATAACTAGAAGTGTGTTTTTAAGAGTGACATTTGAGCTTGCACACTTTCAGACTTTGTCTCTTCTTTTTGGTATGGGGCTGTACCTTTCTTATTTTACAATCTGCCCTCTTTTCTTTTCTATTGTTTTTGTATTTTTCTTTTTCTAACTTTGAATGCAATGTTTAAACAATGATATTTACAATGGATAACAAAATGCTTTGAAACTCATTATTCTTGACAGAAGTAATGCTTGAGCATCTTGCCATTGACAAGACCTCCATACAAATCTTCTCCATTCAATTTTTTCAGGAAAAATGCATTATGACCCCTCTCAGCATGAATAATATAGGGTCATTCCACAAGTTCTCAAACTTGCCATGTTTTCCCTTCTCTTCCCTTCTTGAATCCCATTTAAGGACCACATTTCCAACTTGGAAATTGTTTGCCTTAGTCCTTGTATCAAATAGTTTCTTGATATTTTCTTGAACTAGTTGTGTTCTTTCATAGACTTCTTCTCTGGACTGCTGTAAATGAATTGTTTGGTTGATTCTTCTCTGCATATCATTTTCCCCAGTTAGCACTTCTCGGAGGAGTTTCATGATTGGAACTCCTAATGATGTTGGGAAGACTGCATCCATGCCATAAACCAACTAATAGGGAGACATATTTATTGACTTCTTTGTAGTTAATCCATCAGCCCATAAGGCATGAACCAACTTACTGTGCCATGATTTCTGATTTTGTTCCAACAACATTTTGATGATATTGATGAGGCTCTTGTTGGAGGATTCAGCTAATCCATTTCCTTGGGGATAATAGGCAGTAGAATGGCCCAAGGTGATGTGGTACTTGTGAAAGAAATCAACCATTCTTTTAGACTTGAAGGCAGCAGCATTGTCTGTGATGATTTTTCTAGGACAACCAAATCTGGATAGGATATTTGTTTCAAGGAACTTGATAATGACAGAGTCAGTAACATTCCTAGATGATATAGCTTCTATCCACTTGGTAAAATAATCAGTGGCAGTGAGGATCCACTTATGCTGGGCTAATGAAGGTGGGTGAATTTCCCCAATGAAGTCCAAGACCCATTGTTGAAAGGGTGCCTCAACACTGATAGGATGCAAAGGTAAGGGAAGGAGTTTTCTTTTGCCATAAAAAAATTGACACTTATGGCAAGACATGACTAAATTTTGAGTGTCTGGGAAAAGGGTGGGCCAATAGTGACCAGATCTGAGGATTTTTTTTGCTGTGGTCTTCCAGTAGAGGTGTCCTCCACATTCTCCTTCATGCAGCTCATGCATGATTTTTCCTGCATCATTCTCAAGCAAACATTTAAGCAAAATTCCAACAACATTTTTCCAATATAATACCCCATCTAATATGCAATAATTCAAAGCTTTTTGTTTCAAAAATCTATCTTTAGTTTTAGAAAAATAAGGAGGGGCATTTAGATATAAAATCACATAAATAATGTCAACATACCAAGGAGAATTCAAAAATTTTTCTTCAATGAAAGGAGCAGTGAATTCCTCTATCTCTTCCAACACATCCACCATATTCATATCTGGTGCTTGGAAGTTTGACTCAGCCATGAGTTTTGCTAATCCCCGCCCTTTAATTAGTTTGGTGGGCCTGATTTCTAAGTCATATTCAAGAATATTAGCAATCCATTTTCCCCTTTTACCATCAGGGTCTTGACTTAGAATATCCTTGAGAACAGTATGTGGAACAAAAGCAATTATGTGAGAGTGTAAAATGTAGACTCTAAAGTCCTTTAATGCTTTCACTAATGCTAATGCTTGCTTCTCCATGATGTTATATTTGAGAGGAGCATCTCTTAAATCCCTACTAAAAAAGGATATTGGTTGTTCTTGCCCCAAGTCATTCTTTTGGAGTAATACTGCAGCTATTGTATGTTCAGATGCAAAAGAAAAGATATAAAAGTCTTTGGTGAAATCTGGACTAATCAAGACTGGTGTTTGAGTGAGAGCTTATTTAACCAGATCAAATGATTGTTTAGCTTGTGTAGTCCATTTCAAACCTACCTCTTTCTTAAGCATGTTTTTAATGTTTCTTAATAACTCAGCAAGGTTGGGGATAAACCTCCTCAAGAAATTTATCTTCCCAATGAAAGATTGTAATTATTTGAGGCTTCTTGGATGGCTGATTTTCAATATGCCATCAATCCTTTTAGGGTCCACTTTGATTCCCTCTTCTGAAATTATATGACCAAGAAGCTTGCTTTCTTGGAGACCAAAGAGTGTCTTTTTGGGATTCAAAGACAAGCCAAATCTCCTACACTTCTCAAAAACTTTTCTCAAGTGAATCAAATGTTCTTCATCAGTTTTTGAGAAAACAGTTATGTCATCAAGGTAAATGATTATAAAATAGCCAATATCTTTTGAGAAGGCTATGTTCATGGCCCTTTGTAAGGTGGTCCCTGCATTCATCAAACCAAATGGCATTTTGACATACATAAAGGTGCCCCAAGGTGTAGTAAAAGCAGTTTTGTGTTGATCACTTGGGAGCACTAACACCTGATTGTAACCTGAGAACCCATCCAACAATGATATTCTTTTAGACCCAACTACCCTTTGAAGTATATGGTCCATTTTGGGAAAGGGATAGTTGTCTTTTAGGGAGGCTCTATTTAGATTTCTAAAGTCAATGCAGAGCCTGATTTCCCCTATTTTCTTCCTAACAGAAATTAAGTTTGACACCCACTTTGAATATCTAATGGGTACTATAATCCCAACATTATACATTTTATCGATTTATTTCTTAACTAAAGGTAATAAAACAAGGTTTATCCTCCTTAGTTTTTGTTTAAAAGGCTTCTGATTTTCCTTAAGAGGAATTTTGTGTTGAATGATGCTAGTGTCATAAGATTTCAGATCTTTGTATCCCCAAGCAAACACATCTCTAAATTCTTTTAACAGCTCTATGTATTGCAATTTTATATGAGCTGGGAGAGTGCTGGACAGTTTGATAATTTTGGGTTCTGCTAGGCTACCTATGTTATGTTCTTCTACATCTGTTTCCACAGGCTCCATTCTTGGTTCTTTGGCTACATCATTAAAGTCAAAAAGGTGTTCTAAAGGTGTGAGACCTCTTGGAATTGTATCATTCTTGCATTGTAAAACTTCCAAGTCTTTCTGGTCTGTGTTGTCAATTAATTATACTTCAAAAAGATTCTCACAGTGATTTATATCAGCAGAATATGTCATTTCTATTTCTGAGATTTGTTCCTTATCCAAATAGTTTTCTTCATGGCTGGTTTCTAATGCTGGTATGGAAAAAGCATTTTCTGACTTTAGGAAGTCATCTATGTGTTTGTCAGTGTCAAACACTTGCCAGTGGTCCTCATTGTTAGGCACTGCAGGGATGTTTTTGACCTTTATGTTGAGATGTTCATTTATCTGAGGTACTTGTCAATTGCTGGCAGTGAAAGCAAGTTCATTTGCTAGATGATTTTGTGCTCTTGGAATGAAAATGAGTTCATATTTCTCAAAGGTCTTTAATAAATCAAGAGAAACATTTCGATATTCTCTAAGTCTTGGGTTTTTAGCTGAATATTCTCCTTTGATTTGTCTTATGATAAGTTCAGAATCTCCTAGGATTGATATTTTCTGGGCTTCTAATTGTTTAAGCAATTTTAAGCCAAGGAGAAGTGCTTCATATTCAGTAATATTGTTGGTGCATGGAAAATCTAGTTTATATGAATAAATCTGATTTTTATTTTGAATCCATACACCTACCCCTGCACTTGATTTATTACAAGATCCATCAAAGTTGTCCAAAGTATATCTACCTCATTTTCATTTTCTTGTTGCTGTTGATTGCCAATGTTTTGTATCTGATTTGAGGGAAGTTCTGATTGTTCTGGTAAACTGATTTCCTCTTTGTTTTCCTTTTCTTGTTGAGTGATTTGGTCTTCATTGTACAAGATAAAGGAATCAAGACTTGATTGAATGGAAGAGATTGGAGAGTTGTTTGGTTTATCTATGTTGCTCACCATGTATTTCACGTGGGATTCCCTGTATAATCTTCTGTTTTGGTTAAAAATTGGGATGCTGGCATAAGACATGTCCATTTGAAGGCGTCCCTGAAGTTTGGCTCCCCATGATCTTGATAAAAGCATGCCATACTTTGGGGGAATGTCAGCTACTACTATGTCCATTACTAGAATCTTAGCATGGATTTGAGATAAGTTAACACATAAATCTTTGATTAAACCCAAGCATTTGACTCTGCTTGAATTAAAGGAATACAAATCCTTGTACGGTTTAATAATTTCTAAGCCTAAGCTTTCCATTACTACTTTGGGCATAAGATTATGTGAAGCTCCAGAGTCTAACATTGCATTGTGTAATATCCTATCATGTATATTCAAACTGACATAGAAGGGAGGGACAACTCCTTCTTGGTATTTTCCTTCAACTTCTGGACCAAACAACAACTCAGGTTTGTCACCTGTCAAGTTTAAAGTGTCAGTATCACTTCCTAAGTTCAAATCTTTCAAAACTTGGTTTTTGTACACTTCTTGGGTTACTAGTTCAGCTAGAGGTATGGTAATTTTTATCTTTGCAATCTCTCCCTCAAGGCTGAAAGGAACTATTGATTTTGTCATATTTACATCTGTTTTTTCAATTGAATTCCTTTCAGCAATTCTGATTTGCTGAACTTTGTTTGGACTGCTATTTGGGACAATTTTGTTAGGTCCACTAGCTGAAGTGCTAGGGATGATTTGCTCAACATTTGGCTAGCTACTCTTCTCTTTGTTTAAATCTGTTTTCTTAGCCAAAATGTTGGGTTTCTCTGCTGTCTTATTAGGTTGATTTTCTGCATTTTTCTTAACAACAGTACTAGTGTTTTTATCTTTTGAATTATCTATGTTCCCTTTGCTCCTAAGATCATATTGTTTGTGCACCTCCATGATTGCATTTTCAAACCCCAATCTATAATCATCAGAATCCTCATAGGTGTTTTCATTTTGATCTGAGGAGAAGAAACCTTGTTCTTCTTCAGTGAGGAAAACATCATCCCCACTATCTGATCCAATCAAATTTACATGATCTTCTCCCAAAATTTCAATCTCCCTTTCTTCCTCATATTGATCAACATAGTTTTGTTGGAAGGGAGGACTAATTTGTTGGTCATTGTCTCTTTGCCTATCTTGATTATCTTCTCTTCTGAAATTCTGATTTCTATTTCTATTTTGGGGGTTGTTTTGAGGTTCTCTCGGTGGCACTCTATCATTCAAGTTGATCTTTTCAAGCATCTTCTCCATTACCTTCACTAGGTTTTCGATTTTGGTCTCAGAAGATGAGGTTGAGGGTGAAATATCATCTTTATAAGTCACCCTCTTCTCTGATCTTACCCTAGCTCTTTTCTCAATTAAGTTTGCTTCTACACTCACAACTCCCTTCTGCATGTCTTCTAGAGTTAAGTAATCTCTCTCTCTTAGTTGATAGGCCATTTCAGCATCAAAACCTTCAGGATATCTTACTAAGGCCATGCCTTGGGGAGGTTTCATGTGAGGTGGAAGAGCATTGTAGACACTGTTAAACCTAGTGGAGTAGTCATGAACACTTTCCCCTTTATTTCTTTTAAGACTGCTATACTCTGCTAATATTTGGAGAGGGTTCTTTTTGATTTCTCATTTGTTTATGAATGTTTGATGCAAAGAAGGAATATCATTGATGTTGTTAGGAGTTAAGTTTTTAAACCACTTTTTTACTTCTCCTCCTAAACTTTGGGAAAAGATTCTCATCTTAATGGTCTCTTCTTCTATCTCCATGTAATCAAAGGCATCATTCATCTTATCTACATGCTGTTGGGCAGTAGTAGGTTCATTTCCAGTGAAATGAGGAATTTTGGATTGGTAATCATTTGGTAAGGGAAGCATAGGTTGTGGTAACACTAATGGGGCATACCATGTTGCCATGGCTGGAAGGAAAGGTGGATTTACAAGGGGTGGTTTTACAAGAGGGAAAGTGGGCTGAAATGGAGTGTTTTGAACAATGGTAGTATGGATTAGAGTGGAAGAAACACTTGGGCCATCAAACTGGTTTTGAGCAGATTTTTTATGGAAAAGGCTAAAGTGGTGAAGAAGCCGAGAATCAGGAGGAGTAGAAGGTGAGGCTTCTCTACTAAAGCTCTGCTGCAAATCTGCAGTTTCAAAATCAGTTTGGTTTAAGTCACCTTGAGATCTAGTTCTAAATATATTCTTTGAATGATGTATGTCAAACTGTAAATCCTCTAAGACAGTAAGGTTTTCAGGGACATATTTTGTTCTTAAGAGGCTCCTATTAGCAGCTAATTTTCCAGACTTAGAAGTCTGCCACAAAATCTTCTCTGGATTGTCAACTATTATAGGAGGATCAGGGTCTGGATGAGATCTAGTGTTGATCCTATGTGAAGCCAGACTACCTTTTCAAAAATGAGAGAGGCTGAAGCTTTTTAGGATTGTTTTGAAATGATTTCCTCTCACAATGTATTATCTAGTATGGGATCAGGCTTCTAAACTTCCTCAAGGATGGTTAACACAATCTTAAGGAAATATGGAGAGCTATATGGGTAATAGGCCTACTGGGGCTAGTGGAGTCTCTAGGTGGAAACTTTTTAGCTTTTGAGAAGGTAAAATATTGGATGGTTCCACCACCATGTTTGTTATGAAGCCAAACTGAAATATTTTTGGGTTTTTTCTGAGTTTCTATGGTTGTTTGAAAGACTAATGAGTATATAAGAGCTTGTTGGGCAATTATGAACTCAGTGATCCCACCATGATCGCCATTATGTTGTGGTCCCGTGTTTTGATAGATTGGCTTACCAAAAGACAAGGCAAAATCAGAACCAATCTTTAGAGTTCCAGGATCTAGTCCTCCTATTCTCAGAGAGGGATCTCTCAAATTATTTGTTTGCAAAGATTTATCTTGTTTGATTTTAAGTATTGATTTTAGACTAGTTATTAAGTGTAAGTGTTTGTTTAGTTTGTTTGTTTGGTTGAATTGGCACAACAGAACATGAAAGGTCTAGGTAGTATAGATGGAAAGAAGAAGTGTCAAATTCATTGGGAAATGGAGTCAAGAAGAGGTTTATGACAAACTCATCAATGGATATGGGATATCAAAGGGAAAATCTAACTTGGCCATAGGATCCTTTAGTTTTGTGAATGAGATGGACATTAATGATTTGGAAAGAGAAAATGAATTCTCCAAAAAGGAAATTTGAAAACATAACTGAAACATAAAGAGGTATTTGATAGACAGGGCTAACCATGAATTATAAAAACCACACTTTAAGCAAATAATGATTTCAAGACAACTTTCAAAATGAAATCTAAGATTCGGGAGCACATCCTATTTCCTTAAATATTTTATTTTAAATGACTTAGAAAACATAAAATATTCATTGATAATTGCAGTCATAGAAGAGGGAACACCTAACACATCTATGATCACAACTATAAAGACCTTTAAAACAAATTTTCAAGTAGGGACAAAGGGTATGATCAAAACAGACCTCCTTGGCTAACTATAAACAATGATACTTCAAAGGGAGACTTCAAAAATAGTTTTCAAGTGGCAGCAGACAAGCAGGGAAAACCATAAATCATGCTGAAACCAACTATTTGAACTATTAGAGAAATAAACAAGCATGAGGACTAAAGAGAAATATTAAAGACTCTAAAATACCTCAGCAGAAGAAAACATAAAACAATTAAGGATAAGCAGGTCTAAGGTGCTTCCAGGAGTCATTTCTTAGCCTAAACTTTTCATCCTACTGTAGTAAGAATTTATGAAACATAATGAAAACAAGAAAAACAACAGATAGTTCAGAATACATCACCAACAGCCAAGCTCAGGGATCCAATGATAGAGCCTTCTCAAGAACAAGCATGTTTAAACATCATCAAGCTTCTAAGACTTCAATTTCTTCTTCAAATTCAAACAGACTATGTATTATTTCAGAGAGTTTCAGTGTTACAACTAGTGACCAACCAACCAACCTCTCATCTTCTTCAGAAGTATTTATAGAAGAAATGAGGAGGTGGAAGAGTTTTAGGATTGAAGTTTAATTAATTCTACACTACATGCAACTCCTAGCCTTGAAAACCATGCAAGGCATATGGCAAGAAAGCATCGAATTACAACTCTGTTTCATTTACTCTGTTTCTGCATTTTTAGGCTTAATGGGTAAAAAATATTGACTTTAAGGCCTATTTATCTTTTACAATAACTTTACTGACAGTTCGAAATATCTTCCTTTGTTTGAAATAACTGTTCAGTTGTCTTTAGGCAAAATTTCACTGACTAGGCAATAACTATGCCTTATTTTGATTTATTGAGGCTGCAGGTAGCACTTTGGTAGCTGAAGAGGATAAATAGCCTCTGATGTGGCAGTGGAGGCTTCCTTTGCTGATATTTTCCTCTGTTTTACCTTAAAACACCTTTGATTTTCTTTTGGTATGCATTTAGGCTTAATTAGGCCTAAAGACTTTATCTTAAACCATCCTCAAACTGTTGACTGTACTTATCTGTTTTATTTGTGGATTTTAGGCCTTTGATTCCTTTAAACTCTGTTTAGAGCCTTTAATATTTTGGTTATGCTCTGATCATTCAATTTCGCTGATGCTCACTGTGTTTTGTTACTTGCAGGTACACAGGGGGTTTTGTGGAGTTTTTATCCGAAAAGTCGATGATCATGACTCATCGACCCTTCCAAACCATGAATTTTAACCCCCTGATCTCCTCAATTGGCATTCAGGGCTATAAGGATCATCATCCTCGCCCATAACACTATAATTTTCCTGTGGGAGGGATTTATCTTTGAACTTCATTAAACCTGCACAAGAAACACACAAAAATTAGTTAAATCCCGCGTTTTATTGGTTTAAACTGCTTTGGAGGGCTTATGGAGGCGGTTTGGAGCTGTGTGAATGAGAAAATGCAGCGGAAAATCGGAAAAAATCCCTGGCAGAGTAGCTAACCAGGTCTGATGGGGTTTGAGCGCGAGGACGAATGTGGACCGTTGGATTATAACAATCAACGGTTGAGATCTCACGATGGAGCGCTTGGAGAAAAGATGAAGGAAAATGACTTTGGGGTCGCGATATAACGTGGGCCGTTCGATCTCAAATATCGACGACCAAGATTAAATGTGAGAATGACAGGGGCAAGTTAGGGTGGAAAGTGAAATGGGAGCGAGATTAAAATAGGATTGTCCGATCTTAGAGATCGACGGCCAGGATTAAAAGATGAAAAAGCAAAGTGGGCGAGTGCGGTGGTATAGCGGAAAACCATTAATGTTTTTCACGTGGCGCTGAGGGGGGTGGGCGGTATTCGCAAAAAAACACAATTCCACACACCTTTTGACATCTGTCCCTCCCAATACCGCCCATTTCACGTTTTTTTCGGTGTTAACTCGCGTGCGCAAAAAAAACGCGAAACGCAACGTAAGCCGTCGAATCGGAGGCTCCATATCCGACGGTGCGGATCATACGCAACGGGGAAGTTGCATGAGTGGGGAAGTAGTGGGGCCACAGGATGATGTGTGGTCTTTTGTCGTGTAGTGGGTGGGTCTTTCGAAATTTTTTGAATGGTCGGGATAGATCCTGGCCGTTGGATCTATAAAATGGACGGTTAGGATTAACAGAAGGGGCAGGTTATGTTGAAAGGGGAAGGAAGGGAAGGTGATTGGGCGGAAAAATGGGCCCGATGGCCATTGATCTGCAGAGATCAACGGTCCACATTCATTCTAAACATTATATGTCGGGAATGGAAAAATAAACAAAGGGAAAGGTTTTAATACAGAAGTTTATGCTTTGGCGGGGTCCATGGTGAGATTGGGTTAAGTCCCGATCGTCTGATCTCTCAAATGGACGGTTGAGATTAAAAGAGGAGAGCGGGCGGATGAATAGAGGAAAAGGTAGGGCAGAGGGTAAAGCAGAGATCAGGTAACCTAGTGGCCGTTGATCTATACAGATCAACGGTCTTGATTAATACAAATTTGAAACGTCGGGGTAAATGGAAAAACAAAGAAAAAAGGGTTTGGAAAGGTTTTTTAAACCCTTTAGCGCCTGATTGCAGGCTTTGACCACATGAGGAAAGGGGATAAGGGCTAATAAAAAAGGTGCTTAAGCCCTATATAAACAAAAAGAAGTTTTTAGGCCGAAATAGTGAGTTTTTGGCCTAATTTGGGGTTCCGATAAGAGGAAAAGGGATTTTAAAACCAAATAAAAGGGGAATATAAAGTTTTAAGGGGGTTTTGATGATTTTGAGGGTTAAATGAAGGGTTAATGGAGGGATTTTGTGAGGGGAAAAAATGGGTGAAAGTGGATTTGTTTATGAGTGAAAGGAGGAATGAAAATGATGGAAAAGAGGGTTTCATAAGCAGTTTTTTCTTGGTGAACAGCAAGGTCTTTAAGATTAAAAGGGAAACAACAGTGAAGATTATCTCAAAGGGTAAAAATCATCATAAAAACTTCAAAAGATGAAATTTTTTCAAAAGGAACTATCTCTTTGAAGGTTTGAAAAACAAAATTAGCCACCATTGGGTATAACAAAATTTATAGGTGGCTAACAGGAGCCTTCTTAGATCAAAATTTTCTACTTGGATGCCTTGGTTAATCTCTTCAAGGTCTTGGAACTCTGCCGCAGTAAGTGTCCTTTTCTTCTTTGGTACACTACCTATTGATATATTTGTTTCATCGCCTGAATCAGAACCCAAGTCTATGGGTTCTTTTGCTGTGATCCCAAAGGCTGCAAGATTCATTTCATCCCTTGAATCAGACCCCAGGTCAATTGGTCGACCTCGTGAAAATCCTGCAGCTGCGAACTTTTCATCGTCCTCGGATCCAGAATCTTCAGAATCTTGGTTTTGTTGTATGGTGGTGGCAGTCTTTTGCTTCCCTTTTTTGTCATTTCTTTCAGGTCTCAACTCAGGGTGCAACTTCCAACAATTTTCTTCGTCATGTCCCTCTTTTTCACAATGTGTGCACGAGGGCTTTGCTCCCCTTCTTTTGGCTACGACAGTCCATTTTAGGTAGTCACTTTGTTCACGAGCCCCCCTGCTTTCTATGTGCTTGGCCTTCACACTGGCCTCATCGATGTTAGGAGGCTCAAACAACATTAATGAATGTCTTATGTAACTATGTAATGACCCAATGTACTTAGTTACAACTTCAGGAGAATTTAATTAAATGCCCAAAATTAGTGCTTGTTTTCTAAATTCCTTGATAAAGCTTTGCAAGTTTTGTCCTTTACCTTGCCTTAGGTACTGCCACTCCATTAAGGCTTTTTGCTTAATTATAACCCAAGGAATAGAATTGATCTTTAAGTGCAGTAATGAAATTTGACCACGAGGAAAGAAGGTTACCCAAATTACTGCTGCCTTGAAGTTTTCTCTCTCACCAGATGAGAGTTGTGCCACTTAATCGAAGAGAAGCCAACTAGATCTTTGCCTCGTCCTCCACAATCCGCTGAATCCTGCAGTAGATTTAAAGCTGCCTAATCCAGTTGTTAAGTTTCTCTGCATCACTTTCACCGTTATACATGGGTAGATCAAATTTGACATCTAACTTAAAGAAATGTTTATTAGATGCATTTCCAGAATTTTTATGATGATGGTTAGAAGAGGAGGAATGAATTTCATTTCCTGAAGGAGGTGGGTCTCCTCCACCACCTCCATGCGTTGAACCTTCTCCTTCTGAAACATGCTCCCCTGTTTTCTCTAACTTCTCAAGTCTAGAGAACAATTTGTTAACCCGATCTGCCATGGCGTAGAAGGTCTTGCGAAAGTTGAGCTCTTCTTCATTTAAAACCTCGTTGTTATCACCAAAATAGGTCCTGATAGGTTGTTGGTCAGGCTACCTCAGTGTAACTATTTCAAACCAGACTTTTAGTTGAGGCTTAGCCTCCTCAACTTGAGAGGGCTCTCTCAATAGGTTTATGATTTTCAAATAAGGATTAGATGGCTAATTCTATGAGTAAAATGGATAATTGGTTGTACTAATAATCAACAAACATCTATTGGGCTTATGGAGTCAAATGGTTTTCACAAAACATGAATATCATCTTCATATGGAAGTCATGGCATTTTAGGGTTGAGATGCATCAACAGAACAGTAGGACAGAAAATAAACACAGTTCATGAACATATGAAGGAAGTTAGAGCACCTTCAGTGAATTATAAGTAACATAAGTTCATGCCACTGCAAGTAATTGAAAGAGGAAAACCATGAGAATATCAAAAATCAATAACCCTTTATGAATCCTGAGTGATGAAACCAATGTCTCTGTATTAATAATAAAAACACAGTCTTTTCTACAACAAAACAATATGCTTGTTAATGAAAATTTCCAACCCTATGAAATTCAACTTCTTGTCTTTTATAAAGTCATCATTACATTCTTGGATTCTCTCCAATCACTTGAGAAAAATTTGAATTTGCTAGCTTGACACCTATCAATTGCTAAAACAAACTTTTAATTACATCTGACAGTTAAACTGTTTGTTCTGGAGTCCTAATACAACTAGGATTAAAACTCTTATTATAACTTAACAACCTTATCCAAATATTAAATCTTCTATATGACAGCTGCTCTTCCTAAACTTCGACCTTGATGATGTCCATCTCCTTACTGTTTGACTATATTGATTTGCCTCTTATCTGCCCTGAAAGATAGGAACATGCTCCCTGCAAAATAGATATAATGCTTCATTTATGTTTCTTCAAACCATCTGCTGACCAACTTGTGCTCAAAACATGTGGCAAATTCTTATTAAACTCATGTGACTTTGCACTTCCAGCTGTGCCCAAACCAAACCTTTGAAGAAGTGTAAAAAAATGTTAACATTGCTACGCTACGACACTGTTAGTATGAATATTTCGTCGTAAAAGATCACTTTAGCTACGCATAAAAAATATCCCTAACATCGATTATGGCTGCAAAATATCTTTAAGTCTGCTGCACAAATTCAGATGTAAGCATAAAACACATTAAGCAGGTAAAATATAATATGGCTCCATGCATCCAATAGACAAGACAAGAACAAAGTGTTTAAAAGAATGATTTGTATTATATTAAAGAATGGGGCACCTGAGAGGAAAACAAGAAAGGTGTTTTTCGGTTCTCCTCAATGGGATGGGTTCTTGAAAGTCCTCAGCGTTTCCGATCTAAAATTCCTCTCTCTTATTGTGGTAGAAAAACCCTGACAAACATAGAACTCAATGGGAGCTCACAAAGTAAAAATGGAAAATGGTGACCAAGAGTAGATCTAGTGTGATCTAATGCAATGAAGGTGACTAATGAATGGGGAAAACCCTTCTATTTATAACAAAATATTGGGATGTTCTAGAACTCGGTGCATGAATAAAATATTATTAATCAAATTCTAGAATCACCCTTTAGGAATATTTTATTATATTTGTTGGAGGGAAAAGGTCTTTTGACTTGGGTCAATTCCTTTATTTATAAACAATAAATAAATAAATGATTTATTTATTATTTTAGGGACATGATGGTGATATAATTAAATAAATAATGATTTATTTAATTATTTAAAAATGATTTAGTCAAATTTAACTAGGAATATTATTTAAATAATGATTTGAATAACTTATTCCTAGGAAATACTTAAATAAATAATGATTTATTTAATTAATTTCCTTGTTTTGGGTTAAATATGACCAGGAAATATAGATAAAGGTTATTTTATATGGTGAAAGCAATTTTACTTAGGGTAAAATTGGTCTTACATGGTGTACTTGGGTTCATCTAATGATAATGAGTTAGATGACAAAAAAATGGTGTAACAGATTGCCCCCCAACGTACGAGTGTTAGGAGAAAATCGTATGACTGAAGTACGTTGTAAGAAATCAATCAATAGACATCAAGGGGGAAGTGAGAGAAAGGAATGTAAGGTAGTCTAATGTGCTAAAGGACTAGACCCTGAGGAGACGAGACTTACAGGTGCAACAAGTCTCTAGGTGATGAAGTAGTACTAGTGTGAAAGGCGGCGGGGGAGGCATACCTATGCTCGCCGATACAATAGTACAAAGAATAAGGCGCCCGGAAAACCACAAAATGCAAGGATGAAGTATATGCTGGCCTAAACATGAGCCAGATAAATAAAATGATGAATCCCACATACATGCGATGCCTGGAATAACCGTCAAGACTTATACAAGAATATTTTAGTACATGAGATACAAATATACCCAAATGCCCCCTACACACGGGGAAAGGCTCACAACATCTAACTGATATATGCAAATCGAAGAGGCGCTGCAAGCGGTTGAGGCCGTTATCATCAAATGAGAGGAGCTGCATCAAGGGCAGAAGAAAAAAAAAAAAAAGTCATCCGGGCATGTGGGGGGCTACCTGCAGGGCCACCCCCTCATGAGGGTTAAGACATCTCACACACGCCCGGGAATCACCAATAGCTGCTGCTTCATCACAGGACCATCAAGTGTATAGATCACGATCATGCTGAGAAGAGCTCGAACCAAGGTACACTTCCCCCTAGACATGACTTCTGGAGTAAATGAGCTGATGTCGACAGAAGTAGGTCCGCCATAGGTGAGGCAATAGGGGAACCCCAACTAAGGCACGAGAGAAAAGAGTAGAGCGACGAACAGAGATACACTAATGATGATGATGGAATGGGGGAGATGGAGGAGCGGTTGGACAACTTCCCTTATTAGAGCGTAAAGGGTATGAATAGCTTGGCAGCGATTGACACAATATCAGGAGGGATAGGGGACAAGGGTGCGAAAGTCCATACTTTGCGGCATGAGAGAGGGATCAAGCAAGACAGGAGGGAGGACTATAGCGGGGTACAAAGGGACTCAGAATAGGCTCCATGAATGTGATGATGACTCGACTGGGATGCTCTGAACAAGGGCGACTCGATGGTGCTGCCTCATAGTAAGGGCCCAGTGGGGAACCATAAAAGCATGAGTACAATAGGGTAGCTCATGAAAAAAATCAACACAAACGAAGATGAGTAAGAAGGAAAAGTGGTGCCCCGAGTACAAGTGTCGTAAGTGAAGAAATTCGATTTTGAGAAGAGGTGAATAGACCCTTCATGGACGAAATGTGTCCTAGTGAAGTATCAAAACATAAAAAACTGATAAATACCCATTTGAGTGCTCGGTGAGAGATTTCCAACGGTGCAGACGGTTTGTCAAATGGGGCTACGGTTTGGTAGTGGCGGGCGAAAGAAAAAAATAGGGGTTTTCTTCTAATAGGGCGTTTTCCCTCCAAAATCATTCATTTTCTTGTGTAGCTGTGGTGAATGTGGAGAGGAGAGAAGGCCCTAAATCTTGCAGCGATCGTAGCGGACAAACCGACCGTTGGAATTGTGATCCGTTAGTTGCAGGTAAGAGGCCTAATCCTAAGCTTTGTTTTTGATGGATTCAAATTGCAGATTAGGGCTTTAATTCTCAGTAACTACCCCTACTTCATCATTACGGCCGGGTCGCACTTTTTGGGGCAAAAGCTGCGACCTGGGACGCAGGTTTTGGCCTGAAAAGTGCGACCTGGCCCAAGTTTTTCCCAAAAAGTGCGACCTGTTAGATGTGGGGGGTTTCAGTGCTGTCATGTGCTGAGATGCTGTTTTGGTGTAAGTTAATGCAGTTTTTTTGATCTGAAGGCTGAAAAAAATGATGTTTTTTGTGCAGATATGGCAGATATATGGATCAAGTGGAGAGAGAGAGACTTAGGTACATTACGGACGAAAATCCAGGTGGATCAGGGTGTCCGTCGTGCACTGGCTAGGTATGGGGTTCTGAAATTTTTGGAGAACCCGTTGATGAGGGCTGGAGAGCCCTTGCTAGCCTGGATTATCAGTTATTGGGATCCAGATCATGAGGCGTTTGTAGTGCAGGGGCACAGGATCGAGCTGACGGTCCAGGATTTGTATTTCTTGACTGGTCTCCCACCATTAGGGATGGTGGGAAACACACAGCCAGTGTTACCACGGGGGCATAACATTATGGAGTTTGTTGAGCAGCATTGTCGACTAGGTGTCCAAGTCAAAGGGACTCGGATATCCATTGGTGATCTAGAGAGGTTGGAGACCCAGGCAGTGGCCGCAACAGTGTTGCAGATCTTGGGAAGCCAGGCGTTTCATCACATCACTGGAGGGCAGATGATGATTGTGCAGAGTGTGTTGAGTGGGACCTACTATGGGTGGGCCCAGATGCCATCATGAGAATTTGGTAATCAGAGGAACCAGAAGGGGAAGGTTGAGTGGTTACCGGGGCATGAGGGGGTTGAGTGGCCACAAATCCTTGTTGAGGGAAAGGATCGGTAAACACAACGGGTTGAGAAGTAGCTGGGGTAGGAGGGATAGTAGGGGAGGAATGTTGTCCCCGCACGGTGGCCTAAGAATCCCACATCTGCCGCATTTGTGGTAATAAGGGAAAATCGTGAGTGTAATGACCATAAACACCGCAACACGAACAGGGCTTGTTGGTACGAAGTGGCCTATTCGGCTTGGGCTAAGAACCCTGTGGCTGGGTAGCAGTGTGAGGATCAATACTTGAAGGATTAGGTCCATGATTACCAGGGGTAGATTTATTTCCTTTCCTCTTTCTTTGAGAAGGAAGAAAATTAGGTGCCTCCTACTGTGCAAAGACTTGCCCTGGAGGGGGTAATAAGTGCGGTTGCATGGGTGGAAAAGGAAAGGGAGTGGGAGGTCCAAATGCTGGGGGAGCTGGGACACCAGGTTGCGGATACGGATAAAGGGTAGGGTGGGTAGCAGGGAGGTAAGCAGGAGGGTGGGAAAAAGGAGGAGGCATGCTGTATCCTGAATACATGCTACCGAGAGGGGAAAAAGTGCCGGAGGGGGGGAGGGGCGGCCCACGGAGGGAGCCATGGCCCCGAGAAGAGGTTCGGCGGTATGTGACGAGGCTCTGACGATATCGTCGATGGTGAGATGCCCCCAAGGCATTGGGGCCAGTGGCGGGCTTGGGAAGGTCGGGGAAGGACGGTGTAAACATAACGATTGAGGCGTAAATAAGGTCATATTTCAAGGCTATTTGGAGGGCAACTTCTTCGGTTTGGGGAAAATGGGATGCGACATCCTTGCCAATGGGGTAAGAGAGAGCAAGACGAGTCCATGTGGCTTGAGTCTTCAAAGGGTTGACGCGACACAAGCTGCGGTCTTCGTCGCCATTCTAAAAATGAGCGAGAAAGGCGGGTCGAGAAAGAGGATTGATGTCGAAAGTTAAGAGTTCGGTGTGAGTCATCGCTATCGGAGAGGGAGCTGGGAAATAGGATAAAAAGGCTTGGGAAATGGTCGAAAAGGTGGTATGGGAAGAGGTGGCTTGATCAACATACCATTTGGAAGCTTTGCTGGTAAGCATGCGTTGGAACAAACAAAGACGGATGGAGTCATCGGTGATGGAGTTGGAGGAACACCACATGTGGAAAGATCGGATATGGTTAGAGGGATCTTCAGTAGCAAGGCCTTCGAACTTGGGAATATCGGAGGGGAGCTTGGTTGGCAGAGCAGGCCAACTAACATCGTGGTGAATAGGATCATTAATCAGATGATTGAAGTCGGGGAGACTGAGGCCGGCCATATAAGGGATTAATGGGGCAGTCGAGGTAGGTCCCGTAATGGTTCCACTGGAAATGGACCCAGCGGTAGAACTGGGGTTAAGGCTAGGTCCTGAACTAGACATGGTAAAGGTAAAAGAGGGAGAACCAAAAGTAGGGGGAGAACCCGAACAATCAGAAGAAGAGTCAGAGTGCGGACTCAGGGGAGGACTTACTCGAGAACGACGGGAAGGAGGAAGTCGACCGATCAGAAACTAAGGGTGAAGGCCAAGAAGTCTCCGGGAGAGGCGCCTTGGGGGCGCAATGATGATGGGAAGAAGAAAAACCGACAAGGGCAGGGAGGGGAAAAATCAAGTGAGGTCAAGGGCAGAGAGGTGCAGTGACAATTGATTTTAAAGTCTTTGCCAGGCGGTGTTAACCAGGCGCTTCTTCACTTAGGGTCAGTATGTGGCATGCGTTAATTTTAATTGTTTAAACCCAGACGTTTTTGAGAGTAAAAGAAAAAGTGTGCTGTGTAACTGAAAATAAATCTGTAGTAAATAAAATGAAAAGAACAAAAAATTAACAGCTACTAATGCGTCAATGTATCCCAAGAAGGCGGGTCTCTCAAAACTAGTCTATAAGAGGGAAAAAACTAAGCCAAGCACGCAAAAAGGAGGCCAATAGATATAATTTCAGGAGGGACTTGGATCTAAAGGAGAAATCTGCTGAAAAGTGGTGCAGAGAACAACAAATAGGCAGAGGCAAGGTTGCTACTAAAAAGGAGGAGATCAACTAAAAATAGAAGAGACAAGGCGGTGGCCGTGGAAAGGAACCCAAACAAAACAATATGAGGTGATTTGAGAGGGAGAAGAGCTGATCTAAAGGGATCTGAAAAGGAGGTATAAGATCTGAGAAAAATAAAGCTGAAACTCTGAAAATTTAGACTTCTGAAAAAACAAAGACTCTCCCACAATAAGTGGAGGGTACTAGAGCCCTAAGGGGCAAGATTCCCTCTTAGTTGAGTGAAGAAGATTAGAAACAGGTCTAAACGGGCAGAGACGGAAGCTGGAAAACCCTGACAGAAGCTTCAGACATGCCCAGAAAAAGTGCTGAAAAATTTGCAGAAAAAGTGCAGGTCGCAGGTTCTGACCTGTTTTCAGTCTAGGTCGCATGTTTGGGGCAGAAAAGTGCGTCCTCAAGCTCAGGTCGCACTTTTTGGGCCGATAAGTGCGACCTGCAGATCCGGCTGTCTCGGCGGCAGATTTCAGAAAAATTTGTCGTCTCAGCTGCGGTTGATGTCTGTCACCTGCGCAATAAGGCCATAAACACACAGAAGTTAAAAATTTGACTGCTTGAGGGTTTTAGGGGTGAAAAACACCATAAAAATAGGGAAAATAGAAAATGGAAGAGAAACCCTAGGGTCTGAAACAGCTGGATATGCAGGAATATATAAAACGACACCGGTCGTAAAATAAAACCCGTGTGGAGTTGCCAATTGTTAGTATGAATCTTTCGTCGTAAAAGATCACTTTAGCTACGCAAAAAAAATAGCCCTAACATCGATTATGGTTGCAAAATATCTTTAAGTCTGCTGCACAAATTCAAATCTAAGCATAAAATACATTAAGCAGGTAAAATATAATATGGCTCCATGCATCCAATAGACAAGACAAGAACAAAGTGTTTCAAAGAATGATTTGTATTATATTAAAGAATGGGGCACCTGAGAGGAATACAAGAAAGGTGTTTTCCCGTTATCCTCAATGGGATGGGTTCTTGAAAGTCCTCAGTGTTTTAGATCTAAAATTCCTCTCTTATTGTGGTAGAAAAACCCTGACAAACATAGAACTCAATGGGAGCTCACAAAGTAAAAATGGAAAATGGTGACCAAGAGTAGATCTAGTGTGATCTAATGCAATGAAGGTGACTAATGAATGGGGAAAACCCTTCTATTTATAACAAAATATTGGGGTGTTCTAGAACTCGGTGCATGAATAAAATATTATTAATCAAATTCTAGAATCCCCCTTTAGGAATATTTTATTATATTTGTTGGAGGGAGAAGGTCTTTTGACTTGGGTCAATTCCTTTATTTATAAACAATAAATAAATAAATGATTTATTTATTATTTTAGGGACATGATGGGAATATAATTAAATAAATAATGATTTATTTATTTATTTAAAAATGATTTAGTCAAATTTAACTAGGAATATTATTTAAATAATGATTTGAATAACTTATTCCTAGGAAATACTTAAATAAATAATGATTTATTTAATTAATTTCCTTGTTTTGGGTTAAATATGACTAGGAAATATAGATAAAGGTTATTTTATATGGTGAAAGCAATTTTACTTAGGGTAAAATTGGTCTTACATGGTGTACTTGGGTTCATCTAATGATAATGAGTTAGATGACCAAAAAAATGGTGTAACAGAAACTGTCTGCTGTTTTCGTAGAGCAGAAATTTACCTTTGAAAACCTCAATTGGAATCTTCATTTTTCTTTGTTTTGCCATTGGATTTTCACTTATGATCTTTATACATTCTTTAGCAGCATCAAGGTTTTAAAAACATGCCCTTTCACCCTTTGAAACCTTGCAAAATTGATTAAACTACTGTGTATGACACCTACAGCAGTTTCGTAGCGCGCTACGAAACTGCTGTGTCTATCTTTTCACAATTTTTTCAAAAAATTTGAGTTTCCAACCTTTAATGCCATCCTTTCAGTTATATATAAGCACTCATAATCAACAAAAATCAACTCTGAACTGCTTTTAAAAAATGAGATCTTTCCACATAACCTCAAAAATGTGTTAGGAGATGTCACTTACTGTTTACACTCATTTTGGCTATGGTTGATCTTCAGGATTTGCTAGCTGTATCTCAAGATCTTCAACTTGCCTTTTAAGCCTTCCATTATTAGCTCTTAGTTTGGTATTAACCATCCTTACGAACTTTGCTTCCTTGATTGCAGGGACGGTCCATATGAAGAATTTATCTTGACTGCTGATTGAATCAATGTTTGAAACCTTTTCTAGCTCCCACAGACCTTTCAACCTCTCAAAGTTTGACCTTTCTACAACATGCATTCTCACTTTCTTATTCAATTTATTAATTTCAATGTTTTCAAGTTTGAGTTTGTCTTTAACCTCTTCATAACTACTCTTTTCTCTTTGAGTATTAAAAACTCTATTTCTATCTTCTTCAAGTATTTGAGATGATATATTTATGGGTTCTTCAAAAACATTTGCATCCTCACCTCCTGTTTGGTCTATCTCCATGTTTGGCTGCTACAATTTCTTAGACTACCTAGTCAAGGGTTTTCTAGGCTTGAAGACAAAATCTGACACTTCATCCTCAAAATTTAATTTTTTGGATGTTTTCAATTTCTTTGATTTTCCACCTATATCCAGTTTGATGAAATCTGCTTGAACCAGGGGAGACTCTTCAATGTCAATAACTTGTAATATATCATTCAAGTCACCTCTTAATTCCAAGTTTTCATTTGTGACCACAACCTTACCCTTCTCCTTTGACCTCTGACTCCTAGTCAACTTCTTCTGAGCTGTTTTACTAGTTGACTATTTTTGAATTGTTTCTTTGACATGAGTTCTCTTCTTCTATGCAGATTGAGGAGTCCTTTGGATATTCAGTGATGTATTTATCATTGGTTCCTTAACCTGTTTCCTGGGCTTAATCTTGACAAATCTTCTTGATTTTGTTTCTGCAGGTTCAGTAATCTTTGATGAAGATGTTTCTTTGACTTGAGGGCTAGCACCTGTTCCTTCAACTCCTATTCCACTCAAAAAGAGAAATGCAGACCATTCTCTATTCACTTTATGAAGCTCATGCAAAACTATTAACTTGGCTAGACCATGATGAAATAATGAGGTTTCACATGCTTGAGTTTTCAACTGTACTTTGTCTGCCATCTTGGCCAAACTTCGAAATAGAAAGAAAGGTAAGTCTAGAGAGTTTATTCCTGTGAAATGCAATAAGAGTTTAAAATTATAAGTGTACTCCTTGTGGTATCTCCCTTCGCAAGTGAAGTACCTTTGGATGTTCTAGAGAATATTGGAAAATGCATCCTTGACATAACTTCTTGGCACAACTTTGTTCAAATCAGTATCCATAAACTCTGGTTTCAAAAAGATTTTGCAGCGTTGCATTTCAAACCTAAAATTCTTGAACCATCTATCTTCCCCCCTTGGAATTTCTGTGACTTCTGATATAACCTCAGAAGAAATTGGTAAATTGAGGAAACCAACCTTTGTATTTGACCCTGTGAAGTTCATGGCAAACTCTTTGGTAAACTAATTATGCCCTTCTTGAAGCTTTTCGCAGAACCTCCAGCACCCTACCTTCTTTAAGGCTTCTTCAACAGATTTATCTCTTGTGAGAGCCTCTAAACCTTCAGGTTCTGTTCTCAGGCAGTGACCAGACTTGTGATTTCTTTTTTCTTCTGTCATTTTCCTCCTGAAAACCCCATGTCTTCAGAAAATCTGTAATGAACCTCCTTGTTGGCTGAACTGGCTCGTTTGAAAATTTGGTTCAGCCTCGCTTGATTGAAATTCTGCCTCGCTTGATTAGAAACCCTGTTTTAGCCAACAATTATTTTCAAACTCACTGGATTAGCAAGTATCGAAACTACTGACATAACGTCAATTGGGTTCAGCAGCCTCGCTTGATTAAAATTCTGCCTCGCTTGAAAACTTAAGGAAAGCTCTGGTTTCTTATCATGAGCTTCTCTTTTAGAAAATAGATATGCATGTAGTGCTTTCTTTGCATCAGATAAAATCAATGATAACCAACCCATTTTCAAATTTGCAAAGGACCAATGACAAATGACCCCTAACGAATCCCATAATGATTTCATCACTGCTTTGGATGGTTGCATGCGTGAGGAGGATTCGTGGACTGACACCATAATCATGAAAATTTAACCTAAACTGACAGATGTGACAGCTAAACTGAAAAAATTTGAATCCCCGATTCTGTAGCACTGGTAATGTGATTTCGAGATTTTGCGCTACGAAAAGACCAACATTTTCATAGCGCAGAAGCAGTTTTTTACACTAAGCGTGCTACGAAAACGTGGTTTCGTGGCTTATTCAAATTTTTTTTGAAAAAAACTTAAAATATGGTTTTCAAAACATGGCATGAGACTTCTAAAGAGTAAATCAAGGTTTATGCACTTTATTTGGTGATGAAATGAGACTTGTAACCTATGGATTAGACCCTATAAAACATAAAAATGACTCAAACCCTATCTAATACCATGACTTAGGAGCAAGTATAAACTGACCAAGTTATCAAAATTTTAATAGTGATAACAGTGGCTCCACTTGGGATAATGTGCCCCTGTGGTACACTGAGAAATCGCAACTCCAGTGTTATCCATTTTTTGATAAAAACAGAAATTTTGTTGACAAGCATCTTCTTCAAACTGTTGGGCCTTCACCTCGGGCTTAATATTTCTGTTTCAGGTTGTCATTTATTAGCAAAAACTGACAAAGATGAATATATACAATGTCATGAGTGATTTATAATACTTCAACAAACATAATTCTTTAGGAACCTGCCATTAACAGGCCCTCTAGCATATGATCCTCCATCAATTTCCTGCAATATGTAAGTGTTGTTCCCATGAAAACCAGCAATCTGAAAAGGACCCTTCCATAAATTCTCAAACTTACCATGCTTGCCCTTTTCCTCAATTTTGGCCTCCCATTTCAGCTCTTTGTCATGAATCTGAAAAACTATCCTCTTTGATCTTCCTATCAAATGTATTCTTAATTCTGTTTTGAACATGCTAATGACTGTCATAGACTTCATTTCTCTTTTCTTGCAAGGCTATCAGCTGGTTTATCCCCCTTTGGATGACATTTGGTTCTTCTTCAAGTCCTTGAATTAACTTCATAACCAGCACCCCAAGTGATGTTGGGAAAAAAAATTCATCCCCATAGAATAATTCATATGGCGAAGTTCCAATTGATCTCTTTGTACAAATCCTATCTGCCCATAAGGCGTACTTTAGCTTTAAGTGCCAAGCTTTCTTGCTCTCCTGCAGTACCCTTTTGATGATTCTTACAATGCTCTTGTTTGATGATTCAACAAGACCATTACCTTGCAGATAGTATGCTATAGAGTGTCCAAGAGTGATGTGATATTGATGGCAGAAATTTATCATCTTCTTGGAATTAAATTCTTGAGCATTATCTGTTATAATATTCATGGGACAGCCAAATCTTGACAATATATTATTTTCTAAAAAATAAATAATAAAAGAATCATTAGCTTGCCTTGTTGGTATCGCCTCTATCCATTTGGTGAAGTAGTCCGTTGCCGTAAGAATACAACGATTCTGCCCTGATGAAGATGGATGTATCTCTCCAATAAAGTCTAACCCCCATTTCTGAAAAGGAGCTTCAACATAGATAGGAACCAAAGGTAGAGGTACAAGCTTTCTTCTTCTTTAAAAAATTTGGCACTCATGACATGCAGTGATCTTTTTGTAAATGTCTTTAAACATTGTTGGCCAAAAATATCCAGCTCTTAAGATCTTTTTTGCTGTAGCTTTCTAATAATGATGTCCTCCGCAATCACCTTTATGGAGTTCTTCAATGATTTTTTCAGCCTGTTTTTCAAGTAGACAATTCAACAAAATTCCTCCTGCATCTTTCCAAAACAGATTTCTATCATAAAAAAAATATTGCAATGATTTCAGCTTAACAAACCTTGCTTTGGAATTTGATAGATCGGTAGGAGCTTTATTATGCTGTAGGACAAAAACCGCATCCTTATACCACTCTGAAGGAAGAAATTTCTCATCAATTTGGACCAATTCTTCTTCATTTTCAGAAATTTCTGATATTTCTGCATTTAGATTTATATCAAGACAGTCCAGATTTGACTGAGTCATTAGTTTCGCCAAGCCTTGTCCCTTCACCAACTTCGTTGGTTTGATGTCTATATCATATTCCAGCAATTTGGTGATCCATTTTCCCCTCTTGCCATCCAGATTTGCCTGAGTTAGAATGTCTTTTATCACAGCACTTGGAACATATGCTATGATATGCGAATGCAAAATAAAAATTATGAAATATTTTATAGCTTTCACCAAAGCATAGGCCTGCTTCTCTAGAATATTATACTTCATTTCAGCATTTTCTAATGTCCTACTAAAGAAAGAAATAGGCTGTTCAATACCTTTCTTTCCTTTTTGTAGCAAAACTCCAGCAATTGTGTTTTTGGAAGCAAATGTAAAACCATAAATTCTTTGGAAAAATCCGCACTGATGAGTACCGGTGCTTGTGTGAGTGCCCTTTTGATTTCTTCAAAATATTTCTTTGCTTCAGCTGTCCATTTAATGTCAACTCCTTTCTTTAACATCCTTGTTATATCTTTGACAATCTCAACAAAGTTAGGAATGAAATGCCTAACAAAATTCACTTTCCCAAGAAAATATTGAATCTCTTTCCTACTTCTTGGAAAATCTACCTTTTGAATTACATTAACTCTATTAGGATCAATCCTAATTCCATTTTCAGAAATGATATGACCAAGTAATTTGCCTGAAGTTAAAGAAAAGATGCTTTTAGTAGGATTATGAGAGATACCAAACCTTCTACATTTCAGCAGAACTTTTTCTAGGTGTTTCAAATGATCTTCTTCTTTCTTTGAATAGACTTTGATATCATAAAGATAAACAACTAATGACTTATCCTTTTCTTCAGAAAAAGCAATGTCCATTGCTCTTTGGAAAGTGGCTCCCGCATTCATGAGACCAAAAGACATTTTAGCGTACATGAATGTACCCCATGGTGTTGTGAAGACTATTTTTTCTTGATCATCTGGATGCACAAGAATCTGATTGTAACCTGAAAAACCATCAAGCATAGACATCCTTTGTGAACCAACAATATTTTGCAGAATTGAATCCATCTTAGGAAGAGGATAGTTATCCTTTAGTGAAGCCCTATTCAAATGTTTGAATTCAATACAAATTCTGATTTCTCCACTCTTCTTCCTTACCGGAACTAAGTTTGCAAGCCAATTTGAAAATCTGATTGGAACAATGATCTTTGCATCAAAGAGTTTCTTAACCTCCTTTTCAATCAATGGCATGAGAAGAGGATTAATTCTCATCAATTTCTGCTTGAAAGGCTTCTCATTTTCCTTGATAGGAATAGTATGCTGAATAATGGAAGGATCATATTGCTTTAAATCAGCATAACTCCAAGAAGAAACATCCATAAACCTTCTCATCATCTCAATATATTTGAATTTCACATCAGCTAAAAGAAACTTTGAAATTTTTATCATTTTAGGCAAAGCTAATGTACCAAGATTACAGCTTTCTACTTCCTCTTCATCAGCTTGTAATTTTGGTGCTTTAAAAACATCATTATGATCAAAAAGCTTCTCAAGAGGAATAAGTGTTGACTGGATAAATCGATCTTGCGGACAAGACCGATCTCCCTAGTATGAGAAGATAGTCTAGCAACAAACATACCAACAAACCTATCTTTCTCTAGACATATGTGATTTATAAATAAATACTACAAAGGTGTTAAGATCTTACCTTAGATCCAGTGCTTGTTCGTAATAGTCGTCTTCCAATTGCTCGAAAGAGTTATCCTTGCAGACCTGCAATCACAAATAAGCAAACATTAAATAGCACCTGCATAATAAATATTATAAATCATGCCTATCATGGTGATCAAGGAATCCATAAAATAAACAGTTAATTAACAGCTTATTGAGAAAAACAAATTTATTTGTATTAAATTTGAATAGTAGAAGAACCTTACAACCTTTTCAGTCTTGATGTTGAACATGCCTTCCCGGGGTTTGAAGCAGGAATCTCCTTTAGTCTGAAAAGTCTTGCACTCTTCCAAATGAGACACATAGAGGTATGTAATCTTTCCTCATAAAATCTCAGCTAAATGAGTCCAAGTTCCAACAACACTTTACCTCAAATAATACTAAAGCTTGAACTCCCCTTGAGGCTGCCCAATGCCTCTTTTTATAGTGCAAAAGAGGAGGTTTCAGTTCCAACTATGAAGGGATAGAATCCTCCTTCAAAGGGATAAGCTCCTCACATCAAGGGGTTAACTCCTTAAGGTATGGGATACATGAACCTCAAAAGAGCGGACTTGCCACCGCAAGATTTATTCCAGAAGCTTCTAAAAATGACTGAAAGTGAGCTTTTGAGTTTACTTTGCGCCTTTTTAATCTTTTACAGGGGTCCGCACCCTTAACACAGAGAAAGTGCGTTCAGGTACGCAAGAGTCATGAACATTAGGTGCGGGATTGCAGGTAAGATAAAGAGAAATTGCTATACCAGATTTTTAGAGACTTTTGAGAGCTTTTCTCTTATTTTTAAGGCTTGACATGAGGAACTGATGTTTTAAACTTGCAAAGGAGGAAAGTATGCGTGATAATGAGCTCATACAGATAGAAGAATGTCAAGATGACAATTTTCAGTGCAACAATAAGACCCTTTGGTTTTGCATTATTCTTCAATTGCAGAACTTCATAATTTTCTTTAGACTCAACAAACATATTTTGCTGATCTACATGTGTACTTTAAAATTCTTCTTTCAGCTCAATAAAATTCTTTACCTGCTGATCATCTTCAAAAACTTCCCAGTTTATGATATTGTCCAATATAGCTGGCCTATGACGAACTTCGATCTCATATTTTTCATTTGAATGCATAGGAATGATGAAAAGACTTGCAGAGACAGCAAGGGAGTCAACAATAGAATTCTGATCTCTAGTTTTGACTATGAAGGAATAACATTGAAAGTTTTCCAACATGTCTAAGACTAAATTTTTGTAAGCCCTCATTCTCACATCCTTCGTTTGATAGACACCTTAAAATTTTCTAATAACCAATTCAGAATCTCCAAAAACAGAAATATTTCGAGCCTTCATCTTTTTCAAAACATCTAGACCCAAAATCAAAGATTCATATTCAGCCATGTTGTTTGTGCAATCAAAATTCAGTTTGTAAGAGTAAAACTTACTCTCATCATTTGGATTTGTAATCCAAATCCCTGCTCCCGCCCCTTCTTTTCCTGCTGATCCATCAAAGTACAATGACCACCATTCCTCCATCTCTTCGTCATTTACTTGTCGATTTTCTGCATGCTGATTTTCTGAATGCTGATTTTTTGCTCTTATTTCTTCCTCAAAACTATCAACTAATTCATTGAAAATAATGTCAGATCCAAGTTCAGTATCAAAGGCATAAATAGGAAAATTCTGAGGCTTATCTTTGCTACTTACCATATAAGCCATTCTAGTCTCCTGATACAATCTCCTTTGTTCACCAAAAACTGGAATAGTAGCGTAGGTAAGATCCATCTACATTGTGCCTTTGATTTTCGCTGCCCATGATCTTGACAATAGCATACCAAAATTTGGAGGAACACCAGCCACAACAATGTCCATAACAACTGTCTTTGCTGGGATTTGCGTTAGACCAACAAAATCATCCTTGATTAGACCAATACATTGAAATCTCTTACAAATCCTTATATGGTCTTGTCATTTGTAATCCCATCCTTTCCATGATTACTTTGGGCATAAGGTTATGTGAAGCCCCGAAATCTAGCATAGCATTATGTAAAGTCATATCATGAATACATAAAAAGGAGAAAAATATTCATTTTGATCATCTTCAAACCTTGGACCCAAATATATAGTAGGATTATCTTCTTGGACATTTAAGATATCAACAGCCCTTGGTTGTGAATTCAACATCTTAAATATCTTGCTTCTATATTCATTCACCTTGAGAATCTCACTGAAAGGGACTGATATTTTAATCTTTGAAATTTCATTCTCAAGGTTGAAAACAAAAACATATTTTTCAGCATCTTTGACAAGAGGAGGAAGTTGAGTGTATTTCTTACCAAGTGGAGTATCCTTTTTACCTTTAGCCATCTTTGGGGTGTCATTCTTAGCTTCGGCAGCCTTTGGAGCATATTTCTCGGGCTGTGCTTTTTTTGCAATGATAGGCACATTTCTATTTCTGAGATTATATTGCTTTTTCATCTCGAAAATAGCATGTTGATACCCTTTAAAATAATCTGATGGTTCTTCTCCTTGATTAGCCAAATCTGACTCATAATGCTCTTCTTTAGTTAAGAAGATTCTTGACATTTCTTCGTCAAGACAATGGATGGATTCTTCAGGAATCTCAGGCTCATCTTCTTCATATACCAAATTTTGCTGAAAAGGAGGTCTCACTGGAGGGTCAGCTTGCTGATTTCTGTTCTCTCTTGGCCTTTTTTGATTTTGAGGTCTCATAAATTGTGGATTTCTGAATTGAGGTTCATGTTGCACAGGAGGAGTAGAAGTGTTACCGAGAGCTAACATGTCCATTAACTTCTCCATAGTTTTCATCATTGAATCAAATTTGTCCTCAGAAGTTGAGGTGGATGGTTTCTCTTCTTCTTTTAGTTTAGTTTTTCCCATTTTTGACTTTTTAGCAGCTATCTTGTTTATCTCAACCTTAAATGCATCACTTTTCATTTCAGAAAGTGAAGGTGATTCTCTTTCTCTCAACAAGATAGAAAAGTCATAATCAAATGCTTCAACATATCTCATTTGTGCTAAAGATTTAGGAGGTTTCAAATGATCTGGAATTGAGTCAAAAACTTTATTAAATCTCTTTGAAAAGTTTTGAATAGACTCATCAACTGCCCTTCTAAGGCTGTTATATTCAGTGAGTGCTTGGACTGGATTGGTTCTATTACCCCATTTTCTTAAAAAATTGTCTTCAAAATCATTCCAAGTTCTAATTCTGCCCGGTGCAAGGGCCTTAAACCATTTTCTAACTTCACCAACAAAAATCTGTGCAAATAACTTAAGCTTCACATCTTCATCATCAACATCCTCACTGTCTATGAAATCATTAAATCTGTCTAAAAATTCGTCTGCTGAAATTTCCTCATGACTACCCCAAGTAGGAATCCTAGCAGCATATTTACTAGGAAGATCATGCAAAACAACATAAAGTACAAGTGGTGCATACCTAGCAGGAGCAGCCATGACTGGAAGATGAACAGTAGTTTTATGAGGGGCAGAAAAAGAATATTAAGAATTGATATGAGGAGGACTGCTTGGTTTTTGTAAGCCACTGACAATAGAACTCCAATTTGGAATGGGTAAACCAGCTTTGGATTTCAGCAAGACTTCGAAAGGATCAAGTTCTTTGAGTTTATCTAAAGAATCTTTTTCTAGCAGTAGTTCAGAGGTAATAGCTTCCCAAAACTCTTCCTTGTCTTCCTGTGTCACTAAGGCTGAAGTGTCAATTCCTCTCTTTTGCAAGTCTAAGATAATATCAATGAGTTATTTTTCACTTTCTGATCTAAACAAAAATTCATGAATCTTGTCATAAACTTTATTATCTTCAGGACTTCTTAATATTTCGGAGGACAAAGATTTCGAATGAGATGGGTACCTGATATTTATGAAATTCTGACTTTTTGAAATAGTGTTTGGATTGTCCACAACAGTAGGTGGATTGGGATCGGGATTGCTCCGTGTGTATCTCCTTCTCAAAGCCACCTTTAAACTTTGAAAAATGTATGGAGTCACCAAGGTAGATTGCAGCCTCGAAAAACCTTCTGAGCTCCTGCTACCTTCAGAAGTTCAGATTTCTTGATTTCGAAAATGATTAATCTTCAGGCTCCCGGCAGACGCATCAAAATGTTATCACCAAAATATGTCCTGATAGGCTGCCTTTCAGGCTACCTCAGTGTAACTATTTCAAACCAGACTTTTAGTTGAGGCTTAGCCTCCTCAACCTGAGAGGGCTCTCTCAATAGGTTTATGATTTTCAAATAAGGATTAGATGGATAACTCTATGAGGAAAATGGATAATTGGCTGTACTACTAATCAAAAAACATCTATTGGGCTTATGGAGTCAAATGTGTTTTCACAAAACATGAATATCATCTTCATATGGAAGTTAGGGCATTTCAAGGTTTAGATGCATCAACAGAACAGTATGATAGAAAATAAACACAGTTCATGAACATATGAAGGAAGTTAGAGCACCTTAAGTGAATTATAAGTAAAATACATTCATGCCACTGCAATTAATTTAAATAGGAAAACCATGAGAATATAAAACATCAATAACCCTTTCTGAATCCTGAGTGATGAAACCAATATCTCTGTATTAATAATAAAAACACAATCTTTTCTACAACAAAACAATATGCTTGTTAATGAAAATTGCCAACCCTATGCAATTCGACTTCTTGTCTTTTATAAAGTCATCATTAAATTCTTGGATTCTCTCCAATCACTTGAGAAAAATTCGAATTTGCTAGCTTGACACCTATCAACTGCTAATTTTTTTTTTTAATTACATCTGACAGTTAAACTATCTGTTTTGGAGTCCTAATACAACTAGGATTAAAACTCTTATTATAACTTAAAAACCTTATCCAAATATTAAATCTTCTATCTGAAAACCGCTCTTCCTAAACTTCGACCTTGATGATGTCCATCTCCTTGCTATTTGACTGTATTGATTTGCCTCTTATCTGCCCTGAAAGATAGGAACATGCTCCCTGCAAAATAGCTATAATGCTTCATTTATGTTTCTTCAAACCATCTGCTGATCAACTTGTGCTCAAAACATGTGGCAAAGTCTTATTAAACTCATGTGACTTCGCACTTCCAGCTGTGCCCAAACCAAACCTTTGAAGAAGTGTAAAAAACTGTTAACATTGCTGCGCTACGAAACTGTCTGCTGTTTTCGTAGCGGAGAAATTTATTTTTGAAAACCTCAATTGGACTGTTCATTTTTCTTTGTTTTTCCATTGGATTTTCACTTATGATATTTATACATTCTTTAGCAGCATCAAGGTTTTAAAAACATGCCCTTTCACCCTTTGAAACCTTGCAAAATTGATTAAACTACATCCTACAGCAGTTTCGTAGCGCGCTACGAAACTGTTGTGTCTATATTTTCACAGCTTTTTCCAAAAATTTGAGTTTCCAACCTTTACTGCCATCCTTGTAGTTATATATAAGCACTCATAATCAACAAAAATCAAATCTGAACTGCTTTTCAAAAATGATATCTTTCCACATAACCTCAAAAATGTGTTAGGAGATGTCACTTACTGTTTACACTCATTTTGGCTGTGGTTGATCTTCAGGCTTTGCTAGCTATATCTCAAGATCTTCAGCCTACCTTTCAAGCCTTCTATTATTAGCTCTTAGTTTGGTATTAACCATCCTTATGAAATTTGCTTCCTTGATTGCAGGGACGGTCCATATGAAGAATTGATCTTGACTGCTGATTGACTCAATGTTTGAAAAATTTTCTAGCTCCCACAGACCTTTCAACCTATTGGTGTCCCGTGTTTTGATAGTTTGGCAAATCAAAAGATAAGGCAACATCAGAACCAATCTTTAGAGTTACAGGATCTAGTCCTCCTATTCTTAGAGAGGGATCTCTCAAAGTTTGTTTGCAAAGGTTTATCTTGTGTGCTTTGAGTATTGATTTTAGACTAGTTATTAAGTGCAGGTGTTTATTTGTTTGTTTGTTTGGTTGGAATGATACATCAGAACATGAAAGGCCTAGGAAATATATATAGAACAGAGAAACATCTGGTTCATTGGGCAATGGAGTCAATAAGAGGTCATAACATACTCATCAATGGATATGGGATATCAGAGGGAAAATCTAACTTGGCCACATGATCCTTTGGTTTTTGGAATGAGATTGACATCAATGATTTGGAAAGAGAAATTTAATTCTCAACAAAGGGAATTGGGAAACACAGTTTTAACAATAAAGAGATTTCTGATAGACAGGGCTAACCATGAATTCTACAAATCACACCTTTAAGCAAACAATGATTCCAAAACAACTTTTAAAATGAAATCTAAGATTCGGGGAACACCCTATTTCCTCAAAGATTTTATTTCAAATGACGTAGAAAACATAAAATATTCACTGATAATTGCGGTCATAGAAGAGGGAACACCTAACACATCTATGATTACAACTATAAAGACCTTCAAGGCAACTGTTCAAGCAAGGACAAGGGGCAAGATCGAAACATACCTCCTTGATTCACTGTAAACAAGAAACTTCAAAGGGAGACTTCAATAACAGTTTTTAAGTGGTAGCAGACAAGTAGGGAAAACCATAAATCATGCTGAAACCAACTATTCGAACCATGAAGGAAAAAAACGAGCATGAAGACTAAAGAGAGAGATTAAATACTCTAAAATACTTCAGCAGAAGAAAACACAAAACAGTGAAGGATGAACAGGTCTAAGGTGCTTCCAGGAGTCATTTCTTAGCCTAAAAATTTCAACCTACTGTAGTAAGAAGTTATAGAACATAATGAAAACAGGGGAAAAACATTAAACAGTTCAGAATACTTCACCAACAGCCAAGCTCATGGATCCAATGATAGATCCTTCTCAGTCACAAGCATGCAACAACATCATCAGGGCTTCCAAGACTTCAATTTCTTCTTCAACTTCAACATACTATGTATTATTTCAGAGAGTTTCAGTATTACAACTGGTGATCAAAAAACAACCAACCAACCAACCAACATTTCTCTCATCTTCTGCAGTAGTATATATAGAAGAATGAGGAGGTGATATCTGATAAAAGATCTCCAATTATAATTAATACAGACTTAATGGCTTCTGGGACTTTGAGGGGCTCAATGAAGAAACTTTCATAGATATCCTCTGTATTAAATGATTTTCATAAAGATTTAAGCTCGGTGGGAGCTTTTGTTGACCTTTGAGGCTCAGTGTGGTGTCGAAGTAACTCTGTAGATGTTTGTCATTAATTTGCCTGCAGAATTTTACCTTTTGGCTGTGTTGTGAGGCAGATATCCGGTCCTGATCAATAAATTCAGCCTCTGATTGAATGCTTTGAGGTATAGGTGGCATTTCAGTAGCTGGGAGGAATCAATTTTCCTCAGATGTGGCGGTGGAGGATTTCCTGTTGATGAAAACCCTTAATATTTTCTTTAAACTGTATTTTAATTGGGGATTAGGCTTTTGATAAACATTCTTAGCCGTGATCCCTGCAAATATGTCTTTCATCCTCTGTCCTGATAAATTTTGGTCTTTGTCACTGATATTCTCTGACTACGCCCGATTCATGGTTTTTGCTGATGTACAGGGCTGCGTAGGGGCAATATGGCATCAATGTCTGAAGAAACACTGATGAAACGTGAATCTCGATCTTGCGAAGGATTTTCTTTGCTGAATTGGGAGCAGGAGGATCGTCACTTTCCGCCTTTGAAATTTCCTGAGTTATGGCGAAAAAACCATAGAAGCCCTGCACAATACAAAAAATATTAGAAAATCCAGCATATATAGGTTTATTTCCGCGGAGGACATGTGGGGGAAGCGTGGCCATTGGATGGCATCATCCAACGGTCAGGATTTATCAGGAGAAGGCGTAGTGAAGGCGGAAGAAAATTTTGAATCAGTGCCGTCGATTGCGTAGAGATTGACGGTCGGGAGCGGAAAATGGAAAGTAAAAAACGGGAAATGTTGACTGGGTGACGAAAGTGGGCGATGAAATATGAACCGTCGATCTGCAGATCAGATCGACGGTGGAGATTAGTTGGATGCCGCACCGTGGCTCGGTTAACTGTCGGGCATCTTATGTGAGCGATAGCTGTTGGACGGCCGGGCTCAGATCGGACGGTGTACAGCGATATCGCGCCGGGTTTGCTGCCGAAAGTTAATGCGTGATGGGGGGGCGGTTTTCAAATAGTGCACGGGACGCGTGTCGGCCAGCGTATGCAATCACTGTTGATCGGGAAAAAACCGTTGCTGCCCAAAGGCGGTGCGATGAATACCGCGCGGTTTTTGGACAGGTGAGTGGAATGTGGGGACCACCGGGGAGACGGACTCCGCACTGTCGATCTACAGATCAGATCGACGGTGCGGAATGAATTGAATTTGGAACCGGTGGAAAATTTACAAAATAACAAAACTGACGATTTTTTAATATAAACCAAGGTTTAAAATATTATTTACGAAGTGGCTTGGCGCCCGACTGCGGTACCTTTGGGTGCATGGAGGATAATATGACCGGGGTTTATGGAGGAAGGGGCTTAAGACTTAGCTCGAGGGGGCTTAAGTCGACACCATAAAAAATGTGATTTTTATGGTTTTTGAATGATTTTCAAAGGGTTAGAGGGGTTCTGATAAGGCAAAGAAGGAGTTTTCAACCTTGTCAAGGGGATTCTGAAGAAGGGGAAAAAGGGAAAAGTATGAAAATGAGGGATTTTCATGGGAAATGGAGGGATAAAAACTGAGGTTAGTTTTGGAAGAAGGGGAAGGGAAAAAGGTGTTTGCAGCAGTATTCTTCCTTGGGAATTAGCAGGATTTCTTAAGGGGGAAAAGGCACAGTAGTGAAGATTGGGACAAAGGCAGGAGGCCTTCAAGAGTCTTCAAGAGCCAACACTTTTTAGCAATGAAATTTGTTCCTTGAAGGCTCAAAAATTCTTAGCCACCTTTTGCTATAACAAATTTTATAGGTGGCTAACAGTGACTCCATTTGGGGATGATGCCTTCTTGAAGGCATCAAGAACTTCAGACTTGCATTTTCTGGGAGGCTGACCTGTGCCACATCCATTATGTTCTTTGGGAGGCTGACCTATGCCTGATCCATTGGGCTGCCTTTCCTTTGCTGGGATGGTCTTCTCTGAAAACATATTAGCAGCCATGAAAACAATGGACCTTCATCAATACAAACTTTCTACCTACCCAATCCTAATGATCTAACATTTTTTCTTCATTAGAGTGCACTTGGATTGACAAACTCTTTTCACAACATTTTATTCTTTTAGAAGCATAAAACTAATCTAATTCTACTCCTTATTTCTCCCTGAACTCAGATTAAACAGTTGATTTCAGATGCTTCTCTACCTATTCTACTATCGGTTGGGATTAAACTGTCCAACATATTTTTATTCTCTAATTTATACAACAGAAATTCAAAAGCATTCAAGTCAGGATTGAACAGTCTAACTTGATGCTCTTCAATGGCATAAAAACAGGCTGCACATAGACATTTATTTTGTAGAAAATTTTTAAAAAAATGGAAGGCTTAAGATCTGAAAGTTTCTCATCATGGCCTTCTCTTTTTACAACTCTGTTTTGGCTCTTGTTTGAGCTGCCTCTTCCTTGTTTTCTGGTTTAGATTTTGAGCTAATTATAACCAGATTTACTTCTTTTTTGAATCAGAAAATAAAACAGATTTGAGTCATCTCTCTTTGGAAACTTAGGTTCAGATTTTGAACATGTTTGAACCTTTAATTTCTATCCTAAACTATCTACTGATAAGCCAATATTAAACAGTTTGGCAAATCGAATTCACTATCCTATCAGCAGAAAATTTAAAACTAATTAGTCAAGATTAGGCTGTTTGACTAACTAGAAGTGTGTTTTGTAGGAGTGGCATTTAAGCTTGCACACTTTCAGATTTGTTTCTCTTTTTGGTATGGGGCTATACCTTTCTTGTTTTGACAATCTACCCACTTTTCTTTCTTTTCTTTGTTTTTGTATTTTTGAATCTTTGATTTTTCTTCAAAGCAGAAAACAACAACTAATCTACATGCTCAGAACTGAGCTTTATTGACATTCCTATCTAACCTATTCTAATCTTGAAGTATTTACATGTTTAGCTGATGAACTCTCTTTTCTAGTACAACCAATCCAGCAAATGATTCCATGATTGGTCCTTCTTCATCTCCTTGGGCAGGCTGGACAAACAGGGCCACTCCCATTATTTTTGTTTTTTAGCAGTAGTGGTAAATAATCTTCTTGCTTTTGGTAATACACTGCTCCTAATGACCTTGATCCCTTCTTCAAATGCCTTCAAGAAGTGAGCATAGGGATCTTGAAATAATGCCTGGTTAAGAGTATTTGGAAGACATGTTTCAACCAGGATCATCCCTTCGTTCTTCGTTGGATTAAGGCAAAGATTCTTTTGAGGAAGACAAACTTCCTCATCTTCATTATTATCTGAACTGGAGGACTCATCATATATTACAGTGTTTTCCTCTTGTAGTTGTGGTACACTCCGATTCCATGGACTGTGCTTTGTGAAGAGATCATCATGTTCTTGAGCAGGGGTATCTCTTATTACCTCAACCTTTTTAGGAGGAAACTCCTTATCTTCATCCTGCTCAAGAAATTTCTCTTTCTTCCCAACCTCAACATTACAATTAGTAGATTGTTGATTCCCAATTATGTGAAATCTATTTCTGATGAATGGGACTAGCTGATTGCTGCTTTCAAGCTGATTATAAGGAAATTCATGACACCAATTGACTACTGGTTGCCCTGCATGATCAGTTTCTATTTGGAGCTCATCATCATCATCAGATTGATCAGAAGTTGAAAAATCATTAGTATAAACAATTTCACCAATCAAGCATATTGGGTTATCAGTTTTTTCTTTTAGCTGATATACAAGTTTATTTTATATTTCAAGACAACAAGATTTAGTAGGTAAAGGAGCAGAAGTGTTTTTTTCTAATAAAGAATTGAGGGCCGGTTGTTTATTTAATATCTGATCAATTTCTTCCTCTGTAAAAAGAGAAGGAATTTTATCTTTACTTTGGACAGAAGAACAACAGTCCTCTCCCTTTTGTGTTAACTGGTTTTGAGGCTGAATGTCTTCTTAAGCCTCTTTTAGGGAATGATTACTTGTGTTTGTAGGGGAAATTTGAGGATTATTTTCCTTTTCCTGATATATCTCAATTTCGAACAACTCCTCATGATTTTCGTGGCAGTCACTTTGACTATAAGGTTCATGAGTTGTTTCAAGCATATTATTAAGATGCCATTGTTTTTTAATAATCTGAAAAGAGTCATAACATAAAGGCAGAGACTCTGGTTGTGTTGTCTCTTCTCCTATTTCAGATTTTGTTGGTTCAAAATGGCCTATGTTTTCCTCAAGGCAGTGCTTACTATAAGTTTTTACAATTTGGTTATGAAGCTCTCTTAATAGCATTGTACAAGATATAGGTAGGCAATCAGGAGTTTCCTGACAACCTTCTTCATTGATTTCTTTGTAATCTTGTTCAACGCACATATCTTGTAATGTTTGGGTTTGTTCTTGATTTGAAAGGAGCATGGGTTGCTCTAGATCATCAATATTCAAATTGGCCTTATACCTTTCAAATCTTTTCCCAAGTATGTACACCATTTTCTCCATCATGACCAGCAATTTTTCTTTATTGTTTTCTCTATAGTCTTGCTCACCTTCTTCTATAAAGTCTTGATCATCATATATATATTGCTCATTGTCTAGGTCTTGTAATGGTTGAGTTTGTGTTTTAGGTCACTGTATCTTTCTAACCAGTTCAGAGTCCTTTACCAGTGGAGTTGTTAGGTCTTTTGGGATTGTGGAGTCGCCAGGTGGAAGATTTTGAAATTTGCTGTCCACCAACAGCATGATTGGGTTTGCTCAATGCATTCCCAAGGGAGTCTATAAGGACTAATGAAGTAATAGGCCTACTGGAGGCCAGTGGAGTCACCAAGTGAATTTTTTTTAGCTTTTGTGAAGGTAAAATATTTTATGGTTCCACCACCATGCTTATTATGAAGCCAAACTGAAATATTTTTGGGTTTTTCTGAGTTTCTTGATCTTATAGGCTATGAGGGTGTCCTAAATCTGACTTAACACTTAGCTAGGGTGTCAAAACATACAGATTTTACTCTTATGGCTTGGTAACTGAAACCTTCAAGGTTTGATAAGGCTTTATAAGAATCCTAAGGGTCACTTAGTTTGTCACTGATTCAATTAAGTCCTATCATGATTACCATTTGTTAGGTAGTGCTTGAAGAAAGTTACTTATGTTATACTGGGCCTAAAAAGTTTGAGGAAAAGTTTTCAAACCATTATATTCTCAGTATGTCCCACCGTGATCACCATTATGTTGGTGTCCCACATTTTTATAGTTTGGAAAATCAAAAGACAAGGCAACATCAGAACCAATCTTTAGAGTTACATGATCTAGTCCTCCTGTTCTCAGAGAGGGATCTCTCAAAGTTTGTTTTCAAAGGTTTATCTTGTGTGCTTTGAGTATTGATTTTAGACTAGTTATTAAGTGCAGGTGTTTGTTTGTTTGTTTGTTTGGTTGGAATGATACAACAGAACATGAAAGGCCTAGGAAAGATATATAGAACGAAGAAACATCTGGTTCATTGGGCAATGGAGTCAATAAGAGGTGATAACATACTCATCAATGGATATGGGATATCAGAGGGCAAATATAACTTGGGCACATGATCCTTTGGTTTTTGGAATGAGATGGACATCAATGATTTGGAAAGAGAAATTTAATTCTCAACAAAGGGAATTGGGAAACACAGTTTGAACAATAAAGAGCTTTCTGATAGACAGGGCTAACCATGAATTCCTACAAATCACACCTTTAAGCAAACAATGATTCCAAAACAACTTTTAAAATGAAATCTAAGATTCGGGGAACACCCTATTTCCTCAAAATTTTTATTTCAAATGACTTAGAAAACATAAAAGATTCACTGATAATTGCGGTCATAGAAGAGGGAGCACCTAACACATCTATGATTACAACTATAAAGACCTTCAAGGCAACTGTTCAAGCAAGGACAAGGAGCAAGATCAGAACATACCTTCTTGATTCACTGTAAACAAGAAATTTCAAAGGGAGACTTCAATAACAGTTTTTAAGTGGCAACAGACAAGCAGGGAAAACCATAAATCATCCTGAAACCAACTATTCGAACCATTAAGGAAATAAACGAGCATGAAGACTAAAGAGAGAGATTAAAGACTCTAAAATACTTCAGCAGAAGAAAACACAAAACAGTGAAGGATGAACAGGTCTAAGGTGCTTCTAGGAGTCATTTCTTAGCCTAAAAATTTCAACCTACTGTAGTAAGAAGTTATGGAACATAATGAAAATAGGGGAAAAACATTAAACAGTTCAGAATACTTCACCAACAGCCAAGCTCATGGATCCAATGATAGAGCCTTCTCAGTCACAAGCATGCAACAACATCATCAGGGCTTCCAAGACTTCAATTTCTTCTTCAACTTCAATAGACTATGTATTATTTCAGAGAGTTTCAGTATTACAACTGGTGATCAAAAAACAACCAACCAACCAACCAACGTTTCTCTCATCTTCTGCAGTAGTATATATAGAAGAATGAGGAGGTGAGATATGATAAAATATCTCCAATTACAATTAATACAGACTTAATGGCTTCTGGGCCTTTGAGGGGCTCAATGAAGAAAATTTCATAGATATCCTATGTATTAAATGATTTTCATAAATATTTAAGCTCGGTGGGAGCTTTTGTTGACCTTTGAGGCTCAGTGTGGTGTCGAAGTAACTCTGTAGATGTTTGTCATTAATTTACCTGCAGAATTTTACCTTTTGGCTGTGTTGTGAGGCAGATATCCGGTCATGATCAATAAATTCAGCCTCTGATTGAATGCTTTGAGGTACAGGTGGCATTTTAGTAGCTGGGAGGAATAAATTTGCCTCAGATGTGACAGTGGAGGCTTTCCTGTTGATGAAAACCCTTAAGATTTTCTTTAAACTATATTTTAATTGGGGATTAGGCTTTTGATAAACATTCTTCGCCGTGAACCCCGCAAATATGTCTTCCTTCCTCTGTCCTAATAAATTTTGGTCTTCGTCACTGATATTCTCTGACTACACCCAATTCATGGTTTTTGCTGATGTAAAGGGCTGCGCAAGGGCGATATGGAATCAATGTTTGAAGAAACACTGATGAAACATGAATCTCGATCCTGTGAAGGATTTTCTTTGCTGAATTGGGAGCGGGAGGATCGTCACTTTCCACCTTTGAAATTTCCTGAGTTATGGCGAAAAAACCACAGAAACCCTGCACAATACAAAAACTATTAGAAAATCCTGCATATATAGGTTTATTGCCGTGGAGGACATGTGGGGGAAGCGTGGCCGTTGGATGGCATCATCCAACGGTTAGGATTTATAGGGAGAAGGCGTAGTGAAGGCAGAAGAAAATTTTGAATCAGGGCCGTCGATCGTGTAGAGATCGACAATCGAGAGCGGAAAATGGAAAGTAAAAAACGGGAAATGTTGACTAGGCGACGAAAGTGGGCGATGAAATATGAATCGTTGATCTGCAGATCAGATCGATGGCAAAGATTAGTTGGATGCCGCGCCGTGGCCCGGTTAACTGTCGGGGATCTTCGGTGAGCGATAGCCGTTGGATGGTCGGCCTCAGATCGGACGGTGTACAACGATATCGCGCCGGGTTTGCTGCCAAAAGTTAATGCGCGATGGGGGGGCGGTTTTCAAATAGTGCACGGGACGAGTGTCAGCCAACGTATGGAATCGCTGCCGATCGGGAAAAAACCGCCGCTGCCCAAAGGCGGTGCGATGAATACCGCGCGGTTTTTGGACAGGTGAGTGGAATGCGGGGATCACCGGGGAGACAAACTCCGCACCGTCAATTTGCAGATCAAATCGACGGTGCAGAATGAATTAAATTTGGAACCGGCGGAAAATTTACAAAATAACAAAACCGACGATTTTTTAATATAAACCATGGTTTAAAATATTATTTATGAAGCGGCTTGGCGCCCGACTGCGGGACCTTTGGGTGTATGGAGGATAATACGACCGGGGTTTATGGAGGAAGGGGCTTAAGACTTTGCCCGAGGGGGCTTAAGTCCACACCATAAAAAATGTGTTTTTTATGGTTTTTGAATGATTTTCAAAGGGTTAGAGGGGTTCCGATAAGGCAAAGAAGGAGTTTTCAACCTTGTCAAGGGGATTTTGAAGAAGGAGAAAAAGAGAAAAGTATGAAAATGAGGGATTTTCATGGGAAATGGAGGGATAAAAACTGAGGTTAGTTTTGGAAGAAGGGGAAGGGAAAAAGGTGTTTGCAGCAGTATTCTTCCTTGGGAATTAGCAGGATTTCTGAAGGGGGAAAAGGCACAGTAGTGAAGATTGGGACAAAGGCAGGAGGCCTTCAAGAGTCTTCAAGAGCCAACACTTTTTAGCAATGAAATTTGTTCCTTGAAGGCTCAAAAAGTCTTAGCCACCTTTTGCTATAACAAATTTTATAGGTGGCTAACACAACCTCTCAAAGTTTGACCTTTCTACAACATGCATTCTCACTTTCTTCTTCAATTTATTAATTTCAATGTTTGCAAGTCTGAGTTTGTCTTTAACCTGTTCATAACTACTCTTTTCTCTCTGAGTATTAAAAACTCTATTTCTATCTTTTTCAAGTATTTAAGATGATATATTTATGGGTTCTTCAAAAACATTTGCATCCTCACCTCCTGTTTGGTCTATCTCCATGTTTGGCTGCTGCAATTTCTTAGACTGCCTAGTCAAGGGTTTTCTAGGCTTAAAGACAAACTCTGACACTTCATCCTCAAAATTTAATTTTTTGGATGTTTTCAATTTCTTTGATTTTCCACCTGTATCCAGTTTGATGAAATCTGCTTGAACCAGGGGAGACTCTTCAATGTCAATAGCTTGTAATATATCATTCAAGTCACCTCTTAATTCCAAGTTTTCATTTATGACCACAACCTTACCCTTCTCCTTTGACCTCTGACTCCTAGTCAACTTCTTTTGAGCTGTTTTACTAGTTGCCTATTTCTGAATTGTTTCTTTGACATGAGTTCTCTTCTTCTGTGCAGATTGAGGAGTCCTTTGGATATTCAGTGATGTATTTATCATTGGTTCCTTAACCTGTTTCCTGGGCTTAAGCTTGACAAATATTCTTGATTTTGTTTCTGCAGGTTCAGTAGTCTTTGATGAAGATGTTTCTTTGACTTGAGGGCTAGCACCTGTTCCTTCAACTCCTATTCCACTCAAAAAGAGAAATGCAGACCATTATCTATTCACTTTCTGAAGCTCATGCAAAACTATTAACTTGACTAGACCATGATGAAATAATGAGGTTTCACATGCCTGAGTTTTCATCTGTACTTTGTCTGCCATCTTGGCCAAAATTTGAAATAGAAAGAAAGGTAAGTCTAGAGAGATTATTCTTGTGAAATGCAATAAGAGTTTAAAATGATAAGTGTACACCTTGTGGTGTCTCCCTTCGCAAGTGAAGTACCTTTGGATGTTGTAGAGCAGATTGGAAAATGCATCCTTGAAATAACTTCTTGGCACAACTTTGTTCAAATCAGTATCCATAAACTCTGGTTTCAAAAAGATTTTGCAGGGTTGCATTTCAAACCTAAAATTCTTGAACCATCTATCTTCTCCCCTTGGAATTTCTGTGACTTATGATATAAATTCAGGAGAAATTGGTAAATTGAGGAAACCAACCTTTGTGTTTGACCCTGTGAAGTTCATGACAAACTCTTTGGTAAACTGATTATTCCCTCCTTGAAGCTTATCGCAGAACCTCCAGCACCCTACCTTCTTGAAGGCTTATTCAACAGATTTATCTCTTGTGAGAGCCTCTAAACCTTCAGGTTCTGTTCTCAGGCAGTGACCAGACCCGTGATTTATTTTTTCTTCTGTCATCTTCCTCCTGAAAACCCTGTGTCTTCAGCAAATCTGTAATGAACCTCCTTGTTGGATGAACTGGCTCGTTTGAAAATTTGGTTCAGCCTCGCTTGATTGAAATTATTCCTTGCTTGATTAGAAACCCTGTTTCAGCCAACAATTATTTTCAAACTCACTGGATTAGCAAGTATCGAAACTGCTGACATAACATCAATTGGGTTCAGCCTCGCTTGATTAAAATTCTTCCTCGCTTGAAAACTTGAGGAGAGATTTGGTTTCTTATCATGAGCTTCTCTTTTCAACAATAGATATGCATGCAGTGCTTTCTTTGCATGAGATAAAATCAATGATAACCAACCCCTTTTCAAATTTGCAAAGGACAAATGACAAATGACCCCTAACTAATCCCATAATGATTTCATAACTTCTTTGGATGGTTGCATGCGTGAGGGAGGATTCATGGACTGACACCATAATAATGAAAATTTAACCCAAACTGACGGATTTGACATCTAAACCGAAAAAATTTGAATCCTCGATTTCTTAGCACTGGTAATGTGATTTCGGGATTTTTCGCTATGAAAATACTAGCATTTTCGTAGTGCAGAAGAAATTTTTTACACTGAGCGCGCTACGAAAACGTGGTTTCGTGGCTTATTCAATTTTTTTTTGAAAAAGACTTAAAATATGGTTTTCAAAACATGGCATGAGACTTCTAAAAAGTAAAGCAAGGTTTATGCACTTTATTTGATGATGAAATGAGACTTGTAACCTATGGCTTAGACCCTATAAAACATAAAAATGACTCAAACCCTATCTAATACCATGACTTAGGAGCAAGTATAAACTGACCAAGTTATCAAAATTTTAATAGTGATAACACTCGTCACCCATGTTCCTTCTCTGATGTGCACGTCCTGCTTCAGGATCAAAGACTGTAGCATCCCTTCACCTCTTCGTAGCCTGTTTCTAGTTAACATACAAGCATGTAACTCAAATTTACAAACACCTGCTCTGATACCACTTGATCCAAAATATTTTGTTTGAGATGTGTTAAATAATTACATGTGAAAATTTTAGCTTAAAATAAAAAACTTTAAAAGCATAAACATAGGAAGAGAGAAGCATTTAACATCATACAAGAAGACACAAAATTAATGTCGGAGTTCGTCCAAGAGGGACTACGTCTCCGGGCTATCCATAGCTGAAAGTGCCCGAATATTCAAGACCTATGATGAAGAAATGGACAACATCGTTTGATTCATGGCTTCGAGTATAGAAAAATCCATATAAAACTTGCCTTAATATGACAAAGTGAAAATCTGGAGCCTCTGGGAAATGGCTCAGATTATGGTCCCCCCCCCCCCCCCTACACATTGCTCAGGGTTCCGTTGCCTTGGTTTCTGTGCCCGCTCCTGTCTTCCCTGGCACACTTATGAGTTCCAGGTTTATATATTGAAAGGTTGGGTGGAATCCCCAAGGGAGCCGCTAGCCCAGTTGGTTGAGATCCGTAATGTGTGAGAGGGGGTCGGGTGGTCAAACCCTGCCCCCTCCTTTTATAGTCAAAATTCTATTTTAAACACTGCACTTTTCTTTTAAAAACCACGCCAAATATTTTAATATGCAGTGGGTGGAGGCTAGGTCCGCATTGGGTGACCCGTCTCCATATTTTTGTCGACGCATGTTATATTACAAGGAGTAGTGGGCGGGTCCACTGCCATGTGACCTGACCCTAACCACCATATGATGCCATGATATGTGGGCGAGGCCCAGCGAGGTCATGGCCACTGACCCTAATTTAGCATGTGATTTTTTATGTGGGCGGGGGTCCGGAAGGGTCACGACTACTGACCCCTATGTTTAATTCTTTTTTGTTGGTCTGTTGGGGTGGGGCGGGGTCATGGCCCACCCTACCATTTTTAAATATTTTATTTTATTTTATTAAAACAATCTGATTTTTTTGAACCTTTCGGATTTTGATCGAAGGAGTGCAATTAAGTGTCCCACAATTTCACTCGGAATCTGGTGGCCGGGTTTCAACAAATTTTTTGCCTCCTTAAGCATGCTCAGTGATTAAGTCAAACCAAATCTTTGACTGTCTCTAACTCCTTCATACAGACTCAGAATTGAGTGCCGTCTGCGTCGTTTGAATCAGAAAGTCGTGATCTACAAATTGACATTAAGTTTTCCACATTCCAGGCACTTTGATTTTTAAGCCTTTGAACTCAAGCCACTTATACCTAGACCTGTTCGATCCACCTGGATCAAATACTGATCCCATGGCGTAACCACTGGAATATGTCTCGATCTCAAAAGGCCGCTGGAGGTCAGGTAAGGCCAAAACTGGTACAATGCTGATCTTCTCTTTTAGTGTATCAAAGGCTTTCTACTTCTTTCCTCCCCATTTAAAGGTTTACTTCAGACTCGTCAAAGCATGTAAAGGGGATGCAATGATGGAGAAGTTGGCAGTGAACCTTCTCCAATATTTTACTACACCCAAAAATCTACGAACCTCTATGACATTGGTGGGTTTAGGCCACTTTACAATCACTTCAATCTCGTAAGGATCTATTTTCAATTGTCCACCATTGACAATTTGACCCAAGTAAACCAAAGAGGTCTCACCAAATTCACACTTACACACATGATAATCCCATGTCCTAATGTAAACAAGAATGCCATCAAGGTACACAAGTAAAAAATCATCAAGAAAGGTCGGAAAATATCATTCATCACCCCCATGAATGTGGCTGGAGCATTGCACAGTTCGAATGGCATCACCAACCATTCGAACAACCCTTGTTTCGTCTTGAATGCAGTTTTCCGCACATCCTATACTGCAATCCTGACCTGATGATAACCACTGCACAAGTCTAGTTTTGTGAATAATACAACATTTTTCAATTGATCCAATAAATCATCAATGCGAGGGAGAGAGTACTGATTCTTCATTGTTCTTTTGTTGAGTGCCATGTAGTAAATGCACATCCTCCATGTGCCATCCTTATTTGGAACTAAGATGATAGGTGAGCCACATGGAGAATAACTTAGTCTTATGAGTCCTTGGTTCAACAATTCCCGCACCTATTTCTTTATCTCCTCCATCTTGATAGCTGACAAATTGTACATACCAATGTTTAGTAAGGAGCATCCTGCTACAAGTGAATCTCATGTTGGATTTCACACTTCGGAGGTAACCCACTTGGTTCCTGAAAAATCCCATCATAGTTAGAAATAATTTCACATAATTCCTTTTTATGAGTGGGATCACAACCTTCGAAAACATTAGATGCCTCTACATACTTTGATCTCACAACCATGAGAATGCACCCTTTACTGGAATTCACCAATATCTTCATCTGACATGCACTTACAAGACTGGCACTAACTTTGGTACGATGAGATCTAATAATGTATTCCACCTCATGTTTCATGAGATGATACTTATTTTCATGGCGAAATAAAAATGCTTTCTTGTCATACAGATGCAGACTCCCCAATACAATACCACATATATCTAAAGGTACAACATTAATATCAATCTCATCAACTAGTTTGGATGCAATCACAAATCTAACCTTACACTGTTTGGCTACATGTAATTTTGCTTTATCACACACCCAACCAAGAGGGTAAGGTTTTGAATAAGGCTTAGTTTATAAACCCAATTTCTTTACCAAGGATTCTGAAATCAAGTTTTCTTGTGAACCTGAATCAAACAACGTTTCCAGTTTAGTATGTTTCATTATGACTATAATGTGGAATAATTCAATTCTCTTTTGTTCATTAACAAGAGGATAATTTGAAGAACTTGTACTTGCATGTGATTCAAATTAACATGAAGAGAAAGAATTCCTTATGTGCTCACTGCTGTGATCAATGCCTCATCATCAGAATAAGATCCAAGGTCCTGTTGCGCGATTGCTACCATATTTTGCTTGTTCTTCCCACCAAATCTCTTTTATTTCAGCTCCAGATGAAACTTCCAACGATGTTCATCATCATGGCCATCCTTCTTGCATTGAGTGCAAGATGGCTTTGCTCCTTCATCTTTATTAGTTGTAGCTACCTTTCTATCCTTTCCCTTTCCTTTTCCTTTGAACTTTCCATTATGAGGTTTGAAAGACGATTTATTTGACTGATCTTCTTTGTCATTATTTCCCATGCTTTAAAGGTGAATGGCCTTCACACTAGCCCCATCAATAATAGTAGGCTCAACTAATAATAAAGAATGTATGATGTGACTATGTAAAGCACCAATATACTTTATTATAGTTTCAGGCAAATCAAGTGGAATGCCCAAATTCAATGCTTGTTTTCTAAACTCTTCTACGAAGATTTGTACATTTTGACCATCTCCTTGCCTTAAATATTGGAATTCCATTAATGCCTTTTGTTTATAACCCAAAGGGAAAAAATGATATTTTAATGCAAAAACAAAATTGGACCAAGAAGAAAGGAGATTACCCAAGTTTTTGCTACCTTTCCTCAACTTTCTCTCCTACCAAACGAGAGCGGTGCCACTCAGCCGAAGTGATGCTAACTGGATCTTTGCCTCATCCTCATAGATATGCTGAATGCAAAAATGGACCTCGATATGTGTAATCCAATTTTTAAGTTTCTCTGCATTACCTTCTCCATTATATGTGGGAAAATCAAACTTTATATCTAGCTTAAAACAAATTTTCTTATATGTATGTCTATGATGCTTGTTAGAATGATGAGAAGAGGAAGAATAAGAATAATTTTCACTAGTGTATGGAGAGGGAGGTGGTTCTCCTCTTCCACCTTCATGGTGTAACGATGCATGTTCCTCAGGTTCTTTCTTCTCCTGATTGATTGTCTTCTCATATTTTGCAAATAGCTTGTCAACTTTGTCTGCCATGTTAAATAAGAGCTTGCGATAATTTTTCTCTTCTTCTGCTCGTGCATCCTCATCTCCATGTTTCGTCTTCGTGGTTCACACCCTGCTTCGGGATCAAAGGAATTGAGTTTTCCTTCACCTATTTGGAGATTGTGCATAGTTAGCATATAATCATGCAATTCACATCGAAAAAGACTTGCTTTGATACCAAACTTGATCCAAGGTATTTACTTTAAAGATGAATTTAGAATTACATATAAAAGGGCATGTTAACCAGGTAAATTAAACCAAATTAAAAATAAGTGGAAAAAAATAAGCAATCATGAGATCAAAGACACAACAATTTGATTACGGAGTTCACCCAATGTGGGCTACGTCTTCAACCCCTACTCAATAGTGGGGAGGACTTATTTTATTAAGTGGCATCAAAGAAATCAAATATAAAAAACCTTACAAAAAATGACCCTTATACATCCAAATCCGGATGATGGCTTGAAAATTGAGATCTCATTTGGAGAAACAAACATTATCACTGAATTATTGGCGCAAAATCGTGCAAAATCAACTATAAACTTGCCCAATTATGACAATGTCACCTCTGACCCTGCAAGGTAATATTTCAACATCAACTTGATCCCCTCGCTCAGGGTTATACACCTTCGACCGCTCTTGGTTCTACCTAAACCTTCGCACTCTACCTCTGTCAAATGGTATGAATGAGATATTAAGTAATTTGTGCAGAAAAACTTAACAAAGAGCTCGTTTGGCCTAACGATGGCGAGGTATAATAGGGTGGGGGAACCCCACTTATCATATAATAGCTTGGGAATGTTTTTTTTTGGTCCGCTGTTTTTATTTCGTTTCAATTTAATATTATTTTGGGGCTGCTTGGTGGAGGTCGGTCCAAGTGGGCCAGGTGGGTTCAAGCCCCGGCGACCCCGAAAACGATTGTGTGTTGTACTATGGGCAGGGTCCATGGCACGTGGGCCTGACCCGTTGGTTGTTCCAATACATAGTTTGGTATAGGGTTGGGGAGGGTCTGCCGGGGGTGGCCTGCCCACCCCACTTTGGTTTTTAATATAATAATGTATTGTGGGGGTGGTAGCCCGCCACCCCTATAATTATATATATTTTTTGTTTTTCAAACAACTTGGTTATTTTATAATTTTCCGAAAATAAGGGTTACTAGATGGTTTAAGTGTTCAACAAATTCACCCATTCGGTGGCCGGATTCCATGTGCCGGGTCTTGGTCAATTTGTTGCCTTGTTAATCCTGCCACTTGGCCAAGTTTGACCAAAACTTTGACCAACCATAACTTGACCATATAAATCGGATTTGAGTGCCGTTCGCACCATTGGAATTAGGGCGAAGAGAACTATGATCTGGTCCTGGTTCCACTTCCATACGATGGATTTTTATTTTCGAGCTATTTTCAAGGCCACTTGTATTTATGGATCCCCCTAGATCACATATGGATATGTAATATATTTTATTTCATAAAGTGAGCTTATTTAGCTTCAATACTCGTATGGTTTCCCTTCTTGATTTAGATCTCAATGGTGAATTGTTTCTCATTTGATTTAGATGGATAGTAGTAAGTTTGAAGACAATATAGTCTCACTTATTAGGTCAAGCCTTGGCCTATACAAATATAAAAATACCTATTGTATCCTAGTTATCCTTTCCCTTGGCCTAATACACCCTTTCTTAGACATACTTATTATTCTTTATTCTTATAAGAGACTGCACTAAATTATCACCATCCTAGTTGAAATTAACCTATCCAACCAACTAGTATACCCTAGCTTACTACTACCATAAACTATCCTAATAGCCTAATCTATATATATTTTGTCTTCCACTAACATGTCCTTTTGGACCTAGCCCAACATACCTTGGTTAATTTTAAATTTTTTTGCACCAAACATCCATAACCTACCCTAAAAATGGGGGCATCAATGAATTGATATTCCAATATATGTAGTCAATCATTAAGATAAGCACACATGAAGGAGTACCCATAGATTTCAAAAAAAATGTGATCACTTCCTTCACTTTTGTCTTTGAAAATGAATAAAATGAAGGTTTAATGGTGTAAAACACGAAAATTCATAATGTTTTAAGATTAATCTTCATAAAAAGTTATTATTCCTACTTCATAATATAAAATATTTATAGAATTATAAACTTTAATCAAATGTCCAAAAAATATCATTTCAACCCACTTTTAATTCAAATGTGAAGGTGAAGACGACTACTCTTTCCTTAACTAAAGGCATGCATAGGTGGCCACTTGTGATCACTAAACATATTTCCATGATGATCATGACATAATATTTAAATTCAAATAAACTTGTAAAATAGTACAAATACCTTAAAATATTTGACTATAATAAAAATGATCTCGAATTCCCATAACACCTAAATTATAACCCTTAACTTCTATAATCCCTACCTTATAATCATTATAAGCCCTTTTATTATAAAATGATACCCTAATCTACATAAACCCCAACCCATTTTTCTTGATTCTCAAACCATATTACTCTTAACCGCAATAAGCCTTGACCCTATCACTAATAAACTCTAAACCCATTTATTAATCCCTCATTCAAATAGATTCTAACCCATTACCTCTATCAAACTAAACCTTACCTACATCGTATCAAACCCTTGTAATATGTGACCATCGTAATCTATAATCTTCGACTAGTACAACCAATAACATATGACCCCTATAACCCATAATCCTTGTCACTCTTAACTATAGCACCCATTCATTAACCCCTAATGTTAGAAAATTATATATTACAGAGCAATGAAGCACATAAATATGCGGAAAATACAAGCACACAAAACACATAAAACCAGAGAGAAATAGATATACGTGGTTCACCCAGTTTGGGCTACGTCCACCCCGAACAGCCAGTCCTTCCTTTCTATTATCCAGCAAAATGAAGAGACAAAATCTACAGCAGATCCACTGTAATATCCTTTGTTCTCTCTCACAGTCTCCCTATCTATTTCCCTCTCAGAGAATACATATGTAATACACAGCCGCAATAAAATACCCTCATACAAAGAGAGGGGTTGCCTTCCAGGGCAAAAAACCCTAAACTAAACATAACTTCTATCGTCAGATCATCTGCCTAATGAACGACCCAGATTGACTAGAAATTATTATACTTTTACAAGGAAATTTTACATCTGTTTTTAGCTTCGGGGGCACTGCCCCTGAAACCCCACATCAGGGGGGGCTCCATATAGTTGCTGCCGCCCCCCCTGGACCCCCCACGGCAGCGATTAATTTACGGGCAGCGTTGCCGCCCCATTTAAGGTACAAGGGTCCAATGGTGTGATACAAAGTAAACAAGATAATCAGGCTCCACACCCAACAATCTCCCACTTGGAGACTAATTGTAGCAACTCCACTGTTGCTTCATTTGCTGGACAATGACTCCTCTTTGGACCTGGTTGTTTCTCATCTTCATCGTCATCCTTGAATACCAATTGAAACTGAGCACATTCTCAATTTCTCCTTGGTTACAACTTTTGTTAGCATATCTGCAGGATTCTGGCTAGTGTGTATCTTTTCTAGCTTCAACTCTCCATCTTCCAATACTGACCGTATGAAATGGTACTTGAGATGTATGTGTTTAGTCCTGGAATGAAATGCTGAGTTCTTTGCAAGATGAATGGAACTTTGGATATCACTGTATAGCGTGCCCATATCATGTTTCTTACCCAATTAATCCATGATCCTTTGTAACCAAATCATTTCTTTACTAGCCTCTGTAGCAACAACATACTCTGCTTCTGTTGTTGAAAGTGCAACAACACTTTGGATTTTTGAAACCCAACTGACAGATGTTCCACCTACAGTAAATACATATCCTGTAGTGCTCCTCCTATTATCTCTGTCACCTGCCATATTTGCATCAACATATCCCTGTAGATCAATGTTTGAACCACCAAAACATAATGCTTGATTTATGGTACCTCTCAAATATCTGAGAATCCATTTCACTGCCATCCAATGTTCTTTTCCTGGATTATTCATGTACCTACTTACAACTCCCACTGCGTGTGCAATATTAGGCCTTGTGCAGACCATTGCATACATTAAGCTTCCAACTGCTGATGCATATGGAACTTTACACATATAATCCATGTCTTCTTGGGTCTTTGGGCACATCTCCTTACTAAGTTTGAAATGGCTAGCAAAAGGTGTACTAACTGGTTTTTCATTGTGCATATTAAATCTTTTCAACACCTTTTGTATGTACTCATTCTGAGACAGTGTTAATTTTCGATTTTTCCTATCTCTAGTTATTCTCATACCAAGGATCTGTTTTGCAGCTCCCAAATCCTTCATTGCAAATTAATTTTCCAATTTTTTTTTGAGCACATTTATTTCCTGCATGTTAGACCCTACAACAAGCATGTCATCTACATACAATAACAGTATAATATAGTTGCCATCAATTTGCTTTTTCAGATAAACACAATGATCAAAGTGACATCTAGTATAACCTTGTTCAGACATAAACTTGTCAAATTTTAGATACCACTGCCTTGGAGCCTGTTTTAAGCCATACAAGCTCTTCTTTAACCTGCACACCAATTTTTCTTTCCCCTTTACCTCATATCCTTCTGGTTGCTGCATGTATATCTCTTCCTCCAAATCTCCATGGAGAAATGTTGTCTTTACATCTAACTGTTCAAGATGTAAATCTTCCGCTACTACAAGACTTAAGATAGTTCTGATTGAATTCATCTTAACAACAGGAGAAAATATTTCATCAAAATCAATACCTTTCTTCTGTGCAAACCCCTTCACCACAAGTCTAGCTTTGTACCTCTGTTTTTCTCCATCTTCTTCCTTCAGCCTGTAAACCCATTTATTCTGCAATGTAGTTTTACCTGCAGGCAACCTGACTAAGTCCCAAGTCTGGTTATGCATTAAGGAGTCCATCTCTTCTTCCATGGCTAGCTCCCACTTCTTCCTGCTTTCAACCTGCATTTCTTCTTCATAACATTTGGGTTCACTAGAATCAGTTAGCAATAAATAATATAATGAAGGAGAGTATCGTTCAGGGGGTCTACTTATCCTGTTAGATCTTCTAACACCACTTTCAGGTGTTTGAGGTGCCTGTTGCTATTGTGGTGGTTGCTGCTGCTGTGGTTGTTGATTATTATTATTTTTAGGCACCTTTACTTTTTCAGTTATCTCATCAAGAACTGTGTATTCCTTGCTTTCTTTTTCCTGTTTCTTTTCCTACAACTGATTCTTATACAAGAAATTTTCATTGAATATTACATCTATGCTCCTAATGATTTTGTGATTTTCATAATCATATAAGTGATAACCAAAATCATTAACACCATATCCAATAAAGGTACATTTCTTTGATTTTGCCTCAAGATTTGTTCTATTTTCTTTATTAATATGGACAAAGGCCTCACAACCAAAAGGCTTTAAAAAAGGAGTAGTTTACCTGTTTACCTGTCCATGCTTCCTTTGGAATACCACCATCCAAGGAACTTGAAGGCCCTCTGTTTATTAGATAAACAATAGTATCTACAGCATCTGCCCAAAATTGTAAAGGCAATCTTGCATGCAATCTCATGCACCTTGCACGCTCCATGATTGTTCTGTTCATCCTTTCTGACACACCATTTTCTTGTGGTGTTCTTGGAACTATCTTCTCTCTACGAATTCCATGCTCTGAACAATACCTATCAAACTCTTTGCTACAATATTCACCTCCATTGTTTGATCTGAGACACTTCAACTTCTTTCCTGTCTCAATCTCAACCAAATATTTCCATTTCTTGAAAGTATCAAATACATCAGATTTATTTTGAATACAATAAATCCAAGTTTTTCTAGTTGCATCATCAATAAACGTAACATAATAGCGAGAGCCACCGAGAGATGATACCTGAGAAGGTCCCCATACATCTGTATGCACAAGCTCCAATTTTTCGCTCTTCTTTTCTTTCCCAACTCTGAGAAATCTGACTCTCTTTTGTTTTCCATAAATGCAATTTTCACAGAAATCCAAATCGACATTCTTCAAACCTGGCAACAAATTTCTTGAGTGAAGAATCTTCATTCCCTTCTCACTCATGTGTCCGAGCCTATGATGCCATAATGCTGCATCTGCTCCTTTGGAAGTTAAAGCATTAACAGAGTTAGAAATACCATTGCATAAATACAATGTACCAACCTTTTCGCCTTTTGCTATTACCGGGGCTCCTTTGGTGACCTTCCAAGTTTTATCTGTGAAAGTTGTCACACAACCTTCACTGCCTAACTGCCCTGTTGAAATCATATTTTTCTTCAGATCTGGAACATGCCTTACCTCCTTTAATAGCCATTGGTTTCCATTATGTTTTTTTACAAGAACCTTACCCATTCCAACAATTTTACAGGGTTTATCATCACCCAAATGGACTTGTCCAAAATCTCCTTGAACATATTCATGAAAATATTTCTTATCAGGTGTGGCATGGAATGAGGCCCCTGAATCTACTACCCAGGAATCAGTAACATTTTCGAAATAAAGAATCAAAGCATCTTGTAACACATCACCTGTCACATTTTCTTCATGATTGTTTTCTTGTTGCGCGTCTCCTTCTTTTCCCTTCCGAGATCTACAGTCTTTCTTTAGGTGTCCTTTCTTTCCGCATTTCCAGCACACTATCCCCGATCTGGACTTGGATCTGCCTTTTCTTGATTTACTGCGATATCCTGAGCTCTTTCCTCTTTCCATTCTCCTTCCCCTAGACTCTGCACTCAAAACATTACCTGATGTCTCACCAGAGCTTTTTCATCGCATTTCCTCGCTAAGGATAGCACCGACAACATCATCAAACTTTAAAGTACTAGATCCAGAGACAAAGTTACTAATGGCCATTACTAAACCATTCCAACTCTCTGGCAATGAGCACAAGAATAACAGAGCTCTAACTTCATCATCAAAGTTTACCCCTATAGAACTTAACTGACTGGTAACTGTATTAAAATAATTTAAATGGTCTGCGACAGATCCACCTTCCGACATCTTCATATTAAATAGTCATTTCATAAGAAATACCTTGTTTGAGGCCGAGGGTTTTTCATATAGTTTCGCCAACGTCTGCATCAAACCTTTTGTTGTTGTTTCCTTCGAAATATTGAAGGCGACTGATGCTGCAAGGCACAACCGTACTGTTTCGAGTGCCTTTCTATCGAGAATGTTCCATTCCGCGTCTGTCATGGCTGCCGGCTTCTTTGTTTTTCCGCTCAATGGTAGGTACAGATCTTTCTGATACAGATAATCTTCCATCTGCATCTTCCACAGCGGGAATTTTTGGCCGTTAAATTTCTCGACCCTAAACTTACCATCTTCCACCATTGCTCCCACTCGAACCAGGAACCATTCTTTCCTGCGAGTTTATCAGCCAAATATACCTTCAGATCTGATACTAGTTGTTAGAAAATTATATATTACAGAGCAATGCAACACATAAAATATGCGGAAAATACAAGTACACAAAACACATAAAACCAGAGAGACACAGATATACGTGGTTCACCCAGTTTGGGCTACGTCCACCGTGAACAACCAGTCCTTCCTTTCTATTATCCAACAAAATGAAGAGACAAAATCTACAACAGATCCACTGTAATATCCTTTGTTCTCTCTCACAATCTCCCTATCTATTTCCCTCTTAGAGAATACACATGTAATACACAGCCGCAATAAAATACCCTCATACAAAGAGAGGGGTTGCCTTCTAGGGCAAAAAAACCTAAACTAAACATAACTTCTACTGTCAGATCATACGCCTAATGAATGGCCCAGATTGACTAGAAATTACTATACTTTTACAAGGCAATTTTACATCTGTTTTTAGCTTCGGGGGCACTGCCCCCGAAACCCCTCGCTAGGGGGGGGCTCCATAAAGTCGCTGCCGCCCCCCCTGGACCCCCCACGGCAGCGATTAATTTACGGGCGGCGTTGCTGCCCCATTTAAGGTACATGGGTCCAATGCTGTGATACAAAGTAAACAAGATAATCAGGCTCCACACCCAACACCTAACCTCTACAAAATTTAACCCTTATAACCCTTAACACTAACCACTATCACCTATATCAATATAAACTTTACTCTTAAAACCTATAACCCTCAAACTCAACCATTATAACTCAACCATTATAACTACTACCATTATAATCATTCATATCTAACCAAGCCCCTATAACCCTAACCTTTATAACCACCATCACGTGACAAATATATATCCTATAAACCATAAAACTCAACCATGCCATAAATATTTGGAATGGATAATTATATAATTAGCTATTGATATTAGTAACTTTTTGGTGGAAAAAATGGACGAATTGGCTTATACGGCTCATTTTAGTGTCAAGTCCTAGTTTGGAAATTTTGGGCTTGGAACCTTTAGAAGCCATTTTGAGGTAGACAATGGAACTTTCTCAGGGTGAAAACTTTATAAGCATAACTAACAACCTCTCAATATCATTTTACACGTTGGGATATTTCCAATGGTACAAAAATCACCTCAATTAGTATTTTTATGTGGAAGTTATGACTCTCATAATTTGACCTTCCTTGTTGACCATCATGGTACCAAATGGATGCCACATCAGCCCCTTACTAATGTCAGGGGCTAGTTACATTTGGAATTTTAATAATAATCTAGAATTTCCAAATCATACAAATAATTAAAGGCTAAGGTATGCAAAAACCATAACCCTCTACAACTATCAAGTCATGTTCAATAATTTTCCACTAGAAATAGATGAGTTTCTATTATTTTAGCATTTTACTTGTTCCATACTTGAGTAGAGTATCTAGGAGTGGGATTCAAGAGCATAACATAGGAAGAATAAGATTTTACAACAATTGTTTAGGCCATAGTGTTATATGCAATTCCATAGTGAGTGCCCCTTTCTTTGTATTATCATTCTCATAACAAAGAAAAGAGAGTGGAGCATAAGCATCACCTTCTATCTAGGTTTTGTTCTCATATCAAGTTTTCCAAGTTACATCTTGTGTTCATTGATGTGTCTTGAAATAGCAGTAAGAATGCTACTCTATCTTAGATTTCTATAATTATCACCCCTATATTTCTACAAAATTTCAAGTTGTTATGTATTAAATTTGTAGAACACAACTATCCACTTTCTCATATACCTATATAATACTTTATGTGCCTATCTATTTGTTGGGGTTTTTGATCCCAAGTCTTACATCAAGTACTTTAATCAGAGGAAAACCATTAAACAAGGAAAGCAATCTATGTTTATAATTTGAAGGCAAAAAATCAAACTAAGCTAATAATGTTGTAAAACCATTGACAACTATTGATTTTTGGGTAGCCGTGGGAGGTATTCCCCAACTACACAAGTTAAAAGAACGAAAAATTAAATTTTAAATTAAAGAAATAAAATTTAATTTAATTTGCAAAGAGACATGCCTCTTGGGCACCCTAAAATAATTATAAAAATACACTTGAACTTCTCATTTTCATACACACTCATCACTCATTGATCACTCACATTTTTCTCTCTCTCTCACATGTGGGAAGTGTTGAGAAATCAAAATGCTTAAGTATTAGTGCTGATTTCTATGTCATGGTAATTACTCATGAATTTTTTGGCTTCTTTATTAATATTATTATGTTCTCTTCTTTCATCAAGCAATTACCACAATATAAAAACATGAACATCACAAGAAACAAAAAACACAATATGTAGTCTTCTTCAAGCGAGGGAAAACTACCCACAAGGGTGAAAAGCCATAAATTTTTCTCTTCTTATAGAATCAGATCAAAGTGAGTCACCCAAGACCCAAAAAGAAAGACCAAAGCCATACACAAGATCCAATTCAACCCTTCATTCTCTGTCATACTTTATTCTCAAAATGGCCAACTAGTCTGTTAGAAGCTCGCCCTTTAGATGCCTTGATACACATGGATACTCATCTTACCTATAGCTTGCATATTACAGTAATTTAAATTTGTCTATGGCTCATACTTCACATATATTATAGTCCCTCCTTAGCTCGCATGTCATCACATAGATAATCTCAATAACTTGCATAACTTCACAAAATTATGACCTCATAAATTCAAATATTTTAAGATCTTTTTCCATAGAGAGATTCACATCCTTTTGATACCCTATTCTACAAATAAGCCCACAACTTTTTCAAATGCTTATACCCAAAAAAAATTGCACATATTTCCATAGGAAACTCACATATCTTGCTATAGAACTTCAATGATATTGCTTTCAAAATGAAGCAGAACATATGCCAATATATAGTTTTTTGTCTATACGAAGGGTCATGTCCCTTGGGTAGATTGAATTTTCCATCTGGAGGGCATACTTGGTATCTTGGAGGACAAAAAATGTTTTTCTCTTTTTTTCTAACAAGAAGTCCAAATGGGACTTTGACCCTTTCACTCATATTAAAATTTTCTTTTGACTCAATAAATCCTAGAAGCATGAAGAACATGCTTATATAATGAAATACAAATTTATTTTTCTTCTTTTTTCTTTTTACATCAATTACATAATGATACAAGTACAATGATAATTATGAAGAAAAACCTAGTTACACTTTTCAAGAGGAAGTAATTTGTGGAAGAGGCCGAATTTTCTAAGGATTCAAATTTATGAGATAGTTAATGTTTGACCAGTTGAATTTTTTGAGTGTAATTACTTAATGATGTTATGGAGTGTGTTAAAATAATATCATATATCATTGGGAGTAAATAGTGTAATTTCCTGATAAATTTATTTAATTATCGAAATATAAAGAATATTGTGCATATTTACTTTTTACTTCTACTTAAATTTATGCAAAGAATCACATAAATTATGGAGGAACAATTTAATAAAGTCAAACACTATGTGAGTGGATTATATCCTAATTCCAATGGAAAAACACAATTTTTAATATGAGGAGAGATTTAACCTCATAGCACTAATGATTTAATGGTTAAATAATATGCGTGGGGTGAATAACGACATAGATCCACTAGTGTTCACAAGAAATTAACCTAGGATATTTAAAGGGAATCTTAGAGGATTCTCCTAAGATTGAGCATAAAATTAGCAAGAGTGATTTATGTTGGAGAGGGAGAAGTTGTACATACATATAGAACTATGCTAGATGACCAGAAGAGCTTCTAGTTCAGAGGGAGAAAACAGTCAGGTAGAATGGAAGGATGCAACCTACTAGATATCTAAAGGGTCTCTCATGATGATGAGGAGCAAGAGGACCTTAAGGATGTGGGTTCAGATCCTTATTTACTTGTGGAACATCCTTTATATCACCAGGAAGACCTAGAAGGGCCCATTGAGCTAGTGGACCCACTTAGGGTTGTTGTTCCATAATCCAAGAAGAGGTCGACATGGCTTCGAAGTACATTGAAGCATGCAAAGGGGAATGAAAATCCCTATGGCACCTTCAGGGAAAGCAAACATCATAAGAAGTAGTCATGACATGCAACATTGATGAGTCACATCATTGATTATGAGTGATACAAATATAATAAGGCAACGTGCCAACAAGTTTGGAAGGATGACATGAGGGAGGAATATTAGTCCATCATGAAGAATGATGTGTGGGAAATTGTACTAAGACTTGAGGGGAAGTCAGTGGTGACTTCTAAGTGGATCTACAAGATCAAGCATGCGGTAGATGGAACCATATAGAAGTACAAAGCGAGATTCATGGAAAGAGGGTTCTCCTAGAAAGAGGGAGAGGAATATGAAGAGACATTTCCTCCAATAACTAGATACACTTCTATTAGAACTATTATTTCTATTGCTTCTATTTTGGGTTGGAAATTGCATGAGATGGATGTGAAAATCGCTTTCCTCAATGGAGTGATTAAGGAAGAAGTGTACCCAGAGAAACCTCAAGGATTTTAGGTACATGATGTTAGGGTCCTATAATAATAGGGATCATAATTTTGAATTGGATATGTTTAGTCTTGTAATATTGTACATACCTTTGCATTTCTGCAAATGTTTTCCATATTAAAAAATGAAAAGAGGGTATGTCCTAAAAGAACAATCAAAGGACCAAAATAAAGAAAGATAAAAAAATATATAAAATATGAACCCCATAAAGAAACAAAAATAAATTCTGAAAGTGTTTCACATTCAAATGCCACTACTATTAGTTTACTTTATGCAAATAAAATTGTGTGCAGCTTGTCCAAAATTTCACAATTCATGATGATCATGCAAATCTAATCTTGATCATTCATGCCTTTAAATTTTATGTTATAATAGTTAGTGAATAAAGATCTAACCAAACCATTTAATCTTGGAAGATCAATAGTTAGGTAGAGAATAAAAATGAGCTCATAAGTTTAATCTGAGCCATTGGAAGATATAAGGTTAGAAATAAGTTAGTTTGCTTATAAAAAGAAAATAAAAGGGTCAGCAAGCTCAAATTCACCCAATAAAGGAAATAAAAAAATGTTAGGATAAATAAAGGGTAGGTAGAATACTTTTCAAAAGTTATGGAAAACATCATTTGGTTTATCTCTTATCACTAATATCTTTCTAACATTGCCCCTTATCCTAAATTCCCCTTTCCCCTCCTAAAAACCCTTTTCCCCTTTGAAAATCCCATTTCCCTTGCTAAAACCCCCTCTTCCGCTTAAATAAACTTTGTGTTTTCATAAAACAAAACCCACTTATTCAAAGTTTTAAAGCGTGAAATAAAATATTAATTGGGCTCCACTTTCCTTTGAATTAACCCCCTGTTTAATATGTTTCCCGACCTTTTTTCATTTTAACCTCCCACTTAATATTTTACCCGAATCCGATATAATTTTAACCCTCCACTTATATATCCCCCGACCCAATTTATTTAAAAAACCTCCACATAACTAATTTACTGACCCCACCTCATTTAAATGATTTCGCAACACCCGCCTACTTTTCGATCTCCATAGGATAGATCCAACGGCCTCCAAATCCTTTCACACCCCCCGATGTTCGACATTTAAAACCAAGCGGGGGTGGGGGTGCAAAATGGGTTGTTTTATCCACCCGCCCCCTTGCCACATGGCGCTACCATGTTATATTGCACCCCCCCAATCCCAAACTGCCAAACCACTTCTAAGGCGTGTGATAAACCACCATTTTTGAAATAATACAACCCCTGCTCCATGCAACAAACAACCAAGTTGAAAGATAATAAAACCCACCCTATTCCGTTATTCCTCTATTCTCTATTTATTTGCGAAAGAGACTAAGAGGCATCACAAACCAGAATTAAAGCCCCTGCTGCCACCTGGACCCTTCTACGACAAAATTCACTATATTCCAGGTAATTCTGAATACCCGAAACCATCTAATAAGATTATTAATTCAATAATTAGACCAAATTGTTGGCTTCCCAAAGCGTCCAAACTATAAACCCTATTCAACCACCACTATTAGATGTCAAGCACACTCCTTTGGCCGATAAGGACTTCAAAATAAATGACACTCTAACTGATAGAAACCTTTTGGAGCTCCATTGCTGGAGCCATGACAAATTTGCTGATCAGGCAGATGATATTCATCTGTGGTAATCTAACCTGCCAAAATACATATTACCACAAACCTACCAATTCCCTGAACTCATCAAATTGCACCAAATCAGCTATTTGCAAATGAAAGAGCCATAGTCACCCCTAACCAAGAAATCCTATTTACCATCATTTCTCAATATATTAATAAAATGCTACAGATTCAATCACAACCTGATGGAGTTCCTTTCTCCATTGAGACCCTCACTAAGATTTACTTGAAGCTAGATTTCCCTAAAATATTTCAAATCTTTCAGACTTTCCTCCCTCAATCAATAGAAACCCCTAAAAACAACCCTCCATACTCTGCTACCATATTTTCAGAACGAACCAGACAAATTGTGACCATGCTGTCTTGTATTTTAGGATATTTCACTGATGAGCATGTAGATAAATCCATCCTTGGTTTCCTCTCCATCTTTTGTCCAGGCCAACCTCCATCTATAGTTTTCAACTTTGCCCAATTCGTGGTAGATGCCATGAATGATCAACTGATCAAAGTGCTAGAAGAAGGAGTGTTCAAATACTCCTCAGTTTTATTCCATTTGTTCATATATTTTCAATCAGAAAGGTTTGCAGTTAACCTACAAAAACTGGACTCGGAGGGTAATCCCCAGTCTGTTATCTTTTGGACATCCTTGATCAGAAAGGATTCCACTGAATTTAGTTTCAAAGACTTTATTGATTTTTTGTTTTTTTAGTAGTTAATATGCTTGGAAATGGCATTCAACCCAGAATCAGTGAAGAAATAAAAAAGGTTCTATAGTTATCAGATCAGAGCAAAACAAGAGTCTAGTATTTATAATAGAATCACACAGAAATTAGAGTGTTGGAAGCCAATTAGTTCCATACAAGCTTCCCAAATACCTCCCAATGAGGATATTTTCTTTAGAGTACATTAGGCAGATTTTGAATTATGATGAGATCAATTTCCTTTTAGCTAAAAAGAAAACTTAGTTCAAGATTAAAAACAAACTAAGGCCTTTTATATGCAACAGTATGAATGCTGGAAAGGAAGCACAAAAATGCTTACAAGAGATAAAGTTCAACAATAGTTTGAAATGGTCATATGACCCCTTGGGTGTCACAAGAAAATTAAAATTTAAGTTCAAACTGACCCCTTTCATTCATGAGTCTAAGCTTGAGATTGAGAAGTATTCCAACCAGTCAGAGTGGTTGGAAAACACTCTACAAGAGGTGGAGAAGCAACTTGATACTAGTTCCATTATGCATACTCCAACCCCACATGATATAAATTCAAAAAGGGCTAGAGAATAAGGCTCTTATTCAGCAGAAGCTACATCTGATAGTAAATTCAAGCTTATGTATAAGAAGAAAAAACATCTAAATCCAGTGATAGAGCAGGAAGAAACCATTGAAACATATATTGTTATCAGGGATGATGCAGCTACAAGACATTCAGAAGAAACACCTCTGCCATCAACTTCCAGTGCACAAATCATTCAAAAGCAAAACAATGCAAAGATTTCATCATCCAACAAGCCAGTTGAGAAAGAGAAGGATATCATAGATAAATATAAAGAGATAAAAATCAGAAATGAAGCATTGAAGTCTGTTACATATGCATAATACTGGAAGCAAACTCCTAGTGATCAGAGTAGGTTGCTTTCAACTTATGACCTCAAAAAAAGAAAGATGCAGATGACATTTCTACAGCCAAAAGTACAGGCACCAAAAAATTCAGAAGATTATACAAAGACAAGCTTTGAAGTTCCTGCCAAGGATGTGCATCCAATTGACCAGATTGAATTTCACAAACATGCAGGAGAGATGATATATTCAACCATGACACATAAAGCTCTAAGTGTCCATAATTTGTAGAACTCTCTAAAAAATATAAAGTCACAGTTAAAGCTAGAGAGAGCCTCATTACAAGCAAAAGACAACAAGATTAAGTCACTAAAATATTTGGTGATAGAAGTTGGTTATAATCCAAAAGATATCAAAGCAACAAAAGAGCTTATAAAGAAGAAAAATGCATACATAGCTGCACTGAAGAAAAAATTAAAATTACCAAATATTGAGCATCCACAAACCAAGGAGGTTTTTGAGATAGATAATCAAAAGGATAAATGATGAATTTAATAATTTAGTTGATAGCTCAACTAAAGGAAATGGAGACAGAAATGGATAAACTTGTGCAGGAAAAGCAAGCTAGTATGGAAGCAGTTCCCATTACTGCTATTCCCATAACAACTACAACATCTACATCAACTCTATTATCAACATCATCTCCATTATAAACATCAGTTCCAGTATCTACATTAGCTCCAGTATCAACATCAGTTCTAGTATATACAACAGTGACAACATCAGAAATACCAACAACCCATCCCACTGATGAGGCCAACAAATTGATCAAAGCAATGGAAGATATGTCCATTCAGACTACAGAAATTAATAAGCTTAAGGATCAAGTAAAGAGCTTAGAGGAAGAAAAGAAATTGGCAACAGTTAAGCATCAAGCAGAAGTACAAAAAGCAAATAGATTGACTGACAGAACCCACAAGATAGAAAAAGAGCTATCACTGAAAGAGCCTTTAGCCCAAGAAAAAAAACAATTGTGGGCCAATATCATTAACTCATTTAATGATATTTGGCCTTCTATACAGATCATATTTGAGCAAAATGACTTGATAAATTGGAAGAGCTCGGGATATCTAAAAGAAAAGAAAATATCTTAGAGGTGAAGAAAGTGATTTCAAAAATAAATCTAATGATACAACTTGAGGATAAATGTCAAACTATAGAACTTGCAGTGAACATGTTTTTGAATAAGTTTGAGGTATTGAGACAGAAAGGTCTACCTAATCCGCTGGTAATAAATGAAAAACTAATGAGACATGAAGACTATGATAGGAAGATGAGGGAAATAGCCAAAGAAACTTCCAACAGTTAATCAATGAAGGGCGTATCCATAGGAAAAGTGCTCCTTAAAACTTTAGAAAACTTCTTTTACCTCCAACATGAGGTAAATCACCTTTTTATAAATAAACCCATGTTTTCCAAATATACAAAGGTAGATGAGATTTACCGTAGGATGATGAAAACCAAACTCCCAGATGAAGAAATATGGGAGAAATGGTGTGATTTAATATGAAGGGTGAAAGAACATACAGGTGAAAGAACACACAGATGAAAGAAAAAGACAGATGAAAGAAACAAACAAGAAACAACAATCAAAGAATAAGGTCCAGATATCAGTTAGTTAGAAGGTGTCACTACGTTTTTGCACAAAGATATTTTATTTTACTAAAATAAATCCTAGTCAGTTGACCGGATATTTTTGTAAAGCTTTGTATAAATACTTCATCATTCGAAGTATTAAGGGTCAGTCAAGTGTGGACTTCTGAACATTTTGTTAGCTGACCGATCTCTTGCCAAAGGGTTATTGTACCAATTTCTAGTCGACAGACTGAACCCGTAATAAAGAAACTTGTTTACATGATTCATGTGATGAGCCATCTAAGTGAAGTATAAATTTCAATTATTCACGTTATTTCTTTAAGTATTCTATAAACTTATATGTATTCTGAATTTGAATGTTATAACAGGAGTTTTAATACAGAATTTGTTTAAATATTACACTCTGCTTTTAACTATTGTACATTTCTATGTTTTCTTCTGATATCCGGTTTAGAGAATTCTTAATTTCTCTCTGATCCCGATTGACTCTTTCATCCTTCTTCATTATCTGGTTTAAGGAATTCTTAATTGCTTCTTGATCCCGATTGAAAAACCACTTCAACATTCAACGTTGAAATATGATATTTCTCACCTATCTTGCCCTGTAACACTTTCCTTATGATCTGATTCAGTTCTGTTTCAAAGCACATTGACTCCATAGCCCAATGGAAAGATGGTAAGCACCTATTCATCTAAATCATTAATTCCACCAACCAACCAAAATCAATCAAAAACCAACCCAACCAAACATACATAACTAACCTAAAATATATTAAACAAATATAATTAAATCATTAAGAGAGAGCCCTCTCTGAATTTAGGAAGGCTAGAGCCTAAATTCCAAAGTGGATAGCAGTTACCTCTGATATTTCTTTTTAACACAAGAACAACCTTTGGAAATTTTAGAGTGATAACACATGATAAGGAGTATCATGTCTTCATCCAGAAGAAGGCTTTGTACAAACTCAAGCAGGAACCTCAAACTTAGTATTCTTGGATTAATGGATACCTGATGAGTCTTGGTTTCACCAAGAGTGATTCCGATCCCAATCTTTACTACAAGGTTGTTAAAAGTGATCATGTGATATTGTTATTATATGTTGATGACTTATTTTTGTCGTGAACAAACAAAATTTCCCATTTGACAGAAGCAGCAACAAGGGCAGTTGGATTTTCTTCCATGATAAAGGAATTAATCAAGATTAACACAAGAAGCCTTACTTCAATGTCAAAGGGAATTGACCTCTAAATTTGAGATGAAGGATGTAAGTTTGATGCATTACTTCATGGGATTAGAAGTGTGGCAAAAGTTGGGTGATATCTTCCTTGGTAAAGGGAAGTATATTATTACTATACTTTAGATATTTGGGATGATGGAATGCAAGTCCATGTCCACTCACATGGTGACCAATCTAAAGGATCTAAGAGGTGTTGACTAATATTTGGTGGATACCTCTATGTATCGATTGTTGATCGAATCCTTGATGTATTTGGATAATACCAGAATTGATATTTTATTTGTAGTGAACACTCTGAGTTTGCTCATGGTGGAACTTAGCCATGTTCGTTGGATAACATCAAAGCTTGTGTTATTATATCGACATAGTATAGTCAATTATGGATTGAGATATGTCTCAAATGGTGAAGTACAACTGTAGGCATACAAAAATTCTGATTGGGTAGGAAGTGCCAAAGACAGGAAGAGCACATCGGGATGTTGCTTCCGTTTGGGTTATGCTACGATATCGTATATGAGCAGGAAGAAGGCATCTATCACACTTAACACTGTAGAGGATGAGTATATTGCAACTAGTATGGTGAGTTATGAAGTAGTGTGGCTTCAGAAGTTGCTCACATGATTGCTTGATCAAGTGCTGGAGATATTCGTGATTACAAGTTAAAACACATTGAGATCAAGTACCACTACATACTAGAAATGGTATAGATGGGAGTAGTGAGGCTCCGATACATTTCTACGGACGAGCAAGTTGCTGACATTCTCACAAAAAATCTATCCTAGATGAACTTTGTATACTTCAGGGATAAGCTTGGAGTGGTTTAGAATGTCTCGCTCATTGAGAGGGAGTATTGATGTTTTAGCAATAGGGTAGACATTCTGCCTAGGTCAAGGGTATTGATGGGGTGTCGTAATGTGGCTAGGGAGATTGGCTTAGATAACATCAAGGCTTGGAGTGCTCCCCTGGTCAACAGGTTCTAACCATATTACCAAGTGTTAATTGGCTAGTGGATAGAGTGAGTGACTCAAAGCATTAGGAAAGTATTTTTACCATTCAAGTGTTGTTAGAAGACATGGGGGAATGGTAAATGGGCCTAGGGTTTCACCATTAGTTAGGGAAAATTTACCTAGTTCCAAGTGGCGACTTGGTTATTTGGTGACCTAGAACTAGCTTTGTTTTTACCCTAGTCAAGTGGTATTTGACCATATCGCCAAGGGGTATTTGGCTAGTGGCCGATCCTTTGCATGATGCCGATGCAGGATGCTTTACACATGGTTTTGGAATGGAACATGAAGTGGGTGGATAGATTAACATAACAGGCTCATTCAATATTTCTTGGGATGGATATTTTTTTTAGCTAAGTGTACATATTGAGTAAGTCAAGGTGAATACCTCCCTAGCTAAGAGGGAGTGTTGATTTTTGGGTAGTTGCGAGAGGTATTCCTAGCTACAAAAGTTAAAATAAATAAAATTTAAATTTTAAATTAAAAGAAAGAAATTTTAATTTAATTTTAAATTTAATTTGGAAAGAGACGTGCCTCATGGGCACCCTAAAATCACTATAAAAAGAAACTTGGACTTCTCATTTTCATACACACTCATCACTCACATTTTTTTTTCTCCCTCTCCCTCACACGTGGGAAGCAATATGAGGAAGAGGGCAAAGTTTCCAAGGAGTCAAATTTATGAGACAATCAATGTTTGACCAATTGAATTCTATGAGTGCAATTACTTGATGATGTTACATAGTGTGTCAAATAAAATCATCTATCATTGGAAATAATTATCATTTGCAGAAAATTGTGCTTGTCCATATAAGGAAACAAACTAATTAAAGAAATATTAAAACACAGTACTAGCTAACTAATCTATTACATAAGGAAGAATTAAAATAAAGTAAATGGACAATTGAATAAAAAAAGTACTTGTTGAATTGAATTTTAAGCTATTACACAAATATTGAATATTCTTCTCTAAGCTCTTGACTCTATATAAAGCATACTCAATACCATCATTGTGACACCTAGAAGGCATGAATCGTTTAGTGAAAATGCAATGAAAATTGAAATTATGTTGCTCTACAAGAACTACAACATGCATACAGGAAAATCTGCAAGACCACAAAAAAGTATATGGAAAATATGCACAGCTTACTATTATTCCTAAAATTGATGGAACATGATGTATCATGAGAATTCCATGATTAAAAATGTTGGAATGGAGTACTAGTGACAAGAAATCAATCTAGAAAGCTTCCCAAAGAACTATAACTACTTATAGAAAAATTTGTATTTAATTAACATAATTGTATTTAGGCATCCTAACTATTGCAAAGCAATAAAACACTAATCTAAGAATTAAATGACATGAAAACAAAAATACATAAGGTCCTTGAGCCCTCTTGAGTGGGTTGTAGCACAAGGATTCTTAAAGGAAACTAATGAGCAAAGAAATGGAAATATTCATTGATTCATTAAACCAAAGTCCATTAGTGGAGCAATTCTCAAAGTTTTCACATGTCTATAAATTTGACAAGTTACACCATGAATTCATGATTATTGTAACAACCCTAGTGAAAATTCCATGTAATAAAAGTTAAAAATAATAACCACGGTTGATGGGACACTTATTCCAAGCTGAATGTTGGGAAAAACATCCTAGTGAGTGTTCATTTGGTTTATTATGGCTAAGGAAATTGGAAAAGACAAAGGCAAGGAATTTTGAGAGGCAAATGTATTTTTGGCACATTTATTTATGAAAAATAATGGAAATTAGGAGAAAAGGGAGATGAAAGGTCACTGATTTCATGTGAGGAGAAAATTGAAAGAAAATAATGGAAAATGAAGAAAATAGAGGCCTCTTCTATAAAAAGGCTTATGAGTATCAGTTGGTACGTTTGGTCAATGCATTTTTTGGAGCTCTCTCTTTATTATCTCTCTCTCTCTCACTCTTGGACACTTAGAGTTTTCTTGGAGAAATTGGGCATTGGAGCAAGAAAGGAAAAGCAAGCAAGGAAGAGCAGGATCAAGCAACTACAATGAGATAAGTTTGCAGGTATCGATTTGCATGTGAGATTTCCTTGCTAGATCTAGCATGCATGGTATTGCATGTGGTTTCTTGCTATCTTGGCATGGGTTTTTCTAGGTGTGACAATGTTTTCAGCCTAGCCTTGCCATTTTTGTATAACTTTGATGAGATGGGTTTCTCATACTTCGGTTGAGCTAGATGGACAGATTGAATTCGAAGCTGAGTGGAGTGGATCTCCGAAATGAAAAACACATGGCCTAGTGCTTCTTCAACCATAATAAGTATCACAGTAAATCCACTGGCCTATTAACCCTTGAGCCAGACTGTGGGTTGCGGTAAAGCCAAATTGTGTGTCTCGGTGGGCCTAGGAATACTTGCTAGTGAATGGCAAGATATACGATAAAGCCAAGAGGTGGATTTCTCTCCATTGGGCCGAATATTCCTAGGATGGGATGTATGATAAAGTCCGAAGAGATGGTCTTGGTGTAGAGCCTAGTGATCCTTGGTTTAAATCCGAAGAGACTAGGAGGCACTCAAATTCCTCACAGTGTAGGTAGAGAACCCCGGTAGCATCCATGATTGTTTGTATCATTTTCGGTTGGCTATGTGTCCCACATTCATGATTGGAATATGGTATGAGGGTGATTGGGTGAAGAGAGATTTGGCTCAGCCAATCTATGTTCGGGTGGAACGTGGCAGTCCCATCCGCAGTTGGTTCTTGCATTCATTAATGAGAAATTCATTCCTTTTCTAATTGATGTATAATTGTACTGATTATTATGTGGATTCTATCGTTGTTGTATCAAATTTATTAATGTTGTTATTATGCTGGTTATAAGCATGTAATTTATCAACGATGATGTATGGCTCTCTCCATGTTTTTACCTGTAAATGAATACACCATGTATCTTTGGTCAAATAGATTGTATTGAAACTTATGATGTAAGCCCGGAGCAATGCCTCTTAGCGATTCTCATATAAGTATGAGATCCCTATGTTTAAATAAGCTGTTTATACCTTTAGAAGCAATATTTGTGACATGTTTGACGAAATGCTTGTCATGGCTAGGAGGGGTCCGGATGAGTTCCTAGTGATGTGATTGTTTTTGTACCTTTGTTTTAATGTTATTTATCATCTCCTACAGTTTCATGAAGTTCTCAGTAGTGACCTGGTATATGGGGCTATAAAGGTGGCACAAATCCTGGAGTTGCAGGCACAAAACTAACCAAACCAAGCCCTAGACACAACCTTGCCTTGGCATGCCTGTGGCTATAGGATTTTAGCCACTACCTTGCCTTGGAATGCCTACGACTAAGGTTCAAATTGGTCAAAAATCCAGTCTCCCTCAGGGTTAAGGGGCTTGGAAGGTTGGGTTACCTCCCGAGGATGTTTTTGATGCTATTTAAGGTGTGTTTGTCTTGTTTCCATCGATTCCACTTACTTAAGGTAATATAAGAGGTTGAATCTCATATTAGTAGCCTCTTGTCGCATGTTTACCCCAGTTGGCTAGTTACTTGGGTAGATGTGGGAAGAGGGTGTTGCAATTATTTTGAACCTCCTTAGGGCTAGTCCATGAATTGTATTTATAAAAATAGTTGGAATATATCAAGCCCTTCAATAAACGAGGGAATTTAGGGCTTTTCTTCCCAAGGCTTCTTGGATCAGGATCCTCATACTTGATGATTGTCTTTTGGTTCCTTAGGGTTCAAGTTTGAGGAGCTGCATTGGAGAATTTTCTTTAATGCCTAGTAGTGAGTTGGAGATAGGCGAGGAAATATAATTCCATGTTTTTCTTAAGGTGTTGGTGCATATGATCCTTTATAATTTGGATTAGCACATTAGTATGCATATGGTAGCAAGAAAAAAAGGCACGATCATGAGTGTAAAACCCATATAATAAATGATCTCAATCAACTCATAAATGAACTACAAAAAACATATTTTATATTAGGCAAGGTCAAAATATATGTCTCATAGGTATAAAAAGCGTAAAAAAAATGTGATTGAAAGATTTCTAGGATAGACAATGTGGTACCCCATCATCACCCCACAACTTGAGAGTTGCACATTCTTGTGCAACTGAAAAAAATGTGGCCTACTACTATTGTTATTTTTTCAATTGATCCATGCATATATTTCTAATGTCTCATGCATTACATTTAGTAATGGACCTAGGTTGGTGAATTATTGTTAACTCTTCCACTTATTTCCACCCATCCTTCTCTTTTCATGGTTGAAAACTATTGGAGTGCAGGCTTAAGAAGAGGAGGATAATTGAACCTTAACCCAATAAATTTTACTAATTTCTTGTACGAAAACGTTTTACAGAGTGTAGCCTATAACGAATTAAGAGAGTGTGGTTCCCTTATTTGGAGGCCATGAGGCAAGGATTTCCATCTCCTGGCAAGTCTAGCCTATCTCTTCTCTCGAAAATCTAAAGGTGTATTTAAAGTGTGATGTGGATTTTTTTCTTCCTTCACATATTGGGGTCACATGTTGATCTATAAAGATGGCGTCCTGAACGATAAACGTAATTTCAAAGAGGGCTATTAAGTTTATCTTCTTTGTACTTATTTAGCTCAACTGCTCTTAGCTTCTTATGTGTTAGCCAAGATTTTAAAGCCATTAATTGGACAACCCCTACATGGGGATTGGGACTCCATGTATAGTGTTGAGAGAGAGAAAGGCTATGCAAGTAAAATTCACATATTCTGGCTCCCTTTGTTATGTTACTAACCTGGTATACTTCCACAATTTCTTTAGGGGTCCCATTGTTGAAACTAACTTGTTGTGGGAGGCTACTTATTTGAAATTTACACCACCATTCCTTAAGGAAAAATGTGTAATTTTTGGCTAGTTTCCTGTAATTCAACAGCTCTTGTGATATTTTGGCCATCTCTATCAAAGATGCATCCAAGAATTCTACTCTGTCATTATTGGAAACTAACTCCTAGCTTCTTCCAATTTCTTCGTCAATGATCCATTTTACATCATCTAATTATCGACGTGGTCTGTTTCCTACATTTTTATAATTTGGAGCTTCTCTTATAGGTGCTCACTATAAGGAAAACACTTTGTAGTGGAGGCTTTTAATGTTACAAGATTGAGCAAATTTATCATGAAAATATTCACCATTCAAAGTAAAGTTTTTAATGGATATTAATTATAACTATAAAATTTTGGATGGGTGAAGGTTTTTGCAAAGGTTTTCTTTTTTGTTACTTGTTCTTGTAACATGCACTAGTGTGCTCATAATAAACATAGTTTGGGGTGTATATAAGACTAAAATCACCATTGCTCATATGTTCATTACACACAAGTACCAAATTTTTTGTTCAACAACACACCGGTGCTAGTATAATTATTACATACATAGTTGTTCATTTTGTTGTATGGCACATTGATGCTCATATAATTTTATGCATTGGTGCCTATATTACCATGTACATTAAAGGGTGTGAAATTCTGAAAATTTTCAATAAAGTGTCGATGCCATTTATCGTTTCTAAGCACTGATATGTGTATTATATTTAAATCACCAATGCATATTTTGATCATATACACCGTGAAATTTTGAAATGATAAATATGCATATTATGTTGTTTAAATTGACAATGCGTTTCACAATTTTAAAAGTGGTGTAGGATTTCAATAAATAGGCACGAGTGTGTAGGACTCATAAAACCGCACCATCTTCTATTTTTATGGCATTCACCATTTAGTGAGTTCAAAAGTATATAATGCATAATTATGTTTATATTTTTATTAATTCATTATTATTTTTTTACAAAATTTCAATTAATTATCTCAAAATTGAATATTTTATACCACCTAGATCCATCTTAACTACGGATCTACAAACACTAAGAGGGATTAAATCTCTTTTCACTCTAAAAGAGGTTTGCATCTCAGGAGTTTTGATCCCTCTCAACGCTTGGTAGATGCATAGTTAAGATGAATCTAGGATAGTTTAATTCCCCCCTTTAAATAGGCTATATTCCACATGAATACCATGGGTCATTTTTATTTTTATTATAATTTTATTTTATGGAATTCACATGCATACACTATTGAAAATAACTTATATATCTATAAATCTAAAGGGAAATAAAAAAATAATAGTGTAGATTTTTTGGATTTTTAAGAATATTTTATTTGATATGTTGTGACGAACTGTCCAATGGAATATCCATGAAAATTTATGGATCAATCTTTTTATTTATTTATTTTTAAAATTTCATTTTATGTTTATTTTTATTTTTATGTGATTTGACTTAGTCAAAATGTTAAACATGACATTACGTTACAACATCTCTACCATACTTGGTTGGAAAGCGTCTCTCGACATAATAGTAACATTTATTTTTATATAACAGTTGCATTAATGCATTATCCAATGGATTGAACTGTTATTATTTGTAAAAATCTAAATCGTTCATATATTAATTAATCAACAACACAACTTTTTACAACATTTTACAATGTAATAAAATAAGAAAGTAAATTTTTATACATAAATAAGAGGCTCATTATCATACAAAATGGGAACATAAAGGTCCACAATAATCAAAATTTAGCCAACATGTAATTACACTTATTGTTAACTTATCAACATCCCATTGTCTTGGCTTAGTAGCTCGAGTTGTTGGGAGCAATTTTTTTTTCTCCCATCCACCAAGGTCCACTCGCAAGGGACATATTTGGTCCATTGTGATAAGGCTCAAAGAGTAGGCGACCCCTGGGATATGGCTCCCTTATGGTATTCAAAACGTCTCAACTCTTGCTAAGTCATAAGTTATTGCATATTTAGTTTGCAGGCAATTAGATATATTTTTGGTGTTATAGTGGCAACTAGTAGGTCTCATCTTAGGCCTCACCCAAATCACTTCGACAAGTTACTGATTCACCACAGTTAAAAAAAAGAAAAGAAAAGAAACACTTTTCAACATCCAATTGCGTCAATATGTCCAATACATCAAGCACAATTATAATATGTAATTTGTTACACTTATTAGTAACATGTTGTCATGCAATTGTAATAATATATCGAGCACATGAAACATAATCTTTGAATTTCAGAAACAAATATTCCAAAGCATACAACTTGCAATAACATTCAATTATATTGATTATCATTCATCACTTGATTTTTTGTTATCATTTGAGTTGCATGCACGACTTATTTCTTCACAAAAAAAAGAAATGCTTATCAACATCCAATTGGGACAATATGTCCAATACATCAAACAAAATGTTAATATGTAATTTTTTACACTTATTAGTAACATGTCCTCATGAAATTGGAATAATATCTCAAGTACATTAAACATAATCTCCGAATTTCATGAACAATTATTTCAAAACATACAACTTGTAGTAACATTCAATTATATTGATTATCATTCACAACTTGATTTGTTGTTATCACCTGAGCTACGCGTCTAGCTCATTCCTTCATCACTTTTAAGAAATATTGTACTTAGGTTATTTAACCGTATGTTTTCTTGATCATATTTCTTTTTACATTCCACCTCTTTATATCCATCTACAAACATTAAAAAAGAAAAAAAGAAAAAAAAGTGTAATAAGTTCATCTACATTTACATAGTAGAGTATATATGATCATGTAAATAAAAAAACATACCATAGCAATGAGTGTTTCAAAAACAATAGACATTCTTTTGAAGTTGATGGACCTCCCAAATAGGTAAAAAATAAGGCCCATCTAACCACTCCTAGGCATATAAAGGCTATATAAAACCTTCCTTTCTATACTTAACAAACACTTTCCTAGATTAATGAGTTATTAGGAGGGTCAATGTGATTTTTATAATTTATGTGCCAAACATGACTGTTGTGTAATATATTAAAGGGATTTGGCACATATTTCAAGGAGATTCAACCAAAGATATTTGTGGGGTCTGCTCCTTGCTACAAGAGATTACCAATTCAGCTAGCTGAGGACAATAAATACTCCTTCCTGCTGCTATGTGGTGACCCAAGAAACATGATCCATTTTTTTAGGGATTTTGGAGGGAAAATAATCCTCCCCTCAAGAAGGCTGCCCCTAACCATATTTTATAAATAAAGGGCTAGAGTAGCCTAGTAAAACAAGTAGGAGTAGAAAAAGAACAACGTTAAGCATCATGAGAAGTTTAGAGGCAAGTTTTGTAATTTTTTCCATGTACAAGAAAATTTTCAGCTGATGGAAGTGAACTTTGATTTCAGGTCTTAGTATGGATTTATTCTGAGTGTTTTGAGCCTCCTTGTTTTAGGGCCCACCCGAGTTGTTCAAGATTTCTCTTGTAAATTTTTTTTCATGCATTTGTTTATCTCTGCAATTTATTTATGAACATTACTTTTATGCATGACTATTTAGATATTTTATGAGAAACATTTTCTTGTAAATTACCTTATCATTAGGTGATGATATTTGTAGTGGTTACATGTGGAAATGACATTATTATTCATGCATTTGGTTCACCTTCTTTATTGTTTTTTATTTTATTTCCATCATTCACTGTTTGTTGTTTCTACATTGTCCCCTATTTGATTAACCCAACCATAAGCTGATGTGATGCCTTGTACATGTGTACCTTTTCATTTAATAACTTTTCCTTAGCTTATTTTCCTCCCAAACATGCATTTAGCGTGTTCCCCTACTTGGTGGATTGTCCCTTATAACAAAAAAATGACTCCTGTAATAGTTTGTAACTCGCCTTTGAAACTCGCTCAGATTTGTGCCTAACTCATGATTTTAATTTTGATGTATTACAATGATCTTGGAACCCAGAGAATGGAATTTAGAGGTAGAGAGACTGCATAGATGCGTTTATTCAAATTGTTGTAGATATTACTTCTTTCCTGCAGATTCGAGACTTTAATATTTGCAAGATTTTATTTCAACAATGTGTTTGCTTTCCTTGAAAGATAGAATATGTGTGCTTTAATTTCATTGTAGATAGTATGTTTTCCTTGATTTATTGAAAATAGCCCAGGTTTACATGTTATCTTTCTTTTTAACAGTCATTTCCTGCAATTTCAATTTTCCTGTAATATAAAACAACTAGATTGGTCTTCGTACAACTAGATTTCATTTCAGTACACCCACCTATATACAAGTCAACAAAAGGAAGATATAGTGCATGCTGCAGATATATGCCAACCCTCTTATGTTTCTATAAATCCCAGGTCAGCAATTAAAGCTGGGACCCTTGGGAGTTGCTACATTGTTGTTGTGTAATAATAAAGGCCATCACTATTTGGTGTCGTTGTTGGGGAGGTGTCAAAGTATGTATTATATTTTTATTTAGTTGATATGCTGTTTCTTTCATTTCACATCCTGCAAAAAAAAAAGAAAAAAAAAATCATATTAGCATCTTTTGTTCGAAAAAATATATAAAAATAAAAAAAATACATTTCTTTATTTTATGCATCAAAGACTAAGGGACAAAACACAAAAATTATTACCAATAGCCCCCACTTCCACTAGCAGCCACTTCCTTTGGCTAACTATGAGCTTCCTACCCTGTCTATAGGGACCTTTGAGGCCCTTTTTGGTGAGCAAGAGAGGATCTCCGAGGAGGTTACAAAAACATAAATACCTTCACATCCCACCAACACTATGACTAAATATAGGCAACCATAATTGTTCGCATTTCCCATTAGATAAATAGATGGAGAAGCTAAATTGAAAAACATTAATCCATCTATCCTACCACACTTCTATGGTTTGATTTCAGAAGATCCTTACACTTTCATTTTTGAGTTTTTTGTAGTATGCAGGACTTATGACTATACAACTGATGAGCATAACCTCAAATTATTTGATTCCACTCTTAAGGATGCAACCCTCCAATGGTTTATGAGCCTAGAAGGAGACAACATCACCAAATGGGAAAAAATGCAGCAAGATTTCAACAACAAGTACCAGTGTTATTGCAGAGCAAGGGATACCAATGATGAGATATTTAAAATTATCCAAGGAAAAAATGAGTCTCTGGAAGACTTTGAGGAAAGATTCCAATTAAGTTACATAAGGGCACATAATTTCACCTTGGATCCAAACTCCTTAAAGCTAGTCCTACTATGAGCAATTAGGGAAGAACTAATGAAAACAATAAACCTAATAGCCAATGGAGACATATACAAACTTATTTACGATGATATTAACAATGTATTAAAAAATCATTCAAGGGTTGCTAGAAAAAGAGGCAGAGTAAGAAAAAGCTCGACAAGTCCCTCTTCCTCCTCCCTGATTACTAAAAATGAGATAGTAGGTATGCTAGACGATATGAAGATTGAAATCTTACACACATTTTCCATGCATATGTACATATTATAGATCAAGATAAAACATGAGGAAGTATAAAATGCATTAGCTATATTCTACCTTTAATGCACTAAAAGACATCCTACGAATGAATTTACTTTAAATTCCATAGAAATATGTTTTGTATGTGAGGATAATCATTCCACTGATAAGTGTCCGTCTTTTCGAAGTTTGAAGGCTATACACCAAGAAGAATAAGGGAGCATGGAGTAACTATGATTTTTCAAACAAATGATCCCATAAGCCCTTAGGAAGTTCCAACAAGGTTTGAACTTCCCATCTCCTTTCAATGCTAATTATAATGCTCATTACCAACCTTAGTGTCCTCCTCACCATTCACCTTGGTCTATTCCCACTCCTTGGCCATATCCTCCTCAAAATTTCACTCCTCCCTTCCAACAGTATCCTACTCAACCTCCTCATCAGGGTAATCAATCAGAAGGATGGAGGCCTCAAGTGGCCCAACCACTTGCCCCAATTCATTCACCTCAGTAATCTCAAGCACCCCAAAACATTACTCTAAAGAAAAAAAAAAAGCCTGCCTAACCAAATGCAAATCCCAATAATAAGTAGGATCAACCAATATACATTAGAGAAATTACTTACAAAACTTATGTTGTATAAATCTAGGAAATTAATTTTGAAAATGGCACTAAGAAAGGATTATAATTTAATTATCCCTTGAATTAAATTAAAATAAATTTGTAATTCCATATCACAAGACAAATTGTATGAGTTAAATAAGTTAGTAGGGCTTAGTTGGTTCAGTTAATTCAAGTTGAGGGTCTAACTTGAGTCATTTAGAGTGTCTCCTACAAAATAGGAGCCTTGGTCGAGTTTATTTTGAGTTGTAATTAATTAACTCAATTTATCTGAGTTAGATCAATTTAACTAGTTCTAACTGATGGAGGAACCAGTGAGAGGTCAAAAAGGGGAACTTGGAGAACCACATCTAGTGATCAATTAGATAACTGATTATTCACTCATAAATAACTCATCCATGTCAGTTCTAAGAAAGACCTAGCTGAGATTGGAGTTCAAGGGCAGTGTACTATCAGTTGTATAATCATCCAAATTGCACAGGTGGTGCATGCAGTCAAAGGAAGGCCCCTAATGGATTGTGCAGTATGGATTGGGAATTTCCATAATTAATAAGGCCTAGTAGGGATCTTGAAGGGAAAAAAATTGGTTAAGTATTGAACCAATCTTGTTTAGGAATCAATGAGACAGATAGAGATAGTGCAAAGGTTTCTCAACTTGGAGAAAAGTATTGTAATATTCAATACAATATTCATATAGCGAGGTTTTTAGCTGAGGCTTTCCCCATGAAATACTTGTGTATTATGCGATTGAAATTATTTCTCTTTCATGTTTTGTGATTTCACGATCTAAATTGGTTTTCAAAATTTATAGAGTAGATTCAAGTATATTGTTTTAGCATATTCCAATTATCATTTTTAATCTACGTGGATTTTCTACATGGTATTAGAGCAAGAATCACTATAGAAGAAAATAATATGAGTTTGTTATGTGCAGGTGAATCGAATTTGCATATCTACGTCTCTTCATGACTAGCAACAACATCAAGATGTCCTTCTATAGATTGAGACTCGAATACGCCCTTGAGGGTAGTTCGAATTACATAGCTTGGAGAGTCAATATGGAAGCAGTGTTGGAATAAAACGAGCTGCAGGAGTTCATAGACAATGATATTCCTAAGCCTGCAACAACAGATGCTCAAGATCTGGTAGCCTGGAAGAAGAATGTAGCGAAGGCAAGAAGGATTATATTGGAAGGTATTCGAGATAATATTGTCCTGAAACTCCATGGAAATGAAACTGTATATGCTATGTGGAAGGCCATACAAATTTGTTTTAGAAAAACAGTGGCCAAAGGAAGCTAGCACTGAAGGACAAGCTTAAAAAAATCAAGATGGAGAAGGGTGACACAATACCAAAGTACTTGACCAAGTTTACCCAATGTCCAGATGAGCTTGGAAGTGTTGGTGTTACAATTGCCAAAGATGTTCTGGTGAGCCTAGTACTTCCATGCCTTCCCAAGAGCTGGCACAACTACCAAGATTTGGTAAATTGGAGGGAGAAGCTACCAAAGTGGGAGCGTTTGTGGTCCGACTTGGTACAAGAAGAGATTCCACGAAACACTAGAGATGGATCATCAACAAACCATGATGATGAGGAGAAATATGCCTTGGATGGAAGGGAAAAGAAAGGGAAAGGGAAGTCATCCCATTCCAAATCAGATTCTGGACAAGAAGGCAAGAATAAGGAATTGTAAAAGATTAAATGTTTTCACTGTCACGAGCTAGGAAACTATGCCACGAAGTGTCCGCACAAGAAGGTCATAAATAAGCCCTCAGGAGGAGCGGTAGGTGAAGAACTTGCTTCAAAATTCGAGCTAGATTTCACTCTCATCACATGCATGGTGTCATCGGTGATGGGTTATGTGTGGTAATTGGATAGTCGAGCCTCATTCCATATGATTGAGAACAAAGATTTATTCAACAACTTGAGGAGAAGGACCTCTAGATGCACATTGAGATGGGATATTATGGGAGGTATAGTGCGACCAATATCGATACTATTACCTTTCAGAGGGAGTCTGGTTCTCCTCTCACATTAAAATATTTCATGTATCTTCCTAATTTGAAGAAGAATTTAGTTTCAATTGCTATGTTGGAAGACCGTGGCTATGATGTGATATTTAGCAAAGGAAAGGCATTCCTTTGTCACATAGCCACGAGATGGGTGAAGAATATCGAGGTTCAGGTAAAGAACCTATACAAATTGGATGTAGAATATTGTGTTTCCTTGAGCATGAAAGCAGAGAAGGTGGAGAACCGAGACATCAATGAGTTATCGCATAGAATATTGGGCCATATACACCACGAAGTCTTAAAGATCATGCAATAGATTTATACAGGACTTCCAAAGGGTACACTTGAGTAGCGTGATACATGAAAAGGGTGTACATTAGGGAAGTACACCAAGGCCACCTTTCATGATAAGGAGAGTTTAGGGAAAGCGATACTTAAAAGAGTTCACTCAGATGTGTGTGGACCATTCTCGATAACCTCCACGACCAATAACATGTATAATGTGATTTTTTATATAATTTTTCACGCAAGTGTTGGATATTTTTCATGTAGAAGAAATACCATACGTTCTCAAACCTTAATGAGTTCAAAGCACTTGTTGAAAACGACATAGGAAAGAAAGTGAAGGCTCTCAGGAGCATCAACAGTGGAGAATATTTGTTGAATGAATTCAAGAAATTATGTGCATAAGAAGGAATTCGATGAGAGTTGATAGAACCTCATAACCCACAACAGAATGGGTTGCAAAAAGGAATAAAAAAATCACATTGGGAGCTGCACAAGCGATGTTACTTGATCAGGGCCTACTATTGCACTTGTGGGTGGAAGCATACAACACGACTATGAATGTGCCGAACTAAAGTCCTCATTAGATCCTCAGGATGAGTACACCAGAAGAAGCCTTTTTAGGTAAGAAGCCAAATGTGGCACACTTTATAATTTTTGGTTCATTAGTTTACTGCCATGTTACCAAGGATGCATGGAAAAAGCTAGAACCAACAACTGAGTTGGGAATATTTGTGGGGTACACTGATACACCTCAAAAATATTGGGTATACCTGACATCTCACAGAATGAAAATGGTTCATAGAGATGTGAAATTCAATGAAGGAAAGGCCATGTGAATTTACCTTGAGAGGGAGCTTTATATGCATGCAGATGAGGAGCTCTTAGCTCCAAAAGAAGAACCTCAAGATGTGGAGAAGCCACAAGAAGGGGAGTAGAGAGTGGAAGCATCCACTCATGCAGAGACATCCAAAGATGGAAGGAAGCATACTAGAGAGGTTGATGCTAGAGAGAATGTGGGGGCACCCACATCACATCGCAGGTAGAGAAGGTCCCCAGATCGGTACATTAGATTCATAAATTTTCACACTGGATCCACCTACTTCAACACATCACAACCTGTAGGCCACTTTTCATCAAATTTTTAGACTAAACCTACTAACATCATTTAAGCCCAATACCATACATCAAAACTGAAACATATCATTGTACCAATTCATTCAACCAATCAACCAACCAATCACTGATCTTCAATCACATACAACTAGCAACATCATCAATACTCAAACAACCCAGATCTACATGAAGAATTCATTTACAAACAACAGAAACATAACAATACTATATAAACTAATCAGACATATTCTTCAACAAAAACTCTAGTTTTCATATGCACTTTCCATAAAATATTTCTATGTGTACAAACGCTTTTACAGAACCAAACTTGCGTACAAATCTCAAAATACTTCAAAAAACATATGCTACTATGCATAATAGAACTTGTGTGTATATTTTCTTTGCTTGTGTCAAGCTCATGTACATCTCTGTAACTTTAAAATTATAATAGTGCTGCACATCACAACTTGAGACGTACCCAGATCATGACATTCAAGATAACAAACTGACGTAAAATCAAAGATCTAATCAACCCATAAAAAGATCATGCAATACATAGTCATTTCGGGTCTAATGATCCCATTCCATCACTATATTCATGGGTGCATAATTATTTTAGATCAACCAATCAACTATAGCCCATACCATGAAAATATACTTTATATTGAAGTATTCATTAATCACCCTTACTCATGCACATCCTATCACTTTGATCTTCGCCTCCTTATATAGCTTGAGCCTTAGCCAATACCATGAGCCAAAACCACACTAGTGCCGGTGGTAATCATTGACAGGATCAAATAGCCATTACAATGCTCAATATTATGGGCTAATACCATGGTAAGGAACCTTGGTATTTAGTAAACCATAGTGTGCAAAATGTACATGCCTTTTCTTCTTCATACCCGCGTGTGTACGTGACTTTGATTCACCGAACCTGCGTATACACTACTTTGCTTCATCAAGCTTGTGTATGTACACAGTTGTGCTTCACTGAACCTGCATATACATGAATTCTCTTCATCAAACCAATATATGTACATGGATTTGCTTCATAGAACCTGCGTATATTTACTCAAACTTTACCTTCATCATTCCTTTGTCACTGACTAGTATTTATTTCTCTTTCAAATCTTAACTGGCTTGTAGTTACATCATGTTGACATCTTCATCAAGTAGATTTATATCAAAATAGAAATCATCGAGTAGGCTGCTATCAAGGACAAAACATTAGTCATAATGCCAAAAATCTCCCCCTTTGGACTTGATGGAAACCACTTTGGTGTTTGATCACCACAACCGGTAGATACCTGAAACACACATCAATCTAAGCATCAGTCCAACACCGAGCTACTCTCCCCCTTTGACATCAAGGGAAAAGGGATGACCAATACTGAAATAAGGTTTCTCTTTCCTTGTAGAGACATGAGCACTGTAGATATGATCTGTATTATATACTGACCATGCTCCCCTTGAGCACATGCTGAATCTTTTGAAATATTTTCATTGAAGTACATGACTCTATGACTCAACTGAGTGTGACCTTTCCTATCACCAATGACTCATATTTACATCCATCACCCAACCAAGTGAGGTTACATATTTGACTCCATCACCCAACCAAGTGGGATTACCTGTTTGACAAGACCCTAGAAGTCCATACATGACTGAATATAACAATTATTACATCATAAGTCTCTACATGACCTTTACATCAAATGAAAAATATGGCATTTATAACCACAAAAAGACCTCACTAGTGAGATATTATAGCATCATGACATAAGATAAGGGAATGAAGTATCATCCATGGCAACAAAATCATCATCAAGTAACCATAGAAAGGTATGTATGTACCATCAATGAAACACATGAGCATCTTCAACAATATCTTAAACATAATGCCAACAATGCATTATAACCATCAAGGCTAATTCTCCCCCTGAACTTGTGCTACCTGTTCACTGTCAAGTCTGACCACATAAACTCATATATCAGATCATCTTCATTAATCAGAAAAGCATAAGTGTCATAGATCATCATTACTCAATACCACATCCACAGACTGCAACGGTCAAAATTAGAACAATAAAGCCAAATAATAACTATCTGAAGCATACTAGAGCATGTTCTTGAGTTTTTCCCATTGTTTCTCTATCAAAGAAAAATATACGCGACTGTATGTACAGGAAATAGTGTACATATGCGACTTCCTTCCATAAAATCTACATACAAAAAGTGAAATTCTGAAATATCACAGCTTCATGTCCCCCTAAGCTTGTACAATTTGTAACTGTCTTATGTTATCCCATCAGATGCACTGTCAGAAATATAAACAAAATAAATTAACAAACTAACCATGGGAATCATCATATATTTCTTCCCCTGTGATGATACATTACTGATCCCGATAATGTATTTCACATCATTCCTGCAGTCACTAAGGGAAGTAAGTTTTAGAAATAGATGACTGTAGTAGGGTCAATATTCCCTATGTTTTTGACTGGTGTTCCTTCTTTCTCCATATTCACTTGAAATTTCTCATTATGTGTTGGAGCTTATCCAATATCCTACTCAACGTTGATCAGACTTGTCCTGATCTCAGTGGATTTATTCCAAAAAGAGTTACAAGCCTAAACAACATCCATGAAACTATCTTTTCTGCCTTTATCTAAGAGATTATTTAACAAAATGATCCTTCTCTTCTAGGGAATCTATGATATTTTCATATGATCCATTAATACTAAATTCCATAAGTACTTGCAAATATTGATCAGACTCTCCCTCTTCTCTAAGTGATAAATCATCACTATCTTCATGCTTATAATAGATTCTTTTATTTTCAAACCGTTTCCCCTTTTCATGATTTTCTTTATAAGGGCACTCAGTAGCATAATGATCAACTCTACCACAAGCAAAACATTTGAAGGGAAGCTTACCTCTAAACCTTTCAGTACTTGGGTTGAGTTTCCTCACAAAATTTGCCTCGTATTATTCTGATATATAACTTGATTCTTTGAGCACTTCCTTTTCTTTTCCTTTTACAGTTGCTTTAAATGCAACTTCTTTGATATTTGAAGGACCTCCTTCTCTCATTTCAAAAGCTGTTAGAATCCCGTGGAGTTGTACAACAATAATGTTCTGCAGATCCTGCTTTTCTTCAATGGCAGACACTTTTGACTCGAATTTTGGAGTTAGAGATCTCAAGATTTTCTCTACTAAGGTTGAATCTTTTATATCTTCACCCATATTTATCATAGAATTCACAATCTCATCTATTCTTAGGAAGAAAATTGCAATACTTTCATCGTTATGAATTATGAGAGTTTCATATTGAATTCTAAGAGTTTGAAGTTTAACACTTTTTACCTTGTCATCGCCTTCATAGATTTGGATGATCTTGTCCCATATCTCCTTTGTTGAATTTAGATGCATGAATTTGACAAATTATGATTCTGTCAGGCTTCCCAACAAGGCATTGATAAATTTTTTATTGGTTTCATATCTCTTCTTTCCTGTTGCATCTTTAGGAACAATTGTTGGATATTGATAACCTCCTTCTACGATTCCCCATACATATGCTCCAAGACACAGATAAGCTCTTTTTCATATCTTCTAGAAGATTATATTAATTCCATTGAATAATGGTGTCCTTATAGTAAATAATCCTTTGAGACTTCCCATCGTGACAATCTCCTTCAAGCGATCAAGCTTCTTATGAAGGACCTACTCTGATACCAATTGCTGGGAAAAATAATGAGAGGGGGGGGGGGGGGGGGGTGAAACGGTATTTTAAAACTCACTTAAACTTTTACTTTTCTTTTTCCGATTTCTGTACGCGACTTGACTGAAGTAAACTAGCGTATGTACGTGAATGTTATTCAGGAAACTATCGTATATCAGTAAGCTTATAATTCAAATAAATGTTAATTTGTTTAACTTAAAATAGTGCATCATTGATTCATCAAATATTTAATAAGCAACAAAAATGTGCAATAAGAATAGAGTAAACCATCACACATCAACAACACACATAGACACCAGGATTTTAGGTGGAAACCCAATGTGGGAGAAAAACCACTGCTATTTTCGTCTCTGTCTTCAATATTTATTATAAAGAAAAATTCTTACAATATTGTACTAAGGCATACTCATACCAACACGTAGACACCCACCTGCAGAAGGCTACAACCTTCACTCATTCTCCATCTCCAATTGGAAGGGAGCTCCAACCCCATGATCTCGTTTACAACGGCCACTGGAAGGGAGCTACAACCCCCTGATTTGATCACCAACTATTACTAGAAGGAAGATTGGACTTTGTCACTAAAGGCTCCAACCCTCAGCACCATCGTGAACCACTTTTCATAAATTTTCACACTCGATCCTCCTGTTATCTTTCTGTAATTTAAAATATTGGCAGAATAAACACAGAGGACAACATCAAAACCACTTTGGAAGCTGGGATCTAGCCCTACCAGCTTCAGAGAGGGATATATATTTATGATTTAACTTTGTTTTAAATAAGTATTAGGCTAGTTATGACTGCACTTGGTTGATTGTTTGATTTTGATTGATTTGGTTGATTATATCTTTATATTCCCATTGGGAAATGGAGTCAAAATATAAAACTAGATCTTGCATCAATTTTTAAAAGAGTTGTAATAGGGCAAGCTAGGTTGTATTCACTGGATTCTTTTAGATTTTTAAATGAATAATGGATATGATAGAAAAGTGAATTTCAGTTGAGACTGAAAATAAATTAAGCATTTTTCAATCTGACTTCAGTGGAAAACATTTAAATTGTAAAATCAGCTAGAATAAGGTGTTTTAAATAACATGTCCTATTCATCACACTTTTTGTTTTACAATTAAGAATTTCTGATACACAGAGAAAAGGAAAAACAACGGAAAACACAAAAACAATAGAAACACTTCATCACTAATTACACCACATGAATCCTGAAAGAAGTCTTTGTATTATTTATGCTCCAACAAAATTTGGAATTTACAATTGCGCAATAGGCAAAATATGTTGAGAAATAAACCTAGAATACTTCAAACAATTAAGTATTTATACTAAAAATATTACAAAACTGATTACAATCAATGCGGTCTCAACAGAAAGTGTATAATTAGCCTAAATCGAACAATAAACTCTAACTATGACAAAATATAGGCTCGAGGGGGGTGATCTGGCATGCTGGCACTGCTTTTAAGGAATCAGTTGTTGAGTAGGCCTATTTGTAGGCTGTGTTAGTCATTAGTAATTTTCACCTGTTTTAGATGACTAAATGCTTTGTCCAATATTTCTAGAAACATAATTCAAGGATCATGTGAGTTCTAGAAATCTCCTCAAAGAGAATTTTTTTTCATTATCCCACTTCCCTGTCAAAGCATGGCCAATCTATCGCCCAGACAAGACCAAATCCTGGACTGATGTCCCACACTCTCAATATGTTTCCCACCTTTGCCTATAACACTATGTCTCTGTTTTCCTAAGCTCTCTATTTTTCATACTTTATTTCGCCAAGTAAACCAAACTTTTTCCCCTTACTCACCAAGTGCCTCAAGCAATGGTGTTGTCAAAAATCCCTCTCTAAAGCCCTTTTGAAGTAAAACAAGGTTTTCTATTTGTTTAGGATGATAGTGCATAATAAAGTGTCAAAAACCCTGTCTCCTCATCCAAACCATGATTCAAAGTTTTCAGTCAAAAAACCTATGCCAAGGACATTACCATAAGTCAAATAGGGTCACCTAGGTTATGCGCTATCATGGTTCTAAATGCACTATTTCCACAAGTATTCAAAGGTGAAGTCAAGAGAACACAAGGATTAGGCCTATCATTGGCCAAAGAACATCAAAGACCTCCAAAGGTATCCTCTTGATCAAGTAGTAAGCCTACAAAGGAGCAATTTATCATGTCAAAGAATTTCTGAAGGAATGTTTTTATAAATGGTCAACAATAGAAACAAAGGCAAAGAAGGAGACCTAAAAAGCTCATAAAGGCATCCACAGCTGGTAGCAAGATACAAACATGCTTAAAGTTTACAAGGAAGAACATGATCTCATGAGAGAGTGTTACGAAGTGTTTCCCATCAAAAGGTCCATGCAGGTCATGAAAGACAGTGGCACATAAGCAACACTGTACATAATTAAAAATATCCTTAAAAGGTTATTTGGCTTCAAGCATGAAACTTGTAGAGGGGCAACTGCCCTTTGCTTATATTCCTGCAAAGAAGACCAAAAATCCATCAGATTAAAAATGAGGTAAGGTAAAAATGGAGGATCATCATGAGAGGACCATTCACAACCTAGAAGAAAGCAACTAGTATCCCTAAAAGCTCAGAAGCTTGGAAGATAGAAAAAGAGGGTCAAAATAGTGACAAAGAAACCTCCTTCATCACAGCAGATGGTTTCAAGGGTTTTCAAGCTACCTTATAGGGTTTGGCAGACAAGCACTAACTCCACCTCAACAAAAGGTCTTTTTCTCTAAAAATAGTTAAAGACATCTTCAAATGGCCAAAGGGGACAAACATGGGTGGAAAATACCAAATACAACAACTATGATAAGCATGGGCCATTATGTGATAAAGCAAGTTGTCCAAGTTCAAAAGAGACAGTGATCAAAGTGACCTAAAAACAAACAAATATACCCCTTGTTTATAGTGTTAGCCACCTATAAATTTTTTGACAAGAAAACAGGTGGCTAAATATCCTTCCGAGCCTTCAAGAGAAACATTTCCCTTGAAAATATTTCATCCTTGAAGCCTCTATGTGTCCTCTGCTCCCTGAAGAATCTTCACTGTTGTTTCCATTAAAAATCCTACTGTTTGGTGAAGAAAACTGCTGTCATAAGGCCTCCATTTCCTTATTTCCCATTCCCACAGTTCTTTCTCTTTCACCAATTTTTCCCTTTTTTAAATCCCACAAATTTCCCTCCAAATCCCTCCATTTCATCCTAAAACCCTGTTTAAACCTTATAGCTCCCTTTATCTGGTTTAAAAACCCCCTCTTTCCTCTACCGAAACCCTTCTTATAGCCTTGAAAAGCACTGATTCTGGCTTAAAATGATTTTTTTTACAATATATCAGGCTTAAGTCCCTGAGGGCTTATCTTCCACAGTCCCAGCCTCATATAACCATAAGTTCGCAACCGGGCGCTTAGAAAGGCTATCCTCCGCTAAAAAATCACAAAAAACCTTTTAAAAAGGGCCTAAAGCACCTTTTTCCGCTTCATTAAAGGTTAAGCCCCTAAGGGCTTGTTTTTCCTAGCCCCCCCTCCATGGAATCAAAACCCAAGGTCTGAGCGCTAAAAACCTTTAAAAACCACTGCAAAATGCCTTTTTACCTGTGTTTTATTCACTTCGACGAATTGTGATCTGGGTCAACATGCACCGTCGATCTCCACAGATCGACGGCTGTGAACAATCGAGCGCTTCCCCTTTCCATTTCCCCGTTGGTTTAACTCCGCCCTGAGATGAAATCATAGCCATCCATTTAATAGATCCAACAAATGTGATTAAGCCTGATGAAACACCTCTGCTCTTGCACCTTTCTCCCATCGCGCCTCATCTCCACCGTCGGATCTCACCGTCCCACATCTGACGGTTCACATGCATATCGCGTAGATTTATTGTCCGAAGGTTAATGCTCAAAATATGCGCGATATAGGCGGTTTTGTATAGCCACGTGGCACACGCCTAATGGAATCATATGAATTTGATGAAAAACACAAACCTCCCCTGACCCCGCTCGAATACCATTGGTGGTTTTCCGCTTACCACCTCTCACGTTGATTTTTCAAAGATTGATCGTGGCCGTTGATCAAACTGATCCAACGGCCCGGATTTGTTCTCGCCCCACTCATCTCCCATCTACCTTTTCTCCCCAATGACCCTAATAAACAATCTCTGCCATTCATCTGTTTAAACCGAGGCCCCGATATGATTCCACGCTTACCCATTATTTCTTCACTCATCCTCCAAGAAGCCCCATCGCGCAACATCAGACGTTGATCTCCATGGTCAGGTTTAATCCAACGGTCCAGATTCTCCCCCACACCAAACCTTCATCAGACCTCCATTTCACCTCTCGACATCGTTTTTCACCATTTTTCACTGCATTCACCATTTCGCCCCTGCTCTTCATCCTCCACGGGCCTCCACAACGTCCATCCTCCACTCCCCAAGGATTTTTTTTTTAATGTGTTTTTTGTGTTTTTGCAGGGTATCAGATAGTGTAAATCCACTTTGTCACTCAGTCACAGATAGAGGTTTTTCAAAGTGCAGAGAGGCTTTTTCATAGCCAAAATGCACGGAAGCACACCGTTAAAGAGATATTAGGCATGCTTTATAAAAAATATCAGTGCTTAACCCTGGTCAAACCCTCCTGCACCTCCAAAACCTGTACAAACACCAGAAACATTCTACAGAAGCGGAAAAGTGTATCAGTAACAAAATTAAAGGATTAAAAGTGGATTAATGAATATTAAGAACATGATCCAGTGTTTAAAAGAGTTAAAGACACAATGAAGACCAGAAAAGAAGACCAAAGCCTAATTAGGCCTAAAACATAGACCTAAAAGTAAACTAAAAGCATTTTAGGAAAAGACAAAAAGCTATCAGTCCAAGAACGCCTCCACCGCCACACTAGAGGAAAATTGACCCCTCTCCAGCCACCAAAAGACAGCTGCAGCCTCACAGAAATCAAAGAAGGCCTATTTATTGACAGAACATAGGATATTTGCATAAAGACAGTCGAATAGTTATTTATAACTATCAGAAGAGTTATTTTAAAGGATAAGAAATATACCTCAAGTCAATCTCTTCGTCCATTAAGCCTCAAAGAGCAGATGCAACAGTTATGGAAGTATGGGCAACCTGCAGATTTCTATTCCCCTTGCTTATTTCAAAGGTCAAAGACAGACAACCAGAGTACAAGTACAAGCAAAGGACCATTAAATGAAGCATGGAGCATGAAATTTCTTACTCATCAAGCCTCCCAGAGGCCAAGAAACATTAAGTTCTTCATTTAATTGGTCCAACTATCTCTTCTACTACTTCACTTCCTCATTCACCTATAAATATTTCATCGAAAATTCATTGTTGTGGCTGTTAGTTGTAGGGATTTTATCGACTGTTAGAATTGTTATTGAGGGGAAGTAGTAGAGTAGTTTGTAATTTAGTAGGTTGGGAAGAGAAGTCTATATTGTAAAAGGCCACTGAGCTCAAAGTATGTGAATGGTTTTGCACATCAATTAATCAAGCAGATTCATAGGATCCTGGTCTATATTATTGGTGATGTATTCTCACTGTAATTGTTTCCCTTTCTTGTTTTTACATACTGTCCATATTTCTATGATAAATAACGTCAAGCATAGATTAGGATTTACTGCTGGAAGTACCCTAAATCTCACTGTAAATCTTTATCTTTGATGTTTTCTGCTAAGTTGTGTATCTAAGAGCTAATTCATCATAGTTTAACCAATATAGTAGTTGAATGGTCCACACTTACTGATGTCTGAATTTGGAGTTATTTTTCTAGATCCCTTTGAGTGAGTGTCAAAAGCATTGAAGGTTAAAATCCCTCCTCTAATATTAGGCCTTACTCTCTGTTTCATCTTATATGTTTTCTACTACTGTGAAAGTGGTTATGAGGACTGCTGGATTGTCTTTCTTTAGAGTATGCTGAAGCAGGTTTGGAGTTAAATGATCTCTGATATGATCTTAAGCTACCTTTGTGCCTTTATGAGAGTTTCCTTTGAAGTATGTCAAAAGCAGGCCTGGAGTTAAATGACCTCTGACCTGATCTTAGATAGCCCTTTGGTCTCTTTCTTTCATGCATTCTTAATGTTCCATTCCACCATCTATCTAAAGAGATCCTCTAGTATAGATGACTTGCCCTATGAAAACCCTTGAATAGTTGTTATGCAAGTAACCCCCTTTCATGACTCCATAGCCCAATGGATTGACACTTTCTTGACCTATCTTCTTTTTCCGAAACATCCTGCTACTTTGCTCCTTTTCATTCCATTTAACCTTCTCAGTTAATGATCTCCAATCCAACAACCAAATCATTTAAAACCCCCCTGTGCTTCATACCTAGCCTGATACCTCATTTTGAGCTTCAAAGCCATATTACCCTTTACCTTTATAGAGAGATCCCTCTTTGGATCCAGGAGGGCTAGATCCTAGGATCCCAAAGTGGTTCTGATATTGTCTTGTCTTTTGGTCTTGCCAATCTGGCCAAAACACAGGAACCACAACATAATGGCGACTCCACTGGGGAATTTGAGTAAGTTATACCTGATACACTCTTGAGCCCTCAGAATCTCTGGTTAGGTTGGTATTCAATTGTTGATGGTGGACAACATCCTGCTCCAAACTTTCAAATTCATACACCTGGCGGCTCCACACTCTATAACTCCTAAAAACCAAATGATTCCACTGGTAGAAGACTCTGAACTGGTTGAGAAGATACAGTGACCTCTTTCTGATTTACAAACATGCTTCCACATATACAACGAAGATATGCCCCAATGAGTAGGGATCATATCCTTGGATTCCCACACAAAATTCCTGAAGTAAATTGGTTGAAAAACCTACCTACCTTTCAGGGTGAAAAAGTTGATGATCCATTGTTACATCTCATCAAGTTTCATATACATGTGTGGAGGTTTAAAGTTGAATGGCATGATGACTGTCTTATGAAAATGTTCATGGCAACATTAGAAGGAAAGGCTAGAATTGGTATGAATGGTTAGAACCCAAAAGTTTGTTTTCTTTAAAGGACATGCACCAAGTATTTTACAAGAATTATAAAGGAAACTCTCCATCCTTATCATGGGATTGTTGTGATCAATCTCAGAATATCATACAGTACTTGTTAGATATTTATGAGGATTTGGTTAATATGCATCCTGAAGATCTGTTAACAACCATTCAAGAATTTCATATGCATCCTAGCTATCACAAGAACATGGATGAATCAGTTGAGGAAGAAATTAACCAAGAAATCAAAATCACTCCTCAAGATATTCCTGAAAACACAACTGCTAATCCAACATCCCTTATAGCTGAGGCTCAAGATGACATCCAGCCTCAAATTCTGCCCTCACAAGAAACAGAGAGTTGCTGCACTTCTGCTCAGAGATTCACAAGAACATCCTCTCCTTTGACAGAAGTGGAAATAGATTAGATCATCAATAGACAGCTAGCCTCTGAAATTTTTTGCAGAACAAACACTCTTGTCCATTCATCTATTGAGTTTGATCATGCAGATCTAGAAAAATCCTCTGTAAATCAGAAAAGAAAGACTTGTTGATAATCCAATGTGTCTAATTGGTAGCACTACTTACATTCATGATTTTCCTATTTTTGATCTATCTGATGATGATGTTCTCCAAACAGAAGTTGATCTTACAGAGCCATCAGTAGCAGATTTGTGGGAGGGAAATCAGTTCCTTCCACTCCAAGAAAGTAATGAGCCAAGTCAGGCCATTTATGATATTGATGGGGAAAGTTATGAAAGTCTTGTAATAGATGAAGATTCATTGAATTTTCACTCTATTACACCTCAGATCATCAACAATAGTTTCCATGTGATTGGAGATCAGCAACCTTTCATCTCACAAGGAGAAGAGGAAAATAAAGAAGAAATTTTTGAGTAGGTTGAAAACAAGGAGCATTCTCTTGAAAAAGAGGAAGAAATGGAAAAAACCCCTGCTCAAGAATACATTGATCTTTTCACAAAGCTCAGCCCACCAAATTAGAATGTCTTAGAGCTACAAGAGGACAACACTGCCATATATGATGAGTCCTCTAGTTCAGAAAGTGATGAAGATGAGGGAGATTATCTTTCTCAAGAGAGTCTTGTTTTTGATCCAATGGAAGAGGAAGCAATCCTGGTTGAAGCCTAATTGCAAAAAACTCACAACCAGGTATCATTTCGTGATCCTTATGCTCATTTCCTGCAGACATTTGAAGAAGGATCAAAGGTCATTTTGAGCAGCTGGTTGCAGACAACAAGAAATACTTTAAAAGATGCTGTTAAAAAACAAAGAGAATGGGCGTGGCCCTGCCTATCCATCATGCTCAAAGAGTTGAGCATAAAAGACCAGTCATGGGATCATCTGATTGACTAGATGTATTGGAAAAGAGTTTTTATAAGCTAGACATGCAAATATTTCAATTTAGAGTAGGGTAGGTAGGAAATCTCAATAAAGCTCAGTCTGTGAGCATTTAGTTAGTTGTTGAAGTTTTGCTTTGAAATGAATGGTTCAGATATGATCAAAACATGAACCAGCAGAGGAAAGAAGAATCAGCTCTAACAAGCCCAAAACCAGAGCTGAAATGAAGAAGAGAAGTGACTCTAACAAGCTCAAAACCTGAGTCACAAAAGAAAGAAGGATGGTTCAAAGTTTCACAATTTTGGTTTCAACTTCCTGCAAAGTTCAGTTCATGTGCAACTGTCTTTATGCCATGGACCCATAGCAAACTAGACAGTCTAATCCTGGTTTGACTGTTTTTAAATTTATGTTGTAGAATGTAGAGAAAGAAATCTGCTAGACAGTTTAATCCTAGCATATATTAGTGTAGGTAGAGAAACTATGAGGCCAACTGTCTAATCTGGTTTCATGGAGGAATAAGGGTAGAATTAGATTAGTGTTTTCTGATTTAAAAAAAAAAATGATGTAAAAGGTCTGCAAGTCTAAATGCACATTGAAGAGAAAATGCTAGGACAGTAAGATGGGTAGGTAGATTGTTTGGGGAATATTTCTGCTAATATGATGTCTTCATGATTGTAGCAGCTGGTTGAAGAAGAAAGAGATGTGTCAAGTGCCAGGCATCTGGCCTACTTCCAAAGATTATTTTCTGATATTCTTGACACCTTCAAGAAGATGTCATCCCCATGTGGAGCCACTGTTAGCCAGCTATAAATTTTTTGACAAGCAAACAGGTGGCTAAATATCCTTCTAAGCCTTCAAGAGAAAAATTTCCCTTGAAAATATTTCATCCTTGAAGCTTCTATGTGTCCTCTGCTCCCTGAAGAATCTTCACTATTGTTTCCATTAAAAATCCTACTGTTTGGTGAAGAAAACTGCTGTCATAAGGCCTCCATTTCCTTATTTCCCATTCCCACAGTTCTTTCTCTTTCACCACTTTTTCCCTTTTTTAAATCCCACATATTTCCCTCCAAATCCCTCCATTTCATCCTAAAACCATGTTTAAACCTTATGGATCCCTTTATCTGGTTTAAAAACCCCCTCTTTCCTCTACCGGAACCCTTCTTATAGCCTTGAAAAGCACTGATTCTGGCTTAAATTGTTTTTTTTTACAATATATCAGGCTTAAGCCCCTGAGGGCTTATCTTCTGCAGTCCCAGCCTCATATAACCATAATTTTGCAACTGGGCGCTTAGAAAGGCTATCCTCCGCTAAAAAATCACAAAAAACCTTTTAAAAAGGGCCTAAAGCACCTTTTTCAGCTTCATTAAAGGTTAAGCCCCTCAGGGCTTGTTTTTCCTAGCCCCCCCTCCATGGAATCAAAAACTAATGTCCAAGCGCTAAAAACCTTTAAAAACCACTGTAAAACGCCTTTTTACCTGTGTTTTATTCACTTCGACGGATTGTGATCTGGGTCAACATGCATCATCGATCTCCACAGGTCGACGACTGTGAACAATCGAGCGCTTCCCCTTTCCATTTCCCTGTTGGTTTAACTCCGCCCTGAGATGCAATCATAGCCATCCATTTAACAGATCCAACGGCTGTGATTAAGCCCGATGAACCACCTCCACTCTCACACCTTTCTCCCATCGCGCCTCATCTCCGCCTTCAGATCTCACCGTCCCACATTCGACGGTTCACAGTCATATCGCGTAGATTTATTGTCCGAAGGTTAATGCTCAAAAGCCATGCGATATAGGCGGTTTTGTATCGCCACGTGGCGCACGCTTAATGGAATCACGTGAATTTGATGAAAACCACAAACCGCCCCCGACCTCACGCGAATACCATCGATGGTTTTCCGCTTACCACCTCTCACGTTGATTGTTCAAAGATTGATCGTGGCCATTGATCAAACTGATCCAACGACCCGGATTTGTTCTCGCCCCGCTCATCTCCCATCCGCCTTTTCTCCCCAATGACCCTGATAAACAATCTCTACCGTTCATCTGTTTAAACCGACGGCCCCGATATGATTCCACACTTATCCATTATTTCTTCACTCATCCTCCAAGCAGCCCCATCTCGCAACATCAACCGTTGATCTCCGTGGTCAGGTCTAATCCAACGGTCTAGATTCTCCCCCACACCAAACCTTCATCAGACCGCCATTTCACCTCCCGACATCATTTTTCACCATTTTTTCACTGCATTCACCATTTCGCCCCTGCTCTTCATCCTCCACGGGCCTCCACAGCGTCCATCCTCCACTCCCCAAGGATTTTTTTTTAATGTGTTTTTTGTGTTTTTGCAGGGTATCAGATAGTGTAAATCCACTCTGTCACTCAGTCACATACAGAGGTTTTTCAAAGCGCATAGAGGATTTTTCATGGGGTTGGAAATCTATTACTGGAGGTTCATCAAGAAATTCTGATAGATTTCTTATCCTATTACATCATTGCAAAGGAAAGGTAAGAATTTTGTATGGACACAGGAGTGTGAGGCCAATTTTGAGCAACTTAAGAAGTTGTTGACACACACTGTAGTGTTAAATATTGCAGATCCGGATAAGGAGTTTGTAGTATGTAAAAATTCTTGCAAGAGAGGACTTGGTGGAGTCTTTATGCAGGAAGGAAAAGTGGTATGCTATGAGTCACGAAAAATGAACGAGCACGAAAACAACTATCTGTCACATGATCTTGACCTAGCAGCGATCATACATGCATTGAAGATGTGGAGGCACTATATTCTTGGTAGGAGGTTTGTACTAATGAGTGATCACAGTGAGTTGAGATAATTGTTTGACTAACCAAATTTGAATCCAATAAAAGCTAGATGGTTGCCATGATTAGTGAGTTTGGATTCGAGATCAGTTACATCAAAGGAAAGGATAACATGATTGCAGATGCTCTTAGTAGGCGGATACATGTAAATCACATATCATCTATGAGCTCTTATGGGACAGATTTATAGGATATGATCTTGTAGGAAGGTCAGAATGATGACATGTATATTGAGATTGTGCACAGGTTGCATCAGAGTACGGGTACAGGTACATGTATTGGTACAGGTACAGGTGCAGGTGTATTTTTATGCAACCAACTCACAAAATGGAAGAAAAGAGAGATCAATGACTTGAAAAATAGCCTCTGCGAGGGGGAAACCTCCTTTACATCGAATAAATGAAATTTTTTTTGATGATTCAAATGAAAAAACATCCTTTCTATATATAGGAGTCTAAGGGGTCACAATAAAATCAGAGCCTACATAACAATAATCATGTAAGGGCACAACAATAACAATAGTGGGATTCTATGGGGCACAATAATAACAATATGGGGACTACATGGGCACAATAATAACAATAAGGGGGCTACACTAACAATAAAAATAAGGGGCAACACTAGTATTATAGGGACCTAACATGCCCCTCTCCTTCAAAAAAGTGTTGTCCTCAATGCTTGAGTAATTCTGGATTCTTTTGTATAAAATTATCATCCTCCCATGTGGAATATTAAACAGGTAAGTTCTTCCACTTGATGAGATACTCTAAAATTACAGAATTCATAGCTGTCGAGTTCTTATTTCCATGACTGCTTCAGGTAACAATATGATTTTGTCTTCCTCTTCAAGTTCTGGAAATATTGTTTGAACTGGGAGCTTGTCATGTATAACCTTATTTAAGCATAAAACATGGAAAACTGGGTGCACTCGGGAAGATGCATGAAGCTGCAATTTGTAAGCCTTAGTGCCAATTTTTTGCAACACCTTGTAAGGACCATAATAATTTGGCGATAATTTATTATCCTTCTTAGCTTGCTTGTGGGACATTTGTTTGTATGGTTTTAGCCGTAAAAATACCCAGTCGCCTACATAAAATCTTCTTTTGCTACAATTTTGATCTACCTGGTATTTCATTCGATTCTGTGCCAAAGTGAGGTTATCCTTTAAGAATTGGAGAACTTGTTGTTGATGCTCGATGTGATATTCCATTGCTTGAAACTTAGAATTTTCTCTTAAAGATGATGTGATGGATGGTGGATGATATCCATAAATTTCCATAAATGGGGTCATTTTTGCTGTAGTATGGAAGGAAGTGTTATACCACCATTCAGCCAGAGGAAACCACTTGAACCATTGTGTGTTTTTATCATATACAAAGCAACGAAGATATTATTCCAGACATTTGTTCACTATCTTAGTTTTCCCATTAGATTAAGGATGGTAAGATGAACTATGATCTAATTGAGTACTTAGACAAGAAATTAATCCTGTCGAAAAATTTCTAGTGAAAATGGGATCTTTGTCGCTTACAATAATATTTGGGTTTCCATGTCGATTTTGAATTGTTTCCATAAATGCAATAGAAACTATACTGGATTTAAATGGATGAAATAATTCACAAAAGTGTGCATACTTGGTAAGTATTTCAAATACCACCATGATGAAACTCTTTCCTTCGGACTTGGGTGAACCTGTGATAAAATCCATTGAAACCTTCTCCCAACGTTGACTTGGAATGGATAAAGGTTGTAGCAGACCCATGGTGTTAATTGTATCAAATTTTTTTTTTTTTGTAGATCAAACATTCCGCCAAAAAAATTTGAATATCAGATTTAAGGCCATCCTAAAAAAATGCTTCTTGACCCTATGATAAGTATTTAAAAATCTTGAGTATCCTCCTAAGGGAGATGTTTGCAATTCCAAAATAATATTTTGTTTTAGTTTGGAATTATTACAAATATATTAACGATATTTGTACCATAATGAATCATTTTTCTAGCTAAATGTATCAGATGTATTGAGATCTTGCTATAAATTTTGAATGAGTGTCCACACTTATTCGTCATTCTTTCATTCCTCCCTTGCTTCTGTTATCCAATCTGGTTGGATAATAGAAATGGCACAAAGAAATGCTTCTACATCCTCATCCTTTCTTGAGAGTGCATCCGCAACAAAAATTTTCTTCCCTTTTTTGTAGATGATTTCAAATTCACAACCCAACATCTTTGTGACACATTTTTTCTTCTCTTCTAAACATAATATTTGTTCCAAAAATTATTTAAGACTATCATGGTCTTTTTTTACCTTGAAGTGTCTTCCCATTACGTAAGGTCGCCATTTATTTAGTGTTTGTAGTATTTCCAACATTTCCTTCTCATAAATAGGTTTCTGTAAATACTTTTCTTCGATTATGACTTTCAAAATAAACAAGTCTTCCTTCTTGCATTAAAATAACACAAATTCCATTTCATGAGGCATCACATCTCACAATAAATGGTTTTGTGATGTCTGGCGTAGCTAAGATCGGTGCTTGGCACATTGCCTCTTTAAGAGGTTCAAAGGCTTTAATTTCTTCTGGATTCCAAGAAAATGAATCTTTCTTCAGTAATGTTGTTAGAGGTGCTTCTATTATCCTATAATTCTTAACAAACTTGTGATAATACCCTGTTAACCTGACAACTCCTCGCGGATGCTTTATGGTTGTGGGGATTTTCCATTCCTTAATGGATTTAATTTTGTTAGGGTCTACCTTAACACCCTCATGACATACAATATGACCTATATATTCCACCTCTTTTAATTTTTTGAAGCCTCAAAATTCGCTACAACAACATGGGGGATGACCACCCGGTCCAGACCCTAAAGCAGTTCCTTTTCCGTTTGGAATGGTGGCTCCGACTGGTTTAACTAGTTCTAGTTACCTTTTCTCATTCTCCAATGGCTTAAATTATGACTTTTGTCTACCAATGGGAAAGAGACATCAGATCATTTCTCTTACTAATCGAGAAAGAAAGTGATCCTTAGGATAATTTAGGGCTCAACCAAACCACAATTGAAGTTTTTCCTCTTTTAGGAAGAGGACTTCTAGAAATGTGGAACTAAATATAAATGCAAAAAAGGAAAATTATCTCAATCCTATCTCAATTAGGCAGATATAGATCTAACCCAACTAAGAGAAAGATATTTTAAATGATTGAGATTTAAATATGTCTGGATTATAATGAATATCAAGTTAACGAAGTAGGTCAATTAATTGACATTATGAATACCAAAGCACATTCGATTAAGAGACCTTTCAACTAAGATAATCGACCAACAACATTTTGGAAATAGTTCACAAAAATGATATTGCTTGTTAAATTAGTAATTTGAATAATTAAATAATAATATGGTGAAAACGTTCATAACATAACATTGTTTATTTAATCAATAATAAAGGACATATTTCTGAGTAAATAGTTACTCATAAATCAGAATTTAACCCATAAGAGCAGAGATAAATAATAACATATAATTGAGGCGAATTAATCATACTGACAAAGTGCGCAAATATGAATAAAATGACACATTTCTACTATCATAAAATGAAAGCAGTGTTTATTAGAATAGTATTTATAAATACCAATTTATTGAAACCATTTCTCTGACTCCGGTCTCCAATCAATCCTTTACAAAACTTGAATCTCTGTTTTTTAAAACAAGAGCTGTAGAAGTACAAACTCTGTTCTACATACATAGTTCAAAATTCAAAAGGAAAAATCCTCAATAACCCCAGATATGAGTTTTCTCTCCTCTACCCTACACCTCTAAATCCTCTAGACAATAGTACCATCAAGAATTCAAGAATTGCAGAGAAGAGGAGCCCCCTAATACATTCTACAATTTGGTATTTATAATATTCACAAAAGGATGTCCTCATAAGAAAGTTTGTTGAAGAGTGATTTTGCTCAATCAATTTTCATTGGTTCAAAATCATATTCTTCAATTACGAGAGTCTTCTCATTAATTAAGATCTTTTTGTTCTCATCTCTTCAACTATTTTCCTACAAAAAAAAATAAAAAACAAAATTGAAATGTAAAAATAAAATCAAAATGTCAAACCTGAGATTAAAATAAATCCAATCAAAACTTAATTAAATAAATAATTGAAAAAGAAATCTAAGATTTCTATTGATGCATGTGATGATTTAATTGGCCAAGAATATCATTGACAAATGGATCTGCACTCAGAAGAAGTTGTGGGCAAATGAAAATGCAGAAAATTAAACTTAGAAATTAGTTTTGTTAAAAAATTCAAAGCTTGATCTTCTGATGAATTTTAGACCCAATAAATGATCAAATTTCGAAATAAAACTACTTCAAGAATAATATCCATGATTTTATCTATCTAATGAGCCATCCCGGGCCTCATTTGGCTAAGTAAAACTCCATTTATGAGCTTCCAAAGTTGGTATATAAAAATGGACATAATTTTGGAATTTCTGTTGCTTGAGCTAAAAATCAGAATTTTTTAACTAAATTTTAATCCTAAATTAGATTATGGCTTTTAATTAATTAATGCTAATTAAATGTAATTAAAAACTAAATTATAGCTAACTGTTAACAAAAATAATTAATATAAAAACCATTTAAAAAAAATAATTAAAATATAATAATATTATTATTCAAATTATATTAAAATTATAATAAATATTATAATTATAATATAATTATTATAATATTAATATAATATTAAATAAATAATATACAAACCATTGGAATCAATCCTTTAAATAGAAACCATTGAAATATATTCCAAATCATATGTATATTCCATGGAGGGAGGAGTTTAATGTGTGAAAGAGTTCATCACATCGTATATCGCAAGATCACCTCATCGGGGTTTTTGAAAAGGTGTACATTATAATTTTTGCGATATCAGGAAGCTTCGATATGGAGAGGAGGTGAGGTGGAGGGTGAGTGAGGTCATGGAGTGGGGAGGCATAAGGAGAATCATGAAACCTTATGTTAAAAAACTTAACCCCTCGCATAAATCACAATCACAGGCTCGACCTTTTTAAAACAAGCGCATAAAAGAAACATTTGTTATTTGCGATATGTGATTTGCGATGTATCGCAATCTCAATATCACATTACAAGTTTTCATTGCAACATTTTAAAATCGTAATTTTTTTTGGAGCGCAATTTTTTCGGCACTTTTGAAATTGGGATTTTTTTGGAAGGAAAGAGGTAATGTGAAGTGGGTCCCACGTGAGTTAACAATACTACAAATTGGACTATAGCCATTTTATAATTTTGAGATTCTGGGCTTGGCAATTTATTTTAAAATAATAAAATGGAGTAAATTACCAAGATTTCGAAACACGTTTTAGTCTATTGTGCAATTTGGCTGGGTCATTTTGTAGGACCGTTAGTGAAAAATGAAAGAAATAGTAAAAATGAACTAAAAGTTAATATTTACAATGAATACTATTTTAACTACGAAAATTGAAATATTGGTACATTTTATACATTTTTTCGTCTAAGCAAGAAAATGATCAAACTTCAAAAGAGCGTCATTTACAAACCGGTTGACCAAATGAAGTGAAACAAGTATCGTTGGAAAGCTTGTGAAAAATCGAATTCAATGAAACAATCAAAATATAAATATGATAAGAACAAAAAAAATGACAAAATTGTAAGACAATTAACTTAAATGAAAATCATAAAAGATGCTTAGCCAAAAATTAATAAAAAGGTCCCTATTATTGAAGCAAATAATTCAAAAATGGGGGGTGTTGGGTTTTCTCTACAACAATGGCGACACATGAGAGGACCAATTATCTCTGATTAAATATAATGAAATCAAATTTACCTAAAGGTTAAAAATAATGGAAATCACGAAATCATCTAACAGTAAAACATTTCTATAGGTCCCACATAAAATAGATTAAGCAATATGAGTTTGTAAAGTTAAATACTTAAAACAAATTCGAGTTAAAGTGATAAATCCAACTTGGGAAAATTTATTTTAAAACTACCTCATATGAATAATAGAAGAAGGTAGAGATAGGGGTTTTTGATAAATCATATATCCATTTTATGATTGTATCTGACATCGCTTCACTGCCAGCGAGCATCCATAGCCCCGATGGGTTTACTTGTATTTCCCATGCTTCCTCTTTTAATCACTCTTTTGATAAGCGCATTTGCAAGCTTTTAGTTTATTATGTTTTTGAGTGAAATAGGTGGGACGGTAATAGATATTTATGTTTAATGGACATAATAATTTCATAATATTGACTTCAAATTCTTTCCCTGCAACTATCAATCAGAGGATTTTTATGTGAAGGGGCGGGAGAGATTCATTGTGTTAAACTCAAATTAGTTCTTTCCTTGAAAAATTAAACTCAATCACTTAGAAAGGGTGTGTGTTTCTCCATGAAAAATATTTAAAGCGAGATGGTTTTATGGTTCCATAAAGATATGCCTTTAATGATAAATGAAATTCATTGAAATAGATAGAGTAAAAGATTTCCTATGTATGTCAACAACTATAAGGTAAGAAAAAGTCTTTCACATAAATCATGGTAAAGTCACCAAAATCAAATCAACAAAGACAAAGGAAAATAACTTCTAAATTAAAGTACGAAAAAAAATCAACGAATGAAAAAATAAAAATGAAGAAAGCAAAAACTAAAAGAAAAACAAAAATTTAAAAATAAACTCCAACAAGACCACTTATATGAATGTCTCAACAATAGAGAGAACATAAGCATACACACGTTCATTCTTATATATATATATATATATATATATATATATATATATATATATATATATATATATATATATATATATATATCTTGCAGAGTTATAAGAAATGAGGCTCTCCAAATTCAGAGGATGAATAGTAGTGATGATAGATAATACACTGAATGAGAAGTCTCTGTCTGTTGCAATTTTTTTTTCTTCAAGACAAAACCTGCATAAAAGCATATAACTATTTTATAATAAAAACATTGCTTAAAGAAACAGACTACAGGTCTAGAAACTCCCCAATTTAGCTGATTCGATGAAGATCATTACTGTTTCTTTCAAGAATCTCAAAGAGCAAAAGAAAATGAATTTTCAAAAACTGATCTGGTAGAGGTGCGAAAGGTTCATGAAAAACTGTAAAAACAGAGTTCAAGATTAAAGACAAAACTGAAACAAAAATTAAGGAAATGAAATAAATGAAAGTGGGCATATAGAACTCACCATTGGAAAACTGCATTTAATCTTACATGAAGGGAATCATTTTCTCCAACAAAAGATAACTTCTTCCTTTAATTAGAATTAAAATCATGAATAAGTTTTATTGACCCAAAATCATTATTTATTAAATCTAAAGTAAAACAAGCAGTAGACTAAAAGAAAGCAACGTTTCATGTTCAAGGAATCAGAAATAAATCGAATCCATTAGAAATGAGGATGAAGATATTCTTCTTTATGAATTGCAACGATGAATGTTCCCTTTGCTTCTTCCATTCTGAATTTATATAAGCCACAGAGTATTGAAGTTGATTCAAAATCCTGAATAATGTAACAATATATGAAGAGGACTTGAATCTTTATATGATAAATATGGAGTGAAATTCAAAATAAAAGAGAATTAAAATATGAATTAATCATCGTATAGGTCAGTGCCTTGCTTAATGTTTCGCATTGTGAGATTCTTTACCATGCATAAATTTAAAAGCTGCGATTTCCTCCTTTGCTAATATGCGATCAATTTTTTTACAATAATTAAAAGGCAATGGTGGAGAGTCATATATCAAAGTTTATCGCATCAAAGGATCTTAAAGAAAAGCTTCATTTTAGTTTAGTGATGCGATATAATTATTGCGATGGAAATGTCACGATATGAACATGTGTGGTGGGATATCGCGATGGAGCGATTTGTGATATCGGAAAATAGTTGTATCGAGAGATTGGAGAAAAATTATGCATGATATAGGAGACACTGATATTATTCTTGCGATAACGAAAATGCGATAAATGACGTGGCTCATTGGTGGGACTGGCTTTGGTTTTATAAGAAATCAGCAATCGGAAGATTTGAGTACAAGACGTAATGAAATTGATACACTGATGTGCGATGAAGAACGAACCTGATATTTTTATTATATGGATTTAATTTCATATTGGATCTGGGATAGTGTGGACATAACAATATTGAAGAAGTAATTTTATCGGAAAATGAGCGAGGCAGAATATTAGAAGACTTGCATCGGAGGTTTATTATCAGGAAATGGTAAGAGTTACCTCCAATCAAATATTGCGATACAAAATATTGCGATACAGACGATGCGATATCAGAAGGAAAAGTTCATCAGATATTGGAGGGAATGGGAATATGTTCATTTGAGAACCTTCAATATGTGAGTTGCGATATATGATGTGCCATAAGTGGGGCTGATGATTCTTTAAAGTATTTAATTAAAAACGAAAGCTACTAATTTAACTTTGCTTTAAAATAAATAACCCTTTAATGATTTAACTAACCGTCGGAATATCTGATTGAAAGTAATCTTATCATAACTTTCTTATGAAGATATTTATGAAATATAATAATCTGATACGATTCCTCCAACAATTTATTAGGACTAATCAGGATTTCAATTAATCTAAGAAAAATTAGATAATCTTCAAATTTTAGACGAAATCATAAACACTTCCCTGAACCGGTTGTGGATTTGAAAAGATTTGGCTGCTTGCTTATCTTAAGTCTTCATAATAAAGTCAATGAAGACATGCAAACAAAACAAAATAGTAATAAGGAACAACCTTTAAAATGTATAATAAAAAATATATGGTGGTGAACATGTAAACACATACCTGGAATAATTTTGATTATAAGTTTACCTCATGAAACTTCAAGTTCTCCCAAATTTTATTAAAATTTGCATAAGTTCAACATAACCTTCTTATTTTAATCTAAAATGCTAAGTAATTAATTTTCAAATTGCATCTACCTCAAATTTATATCTAAGGAAAATAGTGGTGAAAACGAGCTTTTCTTCAGCAATACTTAAGAGTAAAAAATTGTCGAGTTGTAGCGAATCCTTAGAATTTCTTCATGTATTATCAATGTGATGAATTTTGAAAAACAAGACAATTGAAGGCTTGAAAAATATGTATGATCTGATAATTCAAGAGCTTCTAAAATGCTTTAAGCTACTTTTCTATAATTGAAGTGAGATATCCAAAAGAAATGGGATTCATTACTTTCTTTATTGAAAATTTGAAATAATGAAATAAATGCAAACATAAAAGAAAATTAATCTATTCCTATTTCTAACTCAATGAAGGAAACATGACTAGGGATAGTCATATTTCCAATGTAACCATTATCTCATTTGTATTCCTGCATTTATGTACATGTCAAACATTAGTAACAAGATCATAAATATAATTAAACTAAGGAAATCAAACCTGAAAGCAGAATGTACATTTATTGTTAGTAGTTTATTTACAATCATCTTCTTTTAAAAGGTCCTTTCCAACTTAATTTCAATTGGATCATAGAAATTTGGGTGAATTTCTATCAATGATTGGAAGATGTTCAAAAGAGGGGATGACATGCTCGATTGCGAATAGGAAATTTTAGATACAATGGTCTGCAAGATTTTGTTAATGTTATGTTCAAGTGTCAAATTATTAACGATATTTCGTGAAGGAAAACTTTCCAAATGTTTTTCAAATGGATCACTGAAAAACAGATGGAAGTCCGATAGATCTAACGAAATATCATTAATGGAATTAGATTGTTGATCATATTGTGAAAATGCACTCTATTGTTGGCACTGCTTTTGATAAGTAAGAAGTAACTGATAAGGAGTGAACATTAATTAAAATTAGAAATTTAATAATTCTTGATGTTCACAATTATAATTTGAAACTTCATTTTTCCATTGAACTAATGCATTAAGTGAGTGTTCAATATTGATCTTCTCAATATGCCAACATAAAGAATCTAAAAATCTAACACTAAAAACATAAAATAAATATGAAGTTAAGAATAAATGATGGAATAATGACAAAATTAAATCATAGTTTACATTAGTGTTACAACACAATTGGGACTAACTTAAAGCAATTTCCTGTTCACAAAAATTGGATAGAATAATGCAATTAGAATGATTGCTGATACCAACTTGTGAATTTGAGAAAGGGTTATGACTATGAATAGGAATGCGAGCTTGATCATCATATAAATCATAGATTAGAGTGGTTTTTTGAATGCTAAAATCGTGAGTATGATTAATTGTTTGAAAATGAGAACTCTTTGAAATAATTCCTAAATTAGATTGTTCTTCATTTTCACATGTGATTTGACTTTGGTCATGAGAATTCAGCTGTGAAGAATATAAATCAATATCCTCAATGTCAAAGTAACTATCATAAATGACTTCATGACATTCATTAGAATTCCTTTTGATCTCACCTAATGCATCAAAATGAGAAGGAATATTTATATCATGTTCATTAATTCCTGAATAATTAATTCTCTATCTTGATAAAAACTAATCAACAATTTATTTAGGTCATCCTTTCTATTTTCTGAAATATCTTTAAAGTGAAGATAAGATAAATTGCTATTAGAAAAAATATCAGGATATAGGGAAAAATATGATTCTGAAACAATGCATTTGAAAGTGTTTCTATTTGAGAAATCATGTGCATTTTCTTCACTGCGAATTTCAGATTTAAGATCATTTACTTGGCTATTTGTGCTTTCTTGAAGAATGTTGCTTTGCTGTCCTAAATTTGGAATTTTCTCATCGTAAGAGAATTTAGAAATTTGTACAGAAGATTGCATATTATTAGAAACTTTAATTGTTGCTTGTACTTGCTGAATTATGCTCTGATTTTCTGATTCTAATGCACACTGATTTTCTTATTTCAAAGTGGCATCTTCTTCAAATCTGCTACTAATATCTTCTTGCAATTGATAAGTGAAATTTTCCAAGCTTCGTGATTGAAATTCATTAACATGTGAAGGTGCACCTTGATCTTTATCGATACTATAGGAAGTGTGCACTAATTGAGGGAATTGATTATACAAAGTAGACTCCACTTCATCATCATTTGTTTGTACCTCCATATTGGAATTCTTAATTATCTCAATGAAATTAGAAGGAGATTGAGAAAAACTTGAAATAATTTCACATGGATTATGAATGGAAGGAAGAGAACAAATATGTTCAAACCAATCCAATAACTCATATCTCCAAGGTTTATCTTCAATTTTAAATTTTAAACAATTTAAATGGAATCTAATGGTAAAATCAATCAAAGATTCATTTTGAAACCTTTGTAAACCTTCAATTTCGTCACATACATTTTCATAGATATATCCATCAAATTTACAAAGGAAAATTGTAATAAATTGTTCCCAAGTATGGACTGAGGCAACTAGAAGTGATTGACACCAACTTCTGGCTTTTTCCAAGAATGTAAGAGTAAAAATCCCTCATAAAATATTTTCATCAATTTCTTGAAAAATAGAATTTGAAAAATTTTGAATAATTTGAAAGACATGATTAAATGCAGAAGTATTCCTCTTACCGTTAAAATTTACCTGAGACAAGTGTCTTACTATTTTTGGTGGAGTATTGGAAGATGCACGTCCAGAAATACAACTCCAAATTGGAAGTTTTAGAGGAGCCATTTGATAAAAATAAAATGTTATAATACAAAAATTCTAATAGACATCAAGTTTCAAGCCCTCCTTCTAGCGCCAAAATGTTGAAGCCTCGAAATTTGCTGCAAAAACACCCGGTACGGACATTAAAGAAGTTCCTTTTCCATTTGGAATGGTGGCTCTGACTAGTTTAACTAGGTCCAGATACCTTTTCTCAATCTCCAATGGCTTAAAATATGAATTTTGTCTACCAATGGGAAAGAGACATCAGATCATTTCTCTTGCTGATCGGGCAAGAAAGTGGTCCTTAAGCTAATTTGGGGCTCAGACAAACCACAATTTAAGTTTTTTCTCTTTTAGGAAGAGGAATTATGGCAATGTAAAACTAAATATAAATGCAAAAAAAGAAAATTATCCTAATCCTATATCAATTAGGTAGATATAGATCTAACCCAACTGAGAGCAAGTTATTTTAAATGATTAAGATTTAAATATGTCTGAATTATAATGAATATCAAGATAACGAAGTAGTTCAATTAACTGACATTATGAATACCAAAACACATTCTATTCAGAGACCTTTCAACTAAGATAATCAACCAAAAACATTTAGGAAATAGTTTACAAAAATGATATTACTTGTTAAATCAGTGACTTGAATAGTTAAACAATAATATGTGTAAAAAGTTCATAACATAACATTGTTTATTTATTCAATATCAAAAGACATATTTCTGAGTAAATAGTTACTCAAAATTCAAAATTCAACCCATAAGAGCAGAGATAAATAATAACATATAATTGAGGCAAATTACTCATACCGACAAAAGTGCGCAAATATGAATAAAATGACACATTTATACTATCATAAAATGAAAAGAGTATTTAAAACAATAGTATTTATAAATACCAATTTATTGAAACCATTTCTATGACTCCAGTCTCCAATCAATCCTTTACAAAGTTTGAATTTCTGTTTTTAAAACAAGAGTTGTAGGAGTACAAAATATATTTTCCATACATAGTTCAGAATGCAGCAGGAAAAATCCTCAATAACTTCAGATATGAGTTTGATCTCATCTACCCTACACCTCTAAATCCTCTAGACAATAGTGCCATCAAGAATTTCGGAATTGCAGAGAAGAGGAGCCCCCTATTACATTCTACAATCTGCTATTTATAATATTCACAAAAGGATGTCTTCATAAGAAAGTTTGTTGAAGAGTGGTTTTGATCAATCAATTTTCATTGGTTTAAAATCATATTCTTCAATTGCTGGAGTATTCTCATTGATTGAGATCTTATTTTTCTCATCTCTTCAACTTTTTTCCTACAAAAACACATAAAAAACAAAATTAAAATGTATAAATAAAATCAAAATGCCAAATCTGGAATTAAAATAAATCCAATCAAAACTTAATTAAACAAATAATTTAAAAATAAATCTAAGCTTTCTATTGATGTATGTGATGATATAATTGGCCAAGAATACCATTGATGAATGGATATGCACTCAGAAGAAGTTGTGGGTACATGAAAATGCAGAAAATTAAACTCAGAAATTAGTTTTGTTAAAAAATTCGGAGCTTGATGTCATGCTAAATTTTAGACCCAATAAATGATCAAATATGGAAATGAGACCACTTCAGGAATAATCTCCATGATTTTATCTATCCAATGAGCCATCCGAGGCCTCATTTGGCTAATTAAAACTCCACTTATGAGCTTCCAAATTTTGTATGTAAAAATGGACAGAATTCTTGAATTTCTGTTGCTTGGGCTAAAAATCAGATTTTTTTAATTAAGTTTTAATCTGAAATTAGATTATGGTTTTTCATTTATTAATGCTAATTAAATTTAATTAAAAACTAAATTATAGCTTAATTGTTAACAAAAATTAATTAATATAAAAACCATTTAAAAAAATGAATTAAAATACAATAATATTATATTCAAATTTTTATTCAAATTATATTAAAATTATAATAAATATTAAAATTATAATATAATTATTATAATATTAATATAATATTAAATAAATAATTTACAAATCATTGGAATCAATCCTATAAATACGAACCATTGAAATCAATTCCAAATCATACATATATGCCATGGAGGGAGGAGTTTAATGCGTGAAAGAGTTCATCGCATCGCATATCGCAAGATCACCTCATCGAGGTTTTTGAAAAGGTGTACATTATAATTTTTGTGATATCCGGAAGCTCCGATATGGAGAGGAGGTGAGGTGGAGGGTGAGTGAGGTCATAGAGTCTGGAGGCATAAGGAGAATCACAAAACCTTATGTTAAAAACTTAACCCCTTGTATAAATCCCAATTGCAAGATCAACCCTTTTTAAAACAAGCGCATAAAAGAAACATTTGTTATTTGCGATATGCGATTTGTGATGTATCGCTATCGCAATATCGCATCGCAAGTTTGATGGCAACATTTTAAAATCACACATTTTTTTGGAGTGCAATTTTTTCGGCACTTTTGGAAATGGGATTTTTTTGGAAGGAAAGAGGTAATGTGAAGTGGGTCACACGTGTTAACAATCCTACAAATTGGACTATAGAAATTTTGAAATTTTGAGATTCTGGGCTTGGAAATTTATTTTAAAATAATAAATTGGAGTAAATTACCAAGATTTCGAAACACATTTTAGTCTTTTGTGAAATTTAGCAGGGTCATTTTGTAGGACTGTTAGTGAAAAATGAAAGAAATAGTAAAATGAACTAAAAGTTAATATTTACAATGAAGACTATTTTAACTACAAAAATTGAAATATTGGTACATTTTATACATTTTTTACTCCAAGCGAGAGAATGATCAAAATTCAAAAGAGTGCCATTTACAAACAGTTGACCAAATGAAGTGAAACAAGTATCGTTGGAAAGCTTGTGAAAAATCGAATTCAATGAAACAATAAAAATAGAAATATGATAAGAACAAAAAAAATGAAATAATTGTAAGAAAATTAACTTAAATAAAAATCATAAAATATGATTAGCCAAACATTAATAAAAGAGTCCCCATTATTGAAGAAAATAATTCAAAAATGGAGGGTGTTGGGTTTTCCCTACAACATACTCCAAAGAAACATTTGGAGGTTTTTGCGTATAATTGTTTCTCCTCCAATAGTTTGAACACCCTGTCAACAAGTTGAACATGATCTTTCCAAGACTTGATGTAGATTAGTATATCATCAAAAAATACTAACACAAATTTTCTAAGGAAGGGCTTGAAAATGGAATTCATCACCCCTTGAAATGTACAAGGTGAATTGGTAAGGCCAAAAGGCATGACCAAAAATTCATAATGACCCTCATGAGTTCTAAAGGCCGTTTTCAGAATGTCTTCAATCTTCATTCTAATTTGATGAAATCCTTAACGAATATCCAACTTGGTGAAGTAAGTTGCTCCATGTAATTCATCAGTGACATGAATGGGAAATTTATCTTTAATAGTGAGCTTGTTGAGCTCCCTATAATCCAGAGACATGCATCATGATCCATATTTCTTGTGCACCAATACTATTGGAGCAGAGAAATAAATTTGACTGGGTTGAATTATACTAACCTCTAGCATTTATGCAATCATACGTTTAATTTCTCTCTTTTGGGCATAGGGATATCTGTAAGGTCTGATGTTTAGAGGAACACTTCCTGGAATCAAATGAATAGCATGACCATGTTCACAAATAGGTGGGAGGCCTTTGGGAGTCTTAAATAACTTGGAATTATTTTCCAAGACTTTTTGAATACATGGATAAATAAACGATTTCGATGTTTGAAACTCTAGTGAGCATAATTGTGCAATTATGCTTCGCTGTCACTAGAGCTGATTATATTTCCTAGTTTCCTTGTGATATCCCTTAATTCAACTTCATTTCCTTCCAAAAAAAATTTCAAGAATGGTTCTTGAAAATTAAAATCTATCTTACCTAAAAATTGTAACCATTGAATTCCTAGTACAACATCAACACCACCCATTCGAATCGAAAACATTGGGACATTCAATACATATTCCCCCATGGTTAGCTTGATATTATGGCACTTTCTAGAGCAATGTATAGTTCCTCCATTTTCAACCATTACTTGACACTCTGGTGTTGGATATAGGAAGCAATTCAATTCCTTGGATATCTTATAATGAATAAAATTATGGGTACTACCTGAATCAATCAACACTATTTCCTTTTTCTTCTTGACACGTCCTTCTATCTTGAGAGATTGAGGACTAGTAATTCCTACCAATGCATTACAAGATATGGTTGGATTCATTTCTTCTTTCTCTAAGGTCAGTTCCTAGTGTATATCCTCTTATTTTGAAGTTTTTTGTTCCTTTTCTTCCCCCTCTTCACAATCTATGTAAAATAATTTCTTCTCAGCACACTTATGACCTTTAGTGTATTTTCTATCACAACTGTAACAAAGACCTTTTTATATTTTTTATTCCAATTGTTGTGGTGTCAAACTTGTAGGTTGTGGAAGTATAGGAGAAAAAATAGTTCCATGTTTATAGTTGTGAGTGGTAGGCTTCCTTGTTTCCATAATTTTGCTTTCAATTTTTCTTGCCAACTTGAATGTCTTCTCCAATGAATCAGGTTCCCAAATGCGAACATCATGTTGGATGTTATCCTTTAAAGTCCCTATGAAGGCATCAATCCTATGCTCCTCTAGAATATAATTTACCCTTATATTCAATTTTTGAAAGTCCTCAATGTGTTCCACCATTGAACCCCTTTGTTTGAGATTTATCAATTGGATAAAGAAGATGTTTCTTTTTTTATCCTCATAATGTGCTATCATTTCCTCCGTAAAATTGACCAAGTGATAAGCAATTTACGAGAACAAAGCCCTCGATACCATACAAACTGATTGGGTTCTAAATATAAAGTTGCAATGTGTACCTTTTGTATGTTTTTCACATTATGGAGATCAAAATATTGCTCCATCTGTAGTATCCATGTTACCAGATCCTTGCCATCAAAATTCCTCATATCGATCTTTGGAATATGGTGCATCTTCAATCCAGCATTAGAGACTATGAAATCATGATTAACATTTATTTTTTTATCATCATGAGTTTCCTCTACTACCTTTTCTCCATTAGGAATAATTTCTTGTAGCAACTTTGTCAAACCTTCCTTCAAACCTTCTATTTTTGCTTTTAGTTTTTCTTCTATACCATCGATCTTAGCTTCCATGTCATTCTTAAAACCATCCATGTATGATTTTAAACCATTCTTCAAACCATCCATGTATGATTTTAAACCATTCTTCAAACCATCCATCTTAGCTTCCATTTCATTTTTGGTTACTCTTTATGGGAGCGAAATTTTTTGCACTTGGTATAGTAATTTTGATATATCATAACTTCTTCCTCTTTGTGCGTCATAGTAGAGCTTTCTGAGGGATTAATGGATGAAAAATTATTTTGTTTGAGAGGAATTTAGGACAAAATATTGATATCTATGCTTCAATATATTCTTTAAATCACTTCAAATTGATTCTTCAAACAAAAGTTATGAAAAATTAAAAAATACACAACTTTTTCTAGCTTTTTAGGAGCTCGATATTGAAACTATTGTATCTCTGTGATTTCAGATCTCCAAGATCTGAAATTTATTTCTGTGGTATCCCTATGAATCTTATTTCCAATGCCACAAGTCAGACCAAATTTGGATTCTTCAAGATAAATTTATGCCCAATCTCCCATGATGACCTGATTATATACAGGTTCAATAGAGAAAAATTGTACGGAGTTCCACGTGTCACTGTTTTGACCTTTTACTTTGAAATTCATAAAAAAGAAAACTACAGTCTGTGCATTTTCATCCACATTTTACACAATTCAATTCCAATGTCTGAAATGAAAGTTATGATGATTTTCCCTAGGTCACCTATTTGAGACTGAATTTTGGAGCCTGCAAAAGCCCTGACTTTCCAGAATCATATCTACTAAAATATAGCAAACCAAGATCTGAAATTTTTATAGGAAGTTCACCAAGACTCTGTCTCCACATGGTAAAAATGTTAGTTTATGAATCCATGTAGAAACAAAGTTATAGTAAAAATTCCAAGATGACCTGTTTGAATAAGCGAAACCCTAGAATCCCAAGCTCTGATACCAAATGTTATGCAACCGGCTCACAAAATAGAAGAAAAGACAGACCAACGACTTTAAAAATAGACTATTTGAGGGGGGAATCTCCTTTAAATCACGTCAATGAATAATTCTTGGATGGTTCAATTGAAAAAACCTCCTTTCTATATATAGGAGTCTAAAGGGTCACAATATAATCATATCCTACATAACAATAATAATGTAAGAGCACAACAATAAAAATAGTGGGCTTCTATGGGGCACAATAATAAAAATATGGAGAACAAATGGGCACACCAATAACAATAAGGGGGCTACACTAACAATAACTATAAGGGGCTACACTCATATTATAGGGACCTAACATGTACATGATGTAGACTATCATCTCATAACAGATGACTTGGTCTGGTTTAGATACAAGATATATGTGTTAGAAAATAGTGAGCTAAAGAAGGTGATCTTGAGGGAGTTTCATGCGAAACCATATTCAGGTCACCCGGGCTATCAAAATACACTTACTTTAGTGAAGAGGTTCTATTATTGGCCAAATTTGAAGAGAGACATAGTAGAGTCGTGGCGAGGTGTTTGGATTTTCAAATGGTTAAGGAAAAGTATATGCATCCAGGTGCACTACTACAACTGATTGTGATTACAGAGTGGCAATGGGAGGTCATTTCCATGAATTCCATAATAGGTTTTCCCAGGACATCTAGACAACATGATTCCATCATGGTTGTTGTGGACATGTTGACAAAGGTTGCACACTTCATTCCAGTCAAGAATACATATTCAACTAATGATGTGGCATAGGTGTTCATCAGAGATGTGGTCAAATTGCATGGTTTTCCAAAGAATATTGTGTCAAATAGGGATGAAAATTTCACTTCCAAGTTGTGGAAGGAGTTGTTTGTAGGTTTGGGCATTGAGTTCGCCTTCAACACAACTTATCATCCACACACATATGGACAGACTGAGAGGGTCAGCAGGATCTTGGAGGACATGTTGAATATGTATGTGATACATCCTCAACGAAAGTGGGAAGAGTACATTCCACTGGTAGAATTCGCCTACAACAATGGGTATCATGAATCTTTGAAGATGAGTCCATTTGAGGCATTGTATGGGTGGAGTTGTAATACTCCCATCAGTTGGAGTGATCCGATTAACAGGGTGTTGATTGGACCAGACATGTTAGCATAGATGGAATAAGAAATGCAGGTAATAAAGAAGAATTTGAAGGAAACATATGATAGAAAAAGGATTTATATAGATTAGAATAGGGTGTTTAAGGAGTTTCAGGTTGGGGAACATGTGTACTTACGCATCAACACTAAGAAGAGATCCTTGCGGATTGGATCATGTGCCAAGCTTCCACCATGGTTTTTTGGACACTTTAGGATTATTGCGAGGATCAAACCAGTATCCTATCGAATTTCACTGCCATCCATAGTGAAAGTCCATGATGTTTTTCATATGTCATTTCTTAAGCAGTATGTTAAAGATGTTGATCATGTGATTGATTGGTCTATATTGCAGGTGGAGCCAGATAGATAATTCCATCCAGAGCCTCAATGTGTATTATAGAGAAAGGTGCCCATGCTCTATAATTGAGAAATATAGCAAGTTAAAGTGAAATGGAAGTACTTTTGGCCCGATGAAGCTACATGGGAGATGGCGGATTAAATGCAGGCTATGTATTCTTCATTGTTTTCCAGTTGAGGCAAAGAAATTTTGGATTAATGTTTGGTATATGTTTTGGCATATGTTTGGGTGTGATGTTTTGGTATATGTACATATGTATCTGGATGTGAATACCACCATGATATATGTTATAAATCTCCAATAAGCTGCATGGGTGTCATGTCATTATAGTTTTCATGTTGTTATGTTGTCATGTTGGTTTGATTTTCAGCAGGGTGATAATTGTAAATATTGCATCAAGCTATGATAAAGAGCTCCATGGGAAGTATGTTTTCTTTTCAGTGGTTTTGTTGAGGTATATGTGTGGTTGAACACCAAGGAAGGTGTCCCCCAAGGGGGAGGGTTATGTAACATTCCCTAGTGAAAATTCCATGTAATAAAAGTTAATAAAGGCAAAAATAATAACCACGGTTGATGGGACACTTATTCCAAGTTGAATGTTGAGAAAAAAATCCTAGTGGGTGTTCATTTCGGTTAATATGGCTAAGGAAATTGGAAAAGGAAATGGAAAAGGCTTTGGAAAGGAAAAATGACATTTTGGCACATTTATTTATGAAAATAATGAAAATTAGGATAAAAAGGAGGTGAAAGGTCACAAACTGCATGTGAAGAGGAAAATGAAGGAAAATAATGGAAAATGAAGAAAATAGAGGCCTCTTTGATAAAAAGGATTCTGAGGATCAATTAGTACCTTTTTGTCAGTTCAGTTTTGGAGCTCTCTCATTATTCTCTCTCTTTCTCTCACACACTCTTGGACACTTAGATTTTACTTGTATATTTTTGGAACTGGATAAAAAAAGGGCAAAGAAGGCAAGAGGAAGGAAGTAGCAAGCAAGGAAGATCAGGATCAAGAAACTACAACATGATTCTTTGCAGGTATCGATTTGCATGTGTGTTTTCATTGCTAGATTTGGCATGCATGGTATTGCATGTGGTTATTTTCTGTCATGGCATGGGATTTTCCAGGTGTGATAGTGTTTTCAGCCTAGACTTACCATTTATAGATAACCATCGTGTGTTGGGGTTCTCATGTTTTGGTTGAGCTGGAATTTTGGATGGATTCAAAGTTGAGTGAGGTGGATATTCGAAATGATAGAACACATGTCCTAGTAACCCTTGAACTAGACTGTGGGTTGCGGTAAAGCCAGATAGTGTGTTTCCTCGGTGGGCCTAGGAATCCTCAAATGATGAATGGCGGGATATATGGTAAAGCCTAGAGGTGGGTTTCTCTCCATTAGGCTTAGGAATACTGGGTTGGGATATATGGTAAATCCTGGAGAGTGTGTATCAGTTTAGGGCCTAGTAATCCCTAGATCAGACTATGGATCACGGTAAATCCTAAGAGACTAGGAGACAAGAAAATTCCTCAAGGTGTAGGTGGAGAAATCTGGTGGCATCCATGCTTGTTTTGGTCCAGTGATTGGGTGAAGATCATGGTAAAGCATGTTATGACATGTTTATTGTGTGTCCTAGTGATTCGATGTGGATTATGGTAAAGCCTACATTCTATTGATGAGGGTGAGGTGGTTTAGCCTTAGAATGCCCTGGTTGGTTCTTTCAGTTTGAGTCCCAAATTCATGCTTGGAATATGTCACGGGTGTGATTGGCTAAAGAGAGATTTAACTTAGCCAATCTTGTTCGGGTGGAACATGGAAGTCCCATCCCAGTTTGTCTTTTGCATTCATTAAATAATAGGTTCTCTCCTTGACATCTTATGTGTAAATGTACTGGTTTATATGTGGATTCTATGACTGATTTATTATTGATATTTCTATTGTTATTATGCTGGTTATAAGCATGTATTATGACACTGATGATGTATGGCTCTCCTCATGTTTTGATTCGTAAATGAATAATAATGTATCTATGACATAATATATGATAATTCAACTAATGATGTAAGAGAACAATGCTTCTTAGCGATTATCAGATAAGTATGAGACCCCTATGCTCAGATCTGTTGTTTACACTTGTAGATTACTTATTTGTGACATGTTTGACGAAATGCCTTTCATGGCTAGTAGGGGTCCAGTCTAGGCCTTGTCATTATTTTTGTAAATACATCACTGTTTTGCTGTTTTATTTCATTTATGAGCTTTTGATTAAATTCCAGGCAGTGACCTGGGCTCTAAGCCTGAAAAAGTGGCTTAAATCTCAGGGATGTTGACACAAGTTTGTGGGAAAATGCCACTAGACGCACACATGCAAATGCTGCGGGAGCGTCTAGAGCCTCCTAGATGCACCCATGCCTATACTGTGGGAGCGTCCAAGGGTTTGAAGGCCTAAAACCTTAGTGGGACCCATGGGCTAGTTTCCTGAGTGGTTGGGATGGTTCCTGTGAGTCTTGTTGCTGATGTGGAATGTCTGTGTGATGTGTTTTCATCGACTTCACTTCCTTAAGGTCACTTAGGAGGTTGAAGCAGATCATTGTAACTCTGCGTCACATGTTTACCTTGGTTGGTCAGTTACTTGGGGAGATGTGGGATGAGGGTGTTACATAAGGATCTTCCCTGGATAAAAGAAATGGAAGAAGAGATGAACAAAATTGAAAAGAATGAACATGGTAACTAGTACCTCATCGAAAACATAAGAATTTCATAGGAACCAAGTGGGTGTATAAGAAAAAAAATGAACGAAGATGGACAGTCATAAAAAATAAGGCAATATTAGTGTGCAAGGGATACACTCAAATTGAAGGGATCGAATTTGAAGAGACTGTCACTCCTATTTCCAGATTAGAGGATATAAGGATGTTTTTATCATTTACTTGTTCTGAAGGATTCAAAGTCTATTATATGGATGTGAATTCGACCTTTCTAAATGGAGATTTGAAAGACGAAGTATACATGGAACACCTAGAAGGGTTTGACTTGTATGAAAAATAAAGACTTTGTATGCAAATTAAAGAAGACAATATATGGATTAAAAAAAGCTCCAGGATCTTGGTATGCTAGACTATATCATTATATTCAACAATAAAGATTCAAGAAGGGAGTTGCAGGAAGAAAACTAAATTACATGAAGATGGGAAAATATCATTTGCTAATCACACTGGTATACGTGGATGATCTAATTTTTGGCAGCAACAATGATGAGATGAGTCATAAATTTTCCCACGAAATGTTAAAATAATTTTAAATGTCAATTATTGGAGAGTTATCTTTCTTTCTTGGACTTAAAGTAACTCAAACCAATGCTAGAATGTTCATAACACAAACAAAGTACCTCAAGGAGATGCTTAAGCAATTTGGGATGCAAGAATGTTCTATTGTAAGAACACCTATGATTACATGTTGCAAGTTGAGTAAGGACAATAAATCCCCTACAATAAATGCAACTCTCTACAGATCAATGATTGGAGGTCTTTTATATCTGACAACCTCACGACTAGACATCATGTAAGCAGTAGGAATGGTGGAAAGATTCCAGTCATCCCATAAGGAATCTGACATGCTAGTTGTACAAAGAATCCTCAGATAATTGAAAAACAGTCTTGATTTTTGACTCTGGTACCCTAAAAGAAAAAATATTACCTTGAAAACTTATACTGATGCAGACGGGTAGGAAGTGTTGATGATCGAAAGAGTACCAATGTGAATACATTCTTCTTAGGAGACTATCTTTTGTCTTGGATTAACAAGAAACACTAATCTATTTCTCTCTCCTTAGCTCAAGTCGAGTATATAACATCAACAAATTGTTGTACACAAATATTATGGACAAAGGAATCCTTGAAGATGTCAATATAGAAACAAATGGAACTATTACTATCTACTGTGTCAGATAATACTAGTGCTCAAAAAAACCATTCATGCATTCAAAGAAAAAACATATTCCAATAAAATATCGATTTCATCAAGAACATGTTACAAAGAAAAACGCAAAAATGGAGTATGTCAACACTAAGGAACAATTTTCATATATCTTCACAAAACCCCTTCCTTGAGAAGCATTTGATTATCTTCGTCAAAATATGGGGGTCATCTCTCTTGCATCCCATTAAAGCATCCCTTTTCTATTGATGTCAAAGGCAGAGAATATGACAAAGGGAGAATAGGATAGGGAGAGAAAAATCATGATAGGGGGAGTAACCCAATGATATGGGGAGAAACACGATAGCAAGGGGGGTAGCATATGAGGATATTGTTGCCATCAATAACAAAGGGGGAGATTGTTGGAAGAATATTTTTTTTATTTATGTCAAAGGAATGCACTTCTCAAGAAGAAAATTATATAGGCTTGTAGAGGACTTTAAGCCCTTTTTAATGAGTATTTACTTACCTCTTAACTCCTCCTTATTGAATATAGTTTGAATTTACAAGTTGGAAGTTACCTATTTCTTATCTCTGTCAAGTCAACCAACATAAACATAAGTCGCCCCCTGCCCACCCATCCAAAAGATATGTTAGTTCTAGTGTGGGATTAAACTCGTATAAATAAAAGTCACATCTCCTCCATTTCGGCAAGGAGCTCAAAGCAAGAGAAGAAAAATTAATTCGAACCTTTGGTAGAGAGACAAGGTTCATAGCTCATGAAACTAGAGGAAATTCAAAGCAAGGTTTTGTGATTGTTATTTTCGTTTTGGATCAAGGTTTATTAGTGGGTTTATATTCAATTTTTTGATCCATATTTTGGTGGATTTCAAGCTCCTTTGTTACCTCTTGTGGAGAAGAATTCAAACCTCCTTCTTCTCCCCTAAAATCAACCCTCCTATGGAAGTTTTAGGACTACAAAAAACCTTGGTCTTTGAGGTCTTCATACCCATGTACTTAGCCTTCTAGAGGATAATTCTCGACCTTCTGGAGAAATCCTCTCAACATTCATTTGGATTAGAAACTTCGACCTCTTGGAGTAGAACTCTCAACCCTCTAGGAGAAATACTCTTGGCCTCTTGAAGTAGGATTCTCAACCATTTAGAATAGTAGTCTTGACCTTTTGAAGGAGTATAACACAACCTTTTTGAATATGTGGATAGTGCAAACTTGAATGAAATTTTAAGAGTTTTGGAGGAGACCTTTTAGGGCCTTGAGATCAACATATTTTAATTCCTTTTTGTAGCAAGCCTTTGAAGCAACCCTAAACAAGCTTGTTGAATGATTCAAGGCCATATTTGGAGCTGAGTTGAGACTATATTTGGAGCATTGTTAAAGACTTCTTGAAGCAACATGCGAAGCATGCTGGAAGTAGTTTATTGTAACACGTTTAAAGTTACTTGAACTATGTTTTAAAGCAGTGCTTTGAAAAATGTCTTTTGATGTACTGAATCATTCCAAGGTTGGAGCCTAGATTTTTTTTTTTTAGGATTGGAGTCCTCATTTTGACCAAGTTGGTGCTTGAGAGGATTAGAGTCCTCATTCAAGGTTGGAACCTTGAAGAAGTTAAAGATTTGTTGTATAGGTTGGAGCCTAGATTTTTGTAAAAGAGAATTGGAGTCCTCACCATCTTCATTAATAAAATCATTTTCTTGTTGTAATTATTTTGTTCTGGTTTAATTTGTAATAAAATATTAACTTGCATAATACAACAATTGAAAGAAATACTGATTCACAGCCCTCTCTCAATATTTCTAACACAAATCTCTTAAGGTGAAAACTTATTTTAGACTACAAAATTTGAAAAAAGGTTTACACCTCAAGAGATTTGATCCCTAAATCCTGATTAAGATGGATATGTACTATATATTTCCAACACAAATCTCTTAAGGTGCAAACTTATTTTAGACTGCAAAATTCAAAAAAAGGTTTACACCTCAAGAGATTTGATCCCTAAATCTTGATTAAGATGGATATGTACTATATATTTGTTTGTTTTTTTGTATGTATGTATGTAACACATACCTTGTGTAAATTTTCATTATTTAAATTGCATTTTTTATGCATAAATGGATTCAATATCTTGAAAATTCCATTTGACACTTGGATTGTGTAGATTTCGCACTTCAGAATTTCAATTCTAGCATATCTTTACTAGATTTTAGACAAATTTATCTAGAAAATATAATTAAAAATGGGTAAAAACTTAGAATAATAAGACTACCTTAAATATTTTAACCATAAAAATTTAATTTTTTATTACTTATATAATATATATAAAGTTTGTTTTTTTAAAACCATATATAATATATAAAGAGTTAATGATGAAATATTTTACTTTTTTTCCAGCAAAAAAATATTATAATTGCTAAATATTGCTAAATTACATTTTGCTATCTATCTGAGAATTGTGGAGACTAGACAAAAACAAATAGGCTTGTGAAAAACCCTTAAGTTACAAAAAGACTAGACAAAAACAAATAGGCTTGTGAAAAAACCTTAAGTTACAAAAATATGTTCATTGCATGATGCCAAGAGTCATCATAATAAAATGTATACATATCCCTGTTCACCTATAAATGGTTGGTGATAGAATTCATGTGTTGTAAATATATATGTCAAAGGAGGCTGCCACCAATAAATGGTTGGTGATAGAATTCATGTGTTGTATCTGCCACCCATAAATGGTTGGTGATCTTGTTTAGTGATTTTCCAAATGACATGATGGCATCTCTAAGTTTGGTTCAACCAATTAACAACATTCATACAATCTCCAAACACATTTTCCAAGGATGCTCCATCAAATTAAGCCCATGGATAGGAGTGATCAATAATATATATGTAGGGGATTGGAACCAATAAGCTATTGCATGGAGTGCCTTAACAATGCACCCTTCACCATTGAACCAAAGCATCATCCAAAATATAATAAATAATTTAGGGTATTGAAATATTTTATTATATACCACACTATTCTATTATAATATTTTTTTAATTAATATATTTTGAAATATAAGTTAAAACCACATTATTCTATTAAAATGTTTTTTTTTTTTTAATTAATATATCTTGAAATATAAGATAATATTATTTAACGGGTATATTAAATATTTTATTTATCACCTACATTGAATTTTCTTAATATTATTAAAATATTTTTTCAATTAGACATCTTATTAAAAGGTAACTAATTTTTTAAGTTACAATCACTTGTTTTCTTTAAATATTAAAATATTTTATTATAAGTAACATTAAAGTAAATTTTCATACTAAAATATATTAGTTAACATCGATACTCAGATAGTTTAGTTAAGTATTATATTGAAATATTTTCAATTATATACTTTCTTCAAACTTGATATAAATTATGTTTTTTTTTTTTTACAAGAACGGGTATGAGTTTGTATTAAAAAGTGGCCAACTGCCTTCATTGGTTACAATATGACGGGCCTAGCCCGTAGTCTTTCTTCCGTGGTCTGCTCGTAGGCCCCAAGTTTTGGGAATCCACAGTTTTTACACGAGACTAGAGAGTCTATCTTTGTTATTTTTCCTAGCTTATATAAACACACAAACTGATGCAGAATGATGCAGAAAAACATTGCAGAATTATGGAATAGAATCCCACTCCTCAGTTTCATCTACCAGAAGAGAGCCTTCCGGAAGGGACACTGCCCTGTTGGCTTCCAGATCCACATCTTTATTGTTTTCTCGTAATACATGGAGGAAGCTTGCAGTTCGAAAATATTTCACCATGTTTCTAATTCTTAAAACTGCTCTAGCCAATCTAAGATCTACCGGAGAGGAATCCTCCACTAAAATTTTAATGATAGACTGAGAATCTCCTATAACACTTAATTCTGTAGTGCCGATGGCCTTTGCTTGCTTAAGCCCCTGCAGCAGTGCCAAGGCTTCAGCTTGGATGCTGGTGGAATGTCCAAGACCCCAGGCATACTTGGTCATAGTTATGCCCTCCTTGTTCTTTATAATTCCTCCTGCTCCAGCCAAACCGGGGTTGCCTTTCGCTGCCCCATCGAAGAATAAACAGTATCTGGCTTGTTTGGTGAGCAGGTCTGATAGTTCATGTTCCTTCCCTCTGAATTGCCACTCTTTTTTATTCTTGTGTTGCCTTGCTTCGCCATAAAAGTGTAGGCCCAACGAGCCACCCTAATCTAGATCAGTTTGTGATAAGTTCACTTCCAATAAGTGCTCACCCAAATTTTCTTTCCAGAGGCTTTTGACTTTGATGGAGATGCGCTGAGGATTTAATTTTTCATCCCTAAACACTCTTCTGTTGCGCTCAAGCCAGATTTTCCAGCATATGAATTTTGGCAAAGTGAACCATGCTGCTTTAAAATTTTCATTTTTTGGAAGAGTTCCTGGATAGCAAGTCTGCCAGTTAGCAAATATGTCAGAGATGTGCACAGGAAGAGAGAACTCTGTTTTCCAATAGTTCAAGAGGGTCTGCCAGATTTCTCTTGCAAATTTACAATCCAGGATGATGTGCTGAGCACTCTCTTCGTTTTCGCAGCATAGATGGCATCTAGATGGGCCTTGAAAGCCTTTTTTCTTCAATTTATCCTCTGTTAAGATTCCTCTGTGACAGAGTAACCAACAGAAAATATCTACCTTAGGCATCGACTTGTATTTCCACAGCCCCTTCCAAACTGCTGGGTCGGGGGCGACATAGGGACGATCCTGCAGGCATTTGTACCCTTGTGCGACTGAATACTTACCTGGGGCGGCTCCCCATCCCCGTGCATCTTTTTTGCCTGCGCGTAGGGGCGCTTTGCCATTTAGCAATGATAACAGGAGTCGACTGGCCTGCGTTAAGTCTGGAGGCACGGGGGGAAGGTTCCAACGCTGCCAACAGCTGTCTGTCCACAATGAAATATCCCACAGTGTAACACACCCTGCGTTGTCCAACCACTGTCGCAGCGCATGGAGGGAGCTGTGTGATGCTATGGGAGGATGCAGCATGATGTTGTCATCCCAGATTTTTATTTCCTTACCGTTGCCCGGTATCCAGAAAGCTCGATCTTTGATAAGGGAGATTGCCTTATGACAGCGTTTGACCAGGTGCGATCCAGTCATGGGAAGAGAAGAATCCAGTGATCTAATTCTTTTTCCCGTGAGGTATTTCCTCCAAAGGGCTCTTTGCGCCCAGCCTGGATGTGGAGCTATGATTCGCCAGAAGAGCTTGGCCCCCATGGCAATATTTTGGAAGCCAAAATCTTTGAAGTTAAGGCCTCCTTCCATCAAAGGCTTGCAAATTTTCTCCTAGCTAACCAACGGGATTTTTCTGTCATTGAGATTGCCCCCTTTCCAAAAAAACTTACGGATGAAGGCTTCCAATTTTTTTATAACGCCAGAGGGAGCTAGGAGCACAGAAAATTGGAAGATGGGGAGACTGCTGAGCACTGATTTGATTAGGACGGTTTTGCCTGCAAGGTTTAACCAAGAGAAACCCCAAGCCTGAATTTTTGCCTTAAATTTGTCCAATAGAGGAGCCCAATCTCTACTGCAAAATAGATTTCGAAAGATGGGAAGGCCAAGGTAGATGAAGGAGGACCAACTGAGAGTGGCATTAAAGCCCAGAATTCTGGAGATGGCAGCAAGAGTGGGAACAGAAATGTTCCAACAGAAAGCTTTACATTTACCTTTGTTTAAGCTACTTCCTGTAGCTTCACTAAAATCATCTAACACCTCCTTAAACCTTAAAGCAGACCTTGCTGAGGCAGCCCCTAGAAGGAGGGTGTCATCTGCGAATAGAGTATGGTTTACATTTTTCACCCCTCTGGCTATATTAAGCCCCAAGATCTCCTGGTCTGCCAATTTCTGATCTAGGAAGAAGCTTAGAGCAGAAAATTGGAGAACAAAAAGCAGTGGAGAGAGGGGGCAGCCTTGCCTGAGCCCTCTTGAGGCTTTGAAGAAGCCAGCTGCCCTCCCATTCACCAAGGGGGAAATCCATGGGTCAGCTATGCAAGCTCGAATCCAATTTACAAACCCCAGTCCAAAGCCAAACTTTTTCAAGGCTTCCCATAGGAAACTTTGCCTGACACGATCGAAGGCATTTTCCAGGTCTAATTTGATCACCATACCCTTCTCTTTACGAAGTTGGCTTGAATGTATCACCTCTTGCACCAGAATGTAGTTGTCGACAATCTGTCTCCCCTGAACAAATCCCCCTTGATTCTCAGGTATGATTGCTGGAAGGATGCCTTTTAACCTATTTGCAATTACCTTTGTAATTAGTTTGTATCCAATGTTGCAAAGGGAGATTGGGCGAAACCGATTGAATTCTTTTGCACCCTTTTCCTTGGGAATAAGGGCAAGAAAGGAAGAGTTGGTGCTGCCCCCAATTTTTTGACAATTTTGTGATTTCAGGATCATCTTGTAAAGATCTTTCTCCACTATCTGCCAGCAAGTTTGAAGAAATCTGGCCGTGAAGCCATCCGGGCCTGGGGCTTTGTCAGGCTCCATACTGTCTAGAGCCTCTTTTATTTCTTGGATGGAAATCTTTGCTTTGAGCTGCTGATTAATAAAAGGGGAGATCCTTGAAGGTATCGCCTCCAAAAATTTGGAATTTGGATCAGACTCTCCCTCTTCTTTGTAGAGATTTTGAAAGTGGTTGAAAGCTGCCTTCTTTATGCTCTCATTGTCCTTGTGAATCAAATTGCCATCTTTGATTTCTGCTATAGAATTAAAACTTTTCCTTGCTTGAGCTTGTTTATGGAAGAAGGCAGAATTTCTATCACCCGCTTTGAGCCATAGACTCCTGGATTTTTGTCTCCAGTGCTCTTCCTCTGTGAGGCAGGCTTTGTGGTAGATTTGTTGAAGCACCGCCTCCTTGTCTAAAACTTCAGCGGTGATTTCTACATCCTCACTTTGGGCTTGATGCTGAATAAGATTGTCTTGGGCCTGCTTTCTCTCTTGAGCAGGGGTGGGAAGAGATTTGGCCCATGTTTTGAGGGCAGCTTTCAATCTTCTAAGCTTTTCTTCCCAGATGAAGAAGGGAGAACCCTTCACTGGAATTTTCCAATTGTCCTTAACCAAATTCAAAAACTCAGGCTCCTTAACCCATAGAGCGTTGAACCTGAATGGGATGGGACCCAGATCCTTGTGACCTGACATCTCTAACAAAATGGGCTTATGATCTGAGACACTGCAAGGAAGGATGTGCAACCTGGATTCTAATCCAAGCAAAAGAAAAGAACTTTGCACCAAACATCTGTCAAGTCTAGCAGCAATATGACCAGGGCCTATTCTTTTATTGGTCTAGGTGTACTTACCGTTATCTGGAGGGATATCGAGCAGATCCCAGTCCTGCATAAGGTCTTCCACCCACTCCCTTGCTGGGTCCCTTACGATTGTGACTCCTCGCTTTTCAACCGAGCGTAGAGTAATGTTTAGGTCACCTGCAATAATGAGGTTTCCCAGGTTCTCAGTCTCCGCCAGTTGTCTAATGGAGTCCCAGCACTCCCTTTTCTCCCCTATATTATCAGGTACGTAGACATTGAACAGGCAGATAGCCTCCCTTGTTTCTATAGAGTGTAGCTTCAAGAATAGCCAATGGCTGTTGTGCACCTCTGTGACCAGTCTGAACTTGAGGGGGTTCCAGAGAGAGCCCAATCCCCCAGAGGCTCCCCTTGATGATACTGCTAGTCCGCTGCTTCCCTTCCAAAACTTTTTGCTGGTTTGGAGGAACTCCTTGTTCTCCATTTTAGTCTCCTGGATCAGAAGAATGTCCGGGGTTTCTCTTCTTATTAGACTTCTCACTGCTTCTTCTTTTACTTTACTCCCCATTCCTCTGCAGTTCCAGGAGATGGTCTTCATCATTTATTTTTTTGATGAGAGGCTCCCCTGGAGCCATGAGCTTGATTTTTAACCGTCTTCGTATTCTTGCTGAGGAGTTTTTCCAGCGTGGGCTGACTACCCTGGAGCTTGTCTTTGTAGGTTTCCTGATCTCTCTTTTCTCTTGCAGATTTTCGGCCCCTTGCAGATCTTTTGACTGAAGTCTGCGTGTCTCCGATTTCTCCATCTTCCTCGGACTCCTCTGAGTCATGTTCCTCCTCGGAGGCTTCTATTTTCTTTTCTTTGTCCCTTGCCATGATGCTCTCTTCGGGTCTTATTCCTGCTGAGGTCGATTTTTCTGCTGGTTTGACGGGCCTCTCCTCTTCCCTGGGAGCTTCTTCCGCAGAGCTTAGGATCTCGTACCTATTTTCTTGACTTCTTGACGAGGATACATTTTGGGCAGCGGCAGGTTGAGATCCTTGTGCCCCGGATTTCTTGTAGTTTGTCTTTGCCCTCTTGACTTGGTTCCATCCTTCCTCCTTTCCTTTTTCTGCTTCGCTTTTATTCGGGCATCCTCTAGCAAAATGGCCGTAAATGTGACATTTACGACATTTGAAAGGGAGCTGTTCGTAGTCCAGAACTTGAACATGCGTCCAACTTCCAACCTTTAGTTTGATGGCCTCCGGAAGACCCACCTCTAGATCTACCTCGACATAGATCCGGGCGCAATCATATTGATCGTTGTTGTTGGCTCTGTCTATGAACTTGCCCAATGTGTTGCCAATATGTTTGAGGGAGTCCCAATTCCAACAGTGTACCGGAAGATTAGGAAGCCGAACCCAAACGGGGACTGCCGACGGAACATCCACAGCCGGATCAAAGTCTGGGGTCCATTTGTTGAGGTAGAGACCCTGAGGTCCCATGAAATAGGGTCCATTCCTGAAGATCAGGTCTTTATCCTCCTTAGTATTGAATTCAAACAGGAAGTAGCCTCTTCCAAGAAAGTATGAAGTGACTTTATTCTTGATCAGCGGAGTCCAATTCTTGACGACCCAGTTTTCGGTTGATTTAGGTGAGGGCCAGAGACCCGTAAATTGACCCACCAGGGCACGATCTGCTAGAGACAAGGCAACCTAGATCGGTCCCTCAGGAGGTAGGTTTACCTCCGGAACATCATCGAGCTTCTTAACGAACTTTGAGGCGTCAGGCTTCTTCTTCTTAGGCAACGAAGCAATCAGGGAAGAGAAAGCGACAGAGTCATCCGGAGGAGAAGACTGAGAGGGCCCGAGAGGCGAGCCTTGGGTCTCCATAGTCCAGATCAGAAGCACACCTTTCCTGCTCCAGACAAGAGAGGCATCGCCGAGACCGAGCAGAGTCAGAATCAAGGCGCAACAAAGGATCTGGGCAGCAGATCCGAGCAAAGGACGAGCCACAGATCAGGATAGAGGGGGAGCAGCTCTGGAGGGGCCAGAGGCGAGATCGGGAGCCTAGAGGGCGGATCCAATATGATCCAGGATGGATCGAGAGCTCCTGAGGTTGTGAGGGCCGAGGCTGCAGCACGGAGGGCCGTGAGGGCAGCGCCCATGCACTGGCTGCGCAGGGCAACAGAGCAGGCGCAGAGAGCCGAATCTGGCTTCTTAACGCATTGATATAAATTATGTTAGTTAAGAATTGTATTGAAATATTTTCAATTATATATTTTCTTCAAATTTGATATAAATTATGTTAATTAAAATTATGGGTAACACTCTGAAGAGAAAAAAAAACACTTTTTATTTTATTTTATTCCGTAGCTCTTTTTCACATCTATTCTTATTTCCATAATATTTGCCACACTATCAATCTTCTTAACTTTATAATTCTATCACACATTTGAGATGCTAATTTACCGCCAAAAATGTCAGGAATCCAGGAATTTGTTTTTTAAGAAATCTTGTAATACCAGTGTCTGAATCATGTTTTCGATGGTGAAAATTGATTCAGCACCATCAAAAACTTTTAGGGCACCCAAAATATTGAAGTTTGATAACTATAAATTGGATTTACAAAAATCTTTGCTAAATTTTTTTAAAATCTTAAAAAAACAGTGTAATTAAACTATTGCTAATTTTAATAAAAACATTTTATTAGTATACAAATAATTCTTCCCTTTAACAGTAAAAACTGAAATGAAAAAAGAAAACTGAATTTCTAAATTTTATAGTTCATACTTTTCATTAAAAAAAATCATATTCTCAACCCAGCATAATCAAAATGGTAATGAAAAAGAATCCACTATACCTCCCCTCCACACTCAAATGGCTGGAAAACACGAGCCATTTAACCTATGGTGTTAAAAAAAGTGTCATACCGTAAGAGATTCTCCTCCATAAAAATCTGGCCATCGGAGTCATGTCACTTGCTTCCATTATCACTTATGGCGCCCCATAATCGAGACACATGTAGATGGCAATGAAGTACTTGATTCTCAGATCCACTCTTTATTCGCTCATTCCACGTTCCACTTTTTGTAGTGGGTTTCCTGTCCATGCAAATGGCTCCCAAACGACAAAATCTTTGTTGTATGGTTGCAGATAATGATTCAGACGTGTACGCCAAATTGATAAATTTCAACGTTGCAAATGAGATAGGTCTCATGACCGTACTTCCCTGAGCCTTCCTTTCTGCCTGGTGGTTAATGACGGACATTTTTGTCAGTCAGTTGTATCAGTGTCGTGTATATATTTCTCTCAAAAATCTCCATAAAACTACACACAGGTTAAAATTCTGAGAGTAGGGTATTATCTTTGAAAGCTAAGAGTTTGAAGTGAGCTTTTGTGTTAGCAAATATGAAGTTGTGCTTCTGGACAACCGCCCATCGCCCATCCTTGTTTCCATTGGTTTCAACACCTCTGTTGCCTCGCTCTGATAGCAGGAAGATAGGCAGCTGGAGCACCCCATCGTCTTTGCAGAGAGCCAGACCTGCCAGAATATCTCCTGTCACTTCGGCATTGCGAGGAATCCCCGGATTGAGAATGGTACACAACCCTAACCCTTAAATTTGTGCAAGGATTTATGTAGTTGAAATTGGTCTGAATTATCCAGTTCTCAATGATTAGTTTCCATTTGTTTGTTTTTCCTGGTTTTTCCTATTTGGGTTCCTTTGAAATCTGTTAAACTGTAAATGAAATCTGTGGTTGGCAGGTTGCAAGAGGGTGTGGCAAATGCAGTGGAAAAGGAGCCATTGAATGCCCAGGCTGCAAGGTGCTTGCTGTGAATATAGAAAACTTATTTGTTTATGTATTTACTTGTTTGTTTTGTGAGGAGAATTGCCAATGAAATATACATTCATAATGCAGGGAACTGGTAAAAATAAGAAGAATGGGAATATGTTTGAGAGGTGGAAGTGAGTACCCAAATATCCATTTTTCTCTTTGTTTTTTTTTCTTCTTCTTCTGAACTCTCAGAATTGCTATTCCTTTTGGGAATTTATATGTTGGTTTCTTGTGGTCACATGCTGTACTGTACTTTGCAGGTGCTATGATTGCCAAGGCTTTGGCCTGTTGAGCTGCCCCACCTGTGGAAAAGGAGGCCTCACCCCTGAACAGAGAGGAGACCGATGAAGATGACTCTCATTTGATTGTATATATTTATATTTTGTATGATACAGTACTGTGGACACGGCAATATATCATGCAACAATTACTGTTATTATTATTATTATTAAACATGTGGATAGCGTGCTAGTTTGAATATCTCAGTCGGATCTTCGAAGATCCTCATCTTTCTGTGGGTTGTTCAGTGCTGTCTAAGGGCATGGCAGATTCAGAGATCCCTATCTTTCTGTGGATTATTGAATGCTGTGAAATATTAGATAAGTGTGTGTATATATGTTGATCACGTGGCTCGCTTGTATTTGAACACATTTACCTGGTATATTATATAGTTAAATACCCTGTATATTATAATATATTATGCATTTACCATCTCATTATCATGAGCAGCTTAATCGTCTTTTAAATCCTTTCAGATGTGGCGTTCATTCTCCTGTTTTAATTTTTTTTATAATGAATTATAACGTTCATTCTTCTGTTTTAATTTTTTATAATGAATTATAAAAGTTGAAACCATTGATCTTTTCTGATTTAAGTTGATTCATTTTTTTATATATTATGATGTGATATTATTTATTATTAAAAGTTGATGACATCTTGTGTAAGAGACTTTAAAAATTGATTTAATTTTAACATCTTATAATTTAATATTATTTATTATTATTATTTTAATTACATAATATTGTTAACATTTCTTGTATACTATATTGTAATATCACTTTTTTTTTTTTTACTACAGTCAAACATACCCATGATAACACCTTATTTTTAAAGTTTATAAAAAATCCAAGATCCTGATCCATGGATTTATCTTCTGGTGTTTTATTGAGTGCTGTGAAAGGGAAGGAAGATTAGATAATTATACATAAAATTATCATGTGGCTCTGAAATTCTGTCCAATCATGTCTGCAGCTTCATGGATAATAGAGTAAATAATTTGTTACAGTACCAAATATCTATATATGGTCATAAAACGCTTCTGCTGTTATTTATATTTTTGAATTTTGCTACCGAAATGAAAGGACATTTTGGATTTTGTTGTTGAAATGAATGGACAGAATTGGAATTGCTAAGTTGTGATCTATAAGCTGAACTGTTCAAGCTTATCCATATTTCTTCAATTATTGTAAAGTGTTGCATCAATAGAAGCAAATAATAAGGACATGCATCATACGCACTGGAGTTAACAACAATACCAATTCATGCCTATGACTCATGAGCAGTTATTTGCAACTTATTGGTTCCCTTTCTTCTCTGTTGTCAGATCATGGTTTCATGTCCTTGGTGCTGTACTTTTTGGTTTTTGTTTTGTTGTCAGATTATGGTTGCTTCTCGGCTGTCAGATCATGGCTTCATGGTGCCTTACTTTTTGGTTTTTGTTTTAGGAAAAGTTTCGAACACCAGAAAACAAGTTTCGAATAAATGCCTCCCAGATGAATAGCAAGAAACTGTGGAAGAATAAATGGAATAATTTAATTTCATATATCAAACGAGTGATGGCCACTGCGTTATCTTTTTAAGATTCCGAAGTATATTCGGAAGCATTGGAAAGAAATTGCATTGTAATAATCTGATTTCATATATCTTATGAGTGATGGCTATTGGAATTAGTGTAATATGTTTTTTAATATTTTCAATGCTAATTTGTAGAAGTTGAGACATAGTGGTACCATTGATTTCTTTGGTTATTAAGATGTGAACTCATACACTTCTGTTTTGTTGTTTTGTTTTTTTTTTCTACTGAGTGGCGGGAGTAAATTATTTAAAAAAAATGTTAATATAAAAATATTTTAAATATAATTTAGTATTTATAGTTTTAAGAAAGTATGCTTGAAGTTTACGGGATTTATTTAATTATTTTCGTTAATGTGTTTGGATATTTGTTTAATTTTATAGTAACAAATATATGTGAAGCATATTATTTACTCTAATTGAAATTCTTTTAAATAAGGTGGACAAGTCCATGTGTATATATTTACTTAGTTTATACTTACAATTTATCTAGGATCTTATTCTTGAATGTGGAGGAGTGCCCTTAGGTTTCAAATTTCCTTGGGTTACATGCACTAGTTTATATTGGTGACTTTATTACATCACACTACTTTACATTGGTGGCTTTACTAGAAATGCTATCTATGAATCTAGAGAATCACTTCTTGTATTTCAAGTTCTTCTTGGTGAGGATGATTTGTTTACAATGGTAGGTTTACTGGAGATGTCATCCATGAATGTGGTGAGCGTCCTTTAAGTTTCCTTGCAAGGTTCAAAAAATCAAAATTTATGTTCAATTTGAATGTTTTTCCAATTTTGGATTTTGTTTTTGCCCATTTTGAATGTTTTTTTACAATGGTTTTGGAGAGAAAATCATCAAGAGTAGACTTGTCGAACACATAAATTTGAGTGGTTATATAACAACCTATCCATCATTTTCTCACCTTACGATTTTCTTAATGTAAACAAAGTACTGTATCATTTGAAATAATTCCTATAGGTTGGCTTAAGTGGTTTGACTTACCATGTAAAATCCTTAAGTGCCAAGGATTTAACAAGGTTAAGGCTATTTGGATCCCTTTGGGTTAGGTGTATATGATGTCCAATGGTGGCATTTACCCTAAACACCATTCATAGAATATGGCAATTTTCTATAAATTTATTTTATTTTCAATGGTTTCTTAAGTATTGGGAAATCAAGTGATCTGTATTTAAAATTGCTTGAGGTTTATGAAAATTTTGCAAGTGATTCAATTAGGGTTTTAAGCCTCTTTTGTCAAATTATTAAACACATAAACTTGGAATAAAAACTCGATTTTTGCAGAAAAATTAATACAATATCACCATAACAGTAAACAGATAACATCAAATGATGAAGGAGTTCATCCCTCCTAGGCTACGTCTCTTGGTCCAGCTTATAATGGTTGGGCCTCTTTCTTTATGCTAAAAATATGGTGTTTACATCAAGTCACATTCCTTAAATGGCTATATTGATAGCTCCAATGGCTGTAGGACTGTTAAAAACCCCTATCTAGCATTTTTCTGCTCCCAACAAGGCCAAAAACATAATAAGTTATGATCTCCACAAGTTTTTCAACAATTCGTCCTACAATTTCGACCTGCTTGCAAACCGTCCTACAATTTTTCCCCAAAAATATCTAACTGAGCGAATTTTTCTCCAACCGTCGATGCAAATCATGGGATATTTAATTTTACTAATGTTGCCTATGGACCTAATATTTTATTATAAATCAGGGGGGTGGGGCTAAGCCTTGGCCCCTAGTCCAACCCCTTGTTTCCTGTGGGCACGGTGGCCAGGGCTGGGGCTAGCCTCGACCCACCCCCTAACCACCACATACATAAACATTAAATAGAAGTTTTAAAATATAATTGTTAAGTTGTAATGCATGGTGTGTTGGTTGGGTACCAGTCTTGCTACTCGAAGGTTCAGTGTTCAAATCTGTTGGAGTGCTTTCCGCCAAGACCAAAATTTTGGTCGGTCACCAGGGCATGATGTGGTGACCTCTATAAGTTGGTCCACATGTTGTTCCTTGGTTGGTCCAACCAATAACCAATGAAAATGGTCCATATCAAACCAACCAAAATGTAACAAGTGACGATCTTCTATAAGCCGAAGAGGTCCAGTCAATAGACAAAACGTGATTTCATGAGCATATAGAGTCGGTTTTTCACGAAACAAGTTGTGCCGAATTCAGAAAGACGAGATATACTCAAGCACATAGGTTTCGTTCCATTTTAAGAAATTTTAATTTTGAGCATAAAATTGATCCACTAGATCATTCCTCCCCATTCGAAGCTTTTGGACCCCAAAATATCACTTTCAGTTAACAAACGAATGAGGGTACAATTCCCTTACCCTTTCAATCTCAATCCATTTGGATTTGCTTAGATTGGTACCCTTGAGCCCCACACGAAGATATTCTACATTTCCTCGTTTCAAATTCCTTGTTTTTCTATCAAGGATATTGTTTTGCTGCAATTCTTCAAGATATTTAGGAGAGAAATCTTCAATTGAAGAAATTTTAACATTCTCTCCTTGATCTTCAATCAAAGGAGGCTCATACAATCTTAAATTCTCAACATTAACAACTGCATAAATTTGCATGTATGAAGGCAAATCCAACTTAAAGGCATTATTACCAATATTTTCCAGAATTTTGAATGGACCATATCGAATTAGTTTCAGCTTTTTACCTTCTTCTTGGAGTCTCTCTTTTCTAATGTGAAGCCAAACTTTATCACCAACTTGGAAATTGTGATCTACACGATGCTTATCATGTATTGTCTTGTACTTGACTTGACTCTTCTCCAACTGTTCTTGAATTTGATGTACCAATTGAACTTGTTCATTGAATATTTTAGCTTTGTCTATGTCACTATGGCTATCAATAGTAAAATCTTTCCCAAAGTTAAAATCTAAAGGATATTCAGGCAAGTATCCCAAACATGCCTTAAATGGAGAGGTTTGAGTCGAAGAGTGCTTGGCCCAATTGTAAGCATGTTGAATATAGTGCAAATGTTCATCCCATAACTTAGGATGCTTGCTACAATACCCACGAAGAATATGTATCACCATTTTGTTCACCATCTATGTTTGGTCGTCTGTTTGCGGATGAAATATTGTACTCATTTTTAATTTGGTGTCCATGTGTCCCCACAAGCTTGACCAAAAGTCCCGAAAAAGCGAGAATCTCAATCACTAACAATGGACGTGGGAAACCCAAAATGCACCCATACATTCTGAAAGAATAACTGAGCAATTTGTTCAGCTGTAACCTTCTTTTTACAAGGCATCAAAACATATATTTTTCTAAACCTATCTACAACTACATAAAGAAAATCATGACCTCTCCTAGACATAGGTAGACCTCCTACAAATTCCATAGAAACACTCTCCCATGGATGAGAAGGTACAGGAAGTGGTGTATACAATCCCAACTTTCTATTGCTAGGCTTACTCACAGCACATAATGGACATCCTCTTACATATCGTGACATATTTTCAAGCATACAAGGCCAATAGAAATACCTTTGTAATTGTGCCACCGTCTTACCTACACCGAAATTACCAGCAATAAGATAAGTATGTTCTTCCTTACGATGTTGAATCTCTCCCCCTATGGAATACAAAGCTTTCCAAGATGGTACAACAAGTTATCATGCACATGATAATCCAATTCCTCTACTTGGTTACCTTGACACAAAGTCACATATACATCTTTAAAATCACTATCTAAAGCGTATTGTTCAACATAGCTTCCATGCATGACATATTTATGCTTAAGAATAATGGATGTACTAACAATTGGTCTAGAAAGCATATTAGCAACTTTGTTATAGATACCTTTCTTTTACCTTATCACCAAGTGGAATTGTTGAATAAAACCCATCCATCAAAAGTGCCTTGCTTGCTGCAGCTTTGTCTATGATTGCAAGTATTGTGATGGCTGATGATCCATGTGAGTGATTTTTTATTTACCCATCAATTAGTGTTTCCACTTTTTCACACTTTACGCCAATGCGTACAAATCCTTGTCATATGTAGGATAGTTAATCATTGCACCATTAAAATTTTATGAATGAAAATAGATGTGCTTACCATGTTGCATTAGGACTGCACCCATGGCATAGTTTCTTGCATCAATCTATATCTCAAATGACTGTCTCAAGTTTGGAAGTGCAAGTAGAGGAGCTGAACTGATCTTTTCCATCAATGCATCAAATGATTTTTGCTGCTTACCTCCTCATTGAAAGACCTGATTTATACTTGTCAATGCATGCAATGGAACCATGATAGAAGATAAGTCAACAATAAACTTCCTCTAATACTCCCAAAAAAATTCTAGCCTTTTTCATTGTTTTGGGCCTTAGCCAATTCAAAATGAAATCAATCTTGGAGGGATCTATTTTCAACTCACCTCCTCCAACAATATGACCTAAATACACTAAGGAAGTTTTCCCAAACTCAAATTTCGACATATTTAAAAACAATTGTTATTTCTTCAAGAAATCTAATACTTTTTTGACATGCACAACATGTTCTTTACGGGACTTTCTGAAAATTAATATGTCATCTAAATAGACTATTAAAAAGTCATCTAGAAAATGCCCCAACACATCATTCATCACACACATGAAAGTAGAAGGAGAACTACAAAGCATAAAGGGCATAAACAACCATTAAAACAAACATTTCTTTGTTTTGAATGTTGTATTCCATATGTCTCCTACAATGATTCTGATTTGATGATAGCCACTCCTCAAGCCCAGCTTAGTAAAATACACAACATCTTTTAGTTGATCAAGTAAATCATCAATTCTAGGAAGTGGGTAACGATTATTTACTGTAATATTGTTCAATGCATGGAAGTCCACACACATGTGCCATGCTCCATCTTTATTCGACACAAAAACAATAGATGAACCGCATGGCGAAGTACTTGGTTGAATGATTCCCTTGTCAAGAAACTCTTGGATTTTTTTTTTTAATTTCCTCATTTTGCATCACTAATATCTTGTACATGGCAATGTTAGGAAGAGGAAAATATTGTTGCAATTGAATTTCATGTTGGATTCCTATTTTGGGGGGAAATCCCTTAGGCTCCTGAAAAATCTCATCATATTGGTTAATAACCTCAACCAAATCAGATTTCAACTTTGAATCACAACCATGAAAGGTTTCATTATCAACATCATTCTTTTGTTTGACCATTAAAAGCAAAAAATTCTTGCTAGAGTTAATAAGTCTCTTCATTTGTTCGACATTGAAAAGTGAAAGATTTAGTTTCTGTCGATGTGCTCTAACAAAGTACTCAATACCATCTTTGAACAAGTGATACTTGTTTTCATGGCGATGCAAAATAGATTTCCTATCATAAATATATGGGCTTCCAAAAAAAATACTGGAAATATTAAGTGGAACTACATCAAGTTCAACTTCATCAAGAAAGTTTATTGTAATTTCAAATCTAACTATGCATTTCCTCGTCACTTGCAAATTTGCATTCTTACAGGCCAACGTAAAGGATAAGGTCTTGCATGAGGAATGGTCTCTAAATTCAACTTCTTGACTAAGTCTTCAGAAATAAGATTTTCTTGTGAACCACTATCAAAGAGTGTATCAATTTTGGTATGCTTTGAAATAACTCATATATGGAAAATTTCAATTCTTGTTTTTTAATCTTGATTATCATTAGGACAACTTGAAGAACTAGTGATGGACCTCTAATTTAGACATAAATTAAGGCCCATCTAATCTTTCTTAGGAAAACAAAAAATATATAAAATCTCTCCTTTTATACTTAATAACGTTTTTTTAAGCTTTAATATGTTATTAGGAAGGTTTAGAGATAATTTCATATTTGTGCCTTATATTATTGATTTTTGAAGAATATTGTGAGAATATTGGGAAGATTACGAAGATTTGGAGAAGGAGATAATTTAGGGAATTTCTCCCTACTACTGGAGGATCAAGGTTTGAAAATAAATGAAAAAAATATCATGAAATTATTGAGTAATTTTGGAGAGATTCTGAAACTCCAATGATTGAGAAAATCTAGGAATGTGTTCCCTACCATTTACTGCAAACTCCTAGTGTTGAGAACTAAATCCACTATTTGAGGGATTTTGGAGGGAAAATATTCCTGCTTTAAAGGGGAATGCTTCCTCATCATTTAGTATAAGTACCCATTCGAATTGGCTTCTAGGGGCATGTATTGTTTAGTCTTATTTTGGAGAAAACTTGTTGTTTAACAACTCCACTTTATTTTCTTGCAGGGATGTACTTGGACTGATTCAATAATGAATATTGGTGTCATTTTTAGCTTCTAAGGCTTGGTTTCTTTGAAGGAATCTAAGTCATCCTTGGGCTTAGCCATCCCAGGAGCCTTAGAGCCCTCTCGCATAATTTCTTTATGTTCTTTTCACTTCTTATTCACATGCATCTCTTATTTCTATTTTGCATATTTCTATATCTAGTATTGTTTCTTTTCTTGCTGTAGGATTGAGTTAAATGATTGAAGTGAGTTATTTTTCAGGTATTTTACAAGTTCAAAATCATTATTCATCCTTGGAATAAATTTGGAAGCTCATATTAATCATTAAGCCACTTGTATTTGGTTACTAGTTCATTAATATAAGATTATAGATTTAAGGCTTCTGCGATTAGTAATTTGTGTAGAGATGTTTTCCAGATCAATCGCATCCATTGTTGATAAATTCGATGTTTTGAACCTTGGAAATGCCTTGTAGTGAAATAATAGTAACTTTCTGCTATTCTTTATAATGGGTTAATGAGATTCATTTGACTTGATTCCACTTGGATTAGGTCATAATAATGTTAAAGCTAATAAAAAAATTACCATTTCACTTTCACTTGATTAGGTTAGGCATTTGATAGATTAACTAGCTCACTAGTTCTTGAATTTCCATATTTTAGAGTAGTAGTTTTCTATTATTTTTTAGCATGTGTGGACACTGGTATTTTGGAGTGATTCCATTGGAATGGAGACCTAATACATCATACTTAATAACAAAATTTGTCCTGTCCCATTTGATTTTTATTACTTAGTCATTCGATGAGTTATTTCCAAAACATAACTTCCTGTAGCAAAACAGAGTTTCCTGTAGCACTCTTGTAGCACATGTAAACTCGACCAGATTTTCTCCCAAAGCTTGGTTTTTGTATATTAGGATTGAACCATGACCCCTAGGATCTAAATCTATGATTGAAGTAGAATAAACACCACTTAGGACATGCATTTGTACAAAGTATATTAAGCCTATTTATTTGAGTTCATTCTCTTAGGATTTCAATTACAAATTGTTGTTATTGCCTAGGATTAATTTGTTCTCAAAGAAACACTTCCATTTCTGCAATTAGTTTAGGCTTTGATTTCACAACATTCACTTCATTACATAAGATCAATAAAATAAGGACACATTATATGATGCACATATAGTGTCGATACCTCTTAAGTTTGTATGAACCCCATGTTGATAACTAAAGTTGGTAGCCTCGTATTTGCAACATTCTTGTTGCAATATTGAGGCTCATCACTTTTTGGTGCCATTTCTAGGGAGGTGTCAAAGTACACATTGTTTTCTTCCCTAGTTGATCCATTTATTTTCTTCTTGCAAAAACAAAAAATTTGCATTAGACATATTTCATTTCAAAACATAAAATTACATTTCATTAGCATTCTTATTCAAAAAAATATTTAAAAATACTTCTCCAACTCCCCCCCATTTGATCACGGAGTGCAGTAAGAACCACATCACCATCAATTTTTCAAGTAGAAGAAGAGGTGGCAGAGAAGGTAGAAGAAATGGATGGAGATCATGATGATGAAGAATATCCTCTTGGATTTCCCATTCAAGATACCAATGTCAGTGTGCATATGAAGAACATCCCTCCATCTTTCCTTCCCAAATTCCATGGTATGTGGTCAGAGGATCCAGAAACCTTTCTCTTTGAATTTGAAATACTTTGTAGATATTATGGATACTTATCACACACTCAAAAATTGAGTTTTTTTCCTGCAACATTGAAGGATAAAGCTCTTAAATGGTTCAAGAGTTTAGGTACTAACTCAATAAGGTCATGTAATGATATGAAACAGATATTTATAGAAAAATATAAATATCGTGATCTTAAATAAAAAAATATTTAGAATGAATCAAAAACAAGATGAGAGCCTTGAAGATCTAATAAAGAGGTTCATGTATACTATTAAGAGGGGAAAATTACATCATTTAGGATTTGACACACTAAAAACCATCTTAGAAAAATTAGGGATGAGTGGATTGATCTCCTTGATCTTATGAGTAAAGGAGATTTATACCCATTAACATTTGAAATTTTTTGTGAAACATACAAGCGCATATCAAGAGGAAGGGAAAGAGTAAGTAAATCAACATCAACATTGGTAAGTCAAGATGAACTTGGAAATTTGCTTGATAAATTTAAAACATAAATTCTTAACAATCTAAGTGAACAAGCAGAAATCTGAAGAATGTAAAATAAAAAAAGAAGAAGATGCTGATATTTGTGTTATCCATGCAGAATCATATGCTACTAAATATTTTCCATCATTACCAAGGTTTAAGGAAGTTTACCAAGAAAAAAATGGAGCAAGTCAATCACCAAAAAAGCTATGTTATATAGCTCCAAGAATACCATGGCATCCTTGTCAAATTGATATGATGAAAGGACCTACTTCACAATTTCAAGCTTATAATTCACATCCATCTCAAAATAATTGGAACACACTCCCTCCTTGGAAACCTTGGCCATCTCAACCCAAAACCAATCTTGGAAACAAGGTTGGCAAGGACCTTATGGGAAAAATCCACAATATCCTCAATATTTTCCTCAATATACTCCATACCCAACTCCATGCTATCCCTACCATCCACCTCCACCACAACCACGACCTCAACCACATCCATCTCATAGATCCACTCCCACTCAACTACCTGTACCACCATTTCCAAACCCATACTTACAATGTTGAGGTACACCATTTACAAACATCTCCTCTTGATCTAAATGGTATCCATATTTTCTCAAGAAGAGTATTGAAAAAAATAGATTCTCTTGATGTCATTAAAGGACAACGTCTAGAAGATGAAGATTCAAATGAGGATATCAAAGATTCATGGGATGCACTTGATGGAGATAAGACATAGGAATCAGATATTGAGAAGATTCCCTCAGGTTTACCATCAAATCATCCATGTGTTCAAGAGAACAATCAGCAAAAAGAGGAATATTTTAATGTCATAGTAGAAGAGGACATCCAAGATGATCAAAATCATCAAGTGGACTAGGGGTATCAAAACCTTATTGAAATATGGTTCTAGGCAGTCATTAAGTTGCAGCAACACACTTTTATTCAACAATACTTGTTATCATCTCAGTCAAAGAAGTTGGTCCCTCATATTTAGGTACATGTCAAAGCATGTATTTCAAGTGTACACATGATTTTATCTGTCATTTTGATGTGCACATGGCTCCATTGGAAGTATTCATATACTTGAAAGAGGTTTTTTTTTTTCAAGTAGAGTAGGATAGAAAAAATAAAAAAAAAAATGGAAAAGGAGAAAAAAAGAAAAAGAATAAAATATTAGGTGAAAACCTAATTTGAGGCACCTAAGATTGGCTCATTGATTGAAAACTTGCATGAGGTGGTCAATGGGTTGGAAAAAGAGAAATAAGAAGATCCTAGGTGAAAACCTCCTTTGAGGTGCTTATGTAGACCTACTAGTTGAAAAACTCATTGAGGCAGCTAGTAGGCTTAAAGAAAAAAGGGAAAAAGTGAAAAAGAAAAAAATGCATTTTCTCCAAGTATCTCCCTCTAATGAATGCAAGTGCTCTCCAACCTTTGCAAGCATCAAAAAATTCAATTTCGCACCAAAATAAAAAGTTGGTCAAAACCCTAGTCAAAGGAAGTCAAACTTGGATTTCCTCCTCTCTTTCTCATATGCTCCAAAAGGACCAAGGTCATGCCAATCCATCACCCTCATCCATTTCCAACATCCACTCATTGTTTCCAAGCTTTTCTCATTCATTTTCCTCACTGTCCTAAAATGCTACATGAAACTCTGTTTTTGCTACAGGAAACTCCTATTTTTTAGCATAAAATTGTTTTTATTATATCTTGAAAACCATGCATCCATTTTCTGATTTGTTTTATGGGGCAATGCATATGGATTATGGTAACATTCTCAAGCAATTTTAGCAATTTCTGGCTCACAGTTTGTGAGAAATCAACCTCCATTACCTACAACCATTTTATAATTTTCTCGAGATTCGTGCATCTAATGGCTGAGATGTTTTATGGGGAGATGCATATGGATGATGGCAACATGCTAAAATTTTTTTAGGTCAATCAAGTCTACCATTTGATATCTATGGCTAAAACAAGTCTGCTACAAGGGACTATCCTGAGCTGCTACAAGGTTCCTGTAGTGCAACATGAAACACTGTAACTGCTAGAGGGTTCTTGTAGTGCTACAAGAAACCCTGTAACTACTACAAGAAACCTATTTGTGAGAAAAATATCTCTCTCAAGGGATTCTGCACTTCAAAAAAAGGATGAAAACTGATTTTTTGCCTATACCTACCGCTCCTAACCCTCACTTCACTCCATGCACAATGATTCACTCTCTATACCCTATGTTTCACCATTAGCAGCTAGATCACCTATAGCTTGGAAGGGGACCTCTTCCCTCACCTATTCATCAATCCAATCAATCCATAACTCCATCCCTAACCTCCATGCACCATTCCCCTTCATATCTAAGAAATATGGAGCCCACAAGAAGTAGAAAAGAGACTGCTACAAGAAGTTGAAATGTCTCCTGTAACAAACCTATACATGGCACAAAGAGATCAAAATATGAGGATAAGTTGATGGAAATGGATTCAAAGGACCACTAGTATACTCTAGGAGGATGAACACACCAGCAAAGGCACCCAAAGACCTCCATGCAACACCTGAAAGAAGAAAAAAAATAAAAAGGTTAAGAAGGTCACTCAGAAAATACATGAAAAAAAAACATCAAGAGAAAGATAGCCTTGGCTATCACCAAACTATAGCTCCAACATGCAAACAATATCTACAGCAAATCGACATCACAGGTAAGACTAATGTATGAAACTCTTTAACCTCACCTTTCGAATCTATTTTAGCTTAAGAAAACATTAAAAGTGTGAGAAGGAAAGATTTTTTTTATAGCCAAATTAGTAACAGAGCAACCTCGGCCTTATCTAGCAATAACCTTCACTTTTCCACCAAGACACACACACATGTGGGAGAGGAACAAGAAAAAAGTGAAGAGGACTTGAGAAAGTGGGTATTAGGCTGTTAGACAAGGAGTGCCAAGGGGTAACTGAGGGAAAAATCAGTTAATAAAAAAATAACTTTGATTTTATTTTGCATGCAATGAAAAAAAAAGAGAAAAAATTGAAAAAAGAGAAAAAAAATGAAAATTTTTGAAAAAGAGAAAATACAAATAAAAAGATAAAAGGTGGACCCACCACCTCTTGGCATGCAAATATTAGCTACTAAAGGCGAAATAGAGCTGCTACATGCACAAAATTTGCTACAGGAAGTTGCTACAGAAAAAAACAGATTTTCTACAGGAAAGACAAATTTGCTACAGGAAGCTCTCATAGGGTTGCAAGTGAAATATTTTTTTGCTAGGGTATTATAGGGTAATGGTAAATGATTAATTAATAGCTAAAAGGTAGAAGGAAACACAACATAGCTGCAAATTATTTGCTACCAACATGGTAAATCATCCAATGGTGAAAGGTATTAAAGTCACCGTTTTTATCATCACATCATTCCTTTATTTTGCTTCAGTTTATTGACCATCATTTCTTCCTCTATGAGAAGAAAGAGATATTTGTGAAGTGTTTTCAATTTTAGAATTTAATGAAGAGAATCTAGATTGTTAGTTAAGGGCGTTCATAAGAATTTGATGGATAATATGATGTGTCATGAACAAGAAATTGTAGCAACAGTAAGAGGCTTGGACTTTAATAAGAACGACATTGGTAATGAGGTAATGGATGTCAAGAAATCCTTCTTTTCACAAGGAGAAGTGGCATAGGAATAATAAGAAGACAAACCCAAAGAAAGGTGTTTCCCTCACAAATAGAAACCATTACAATTGAAGAAGAGTAGCAAAAAGAGTAGAAGGAAAAGCAACATATAGAAAAACAAACATAGAATGACCAGGCCACCATACATGAAGAACCACAGGGCAAGGAGGATGAATAGGTTGCTCAGAGGATGAGCAACAATTTCAGTAGGGGGTATGATGGGCCTTTTAATTAGACATAAATTAAGGCCCATCTAACCTTTCTTAGGCACTTAAAATATATATTAAATCTCTCCTTCTACACTTAATAATTTTTTTTATATATATTTTTTTTAACTTTTAATATGTTCTTAGGAAGGTTTAGAGATAATTGCATATTTGTGCCTAATATTACTTATTTTTGAAGAATATTATGAGAATATTGGGCAGATTATGAATATTTGGAGAAGGAGATAATTTAGGGATTTTATCCCTACTACTAGAGGATCATTATTGGAAAATAAATGAACAAAATATCAAAAAATTATTGAGAAATTCTAGAGAGATTCTTGAACTCCGATGATTGAGAAAATCTAGGAATGTGCTCCTTGTCATTTACTGCAAACTCCTAGTGTTGGGAACCAGATCCACTATTTGAGGTATTTTGAAGGAGAAATCTTCCTCCTTTCAAGGGGAATGCTTCCTCATAATTTTGTATAAGTACCAATTCGAATTGGCCCCTAGGGGCATGTATTGTTTAGTCTTATTGTGGAGAAAACTTGTTGTTTAGCAGTTACACTTTCTTTTCTTGCAGGGATGTACTTGGACTGATTCAATAATGAATATTGGTGTCATTTTTAGCTTCTAAGGATCTAATCCCATGTGCATGGATTTTTTGAGTTGTACATGCCCATAATACGGACGATCATCTTGTTGATGACCTCTATCTGTCCATTAGTTTGGGGATGGAAAGCTGTGGACTTGGTGAGCTTGGTGTTCAACATCGACCAGAGGCTAGACTAAAATTTATTGAGGAATCTGCTATCCCGATCTGAGATGATAGACTGTGGGATCCCAAAGTGTACCCACACTCATTCAAAGAAGAGTTTAGAAGTGGATTTTGCTATGATATTCTTTTTGTAGGCCGTCATAATGGCCATCTTCAAGAATCTGTCGATGACCATAAAAACATAGTCATTGCCATGCTTAGTAGAAGGAAGGTCCGACATGTAATCCATGGAGATGGATTTTCAAGGTCAAATAGGGGTAGGCAGTGCAGTATAGAGGACTTGCTTCTTGATGGTTGGTTTGGAAATGGCGCAGGATGTGTAGGATCTGATGTACTTTCAGACATCTTGCCGAAGGTTCATCCAATAGAAAAACTTCTGCAATACTACCACTATTTTCTTGACCCTGAAATTCCCAACGAGAATGTAGTGCACTTCCCAAACCATCTTGGCATGTTCGCTTGAAGAAGCAAAAAGGTGTCCTAGGTGACATAGCAGTGCATGATGGAGGTGAAAATTTGGCACTTGATTACCCTTCAAGAGCGTCTTGTATGTGTGGCCGAATTTTGGATCACGTTTATAGAGAAGCAGTCAGTTGGAAGTCTCATGCCACAAGAGTTGAGCACGGTGGTTAGCGCCATGATCAGTGGTCAGCTGAGGCAGTATGCAACATTATTGGTGTTGTACTTCTTGTATTTGATGTTGAAATGAAACTGTTTTAGGTATGTGGACCACTTCTGATGGCGATTGTTCTGCAATTTCCCTTGATTATGTATTAACTGAAGGGGTCGGTGGTCTGTGTCGATGACCATTTCGTTCCCCAAAATGTAAAGCTTCCATTGTCGGTAGGCCTGAAAAATGGAATACATCTCTTTTTCATAAGTGGGATACTTCCAGATAGTGTCGAAAAGTGTCTCATTGTGATATGCCACTAGATGCCCATGTTGAGTAAGAACTGCCCCAATAGCATAGTAAAAGGTATTTGTCTCAATCTCAAATGGTTGTTGCAAGTCTGGTAATGTGAGCAATGGTGCAGAGCAAAGACGATGTTTCAAATCTATGAAAAAAGTCTCTTGAGATTAATACCAAAATAATTTTGATTCCTTTCCTCCCTTGGTGACTTGACTCAAGGGCCAAGTGATATGGGAGAATCCCAACATGAACCTGCGGGAGAAATTGGCAAGACCCGGAAAGCCACGGAACTCTGTTAGACTGGTTGGGGCTGACCAATATCGAATGACTTGGATCTTGGTTAGATCCACATGCACCCCCTGCTCATCAATAATGCACCCCAGATACTGAACCTGGGTCATGCCAAAAGTGCACTTCTCCAAATTGACATACAATTTGTGTTGCCACAGTGTTTGGAGGACCTGTTGGATGTGGTGGAGGTGCTCTTCCCAAGTTTGGTTGAAGATCATGATGTCATCCAAGTACACCACTAAATACGAGTTGGTGAATGGCTGCAAGATGTCATCCATTAGCCTCCTGAAGGTTTTAGGAGCATTCATCAACCTGAAAGACATGACCCACCATTCAAAAATTCTCTCCTTGGATTTGAAGGATGTCTTACACAAATTAGAGAGTTTGATTGGTACATGGTGACACCCAGACTTCAAGTCGATCTTGCTGAAATATTTCCCCACCTTGATTTGGTCCATAAGGTCATCAATCTGTTGGATCAGGCACCTATTCTGGATAACGATCTTGTTCAACATCTGATAGTTAGTACAAAGTCTCCAAGTCCCATCCTTCTTCTGAACCAACACGATTGAGCTCCCACGGGGCGATGAACTCAGCTAGATGTGACCTTTCTACAACATCCCCTCAATTTTCATCTTGATTTCCTCGTTCTCCAGAATAGAGCGCTAATAGATTGGTCCATTGGGTAGCGGTGCACTTGGGGTCATATCGATGGAGTGCTTGAACTGAAAGTGCAGAGGCACCCCTATAGGTGAGGTGAAGATGTGCATGTAGTTCTCCACGACTTTGTCCATATGTTGTTGTCGTGCGGATGAGCCCTGGCTGGAGGTCGTGGCCATATTCTTCTTCTTTCCTTGAGGGCGAATCATCAGGAAAACATATTTCCTGGTTATGTAAATGAGCTTACTACACTGTTTTACAGTAACCAAAGAGATGACAGTAGGCGGTGCTACCTCCGCTATCTTGTACAACTTATTGCCCAAAGTCACAATAATAATGTGAGGCCTAGACTCATACACAACATGTCGCTTCCACAAGTATGGTTGGCCTAATAATACATCACAAACATCAAGAGGAGAAATGCCACATAATACCTCATTCGTAAAAGGATGATGTGGTAGAGAAGGTGATACTGTTGGCTAACGCGAAGATCCCATCCTTGGTGAATCCACCCGATGGTATAAGGTTGTGGGTGTGGTATGGTCGACAAGCCTAGCCGCTTCACAAACTCTGTTGAAATGTGGCTCTTTTGGATCCTGCTGTTGACAATGAACTGCAGCGGGGAATGTAGAAATTTATTAATACTGATAGTATTATCGGATTCTCCTGATATAACAAATTAATATTATGTTAAATACAGACTCCTTCCACTTAATTCTTTGCGGAAATTAAATCGCCAATTTCAAAACACATATGAAGCAAATCAATCGCACATAAACATAGTTGTTTAACGAGAAAGCTTAAAGCTAAAAACCCCATCTATAATATATTATATATATCAATGGATCATGTAATAATCTTATAAAAAGCTTAGTACATCAATCTCTCAGTACAATCAACAATCATTACACACTGTCATGCAGAAATTTTCATATCTATGCACCAATTTCTTGCCTCCTGACAGCCTGCCTCCACTGCGCAATCCCTGCTGAAGAAGACCCCTGTATGAATTTGAATTGGACTTGCCTTGACTACGAAATCCTCATTGGCATCTCAAATGTGTGTCAGATGCATTGAATGCATCAATATAGTCACAACAGATAGTCCATCTCACCCTTTCACCTATCTCTCCACTGGGTCTCCACCGGAACTGACATGCAAGTAGTTAACTGCTGTATTTTTTCAGTTGCAAGTGAGTCTCTAGTTATGAATTAATTAAATAATTAATTCACTAAAATCTCACTAGTGTATCTTCAGTTAGAACTATATACAACTAGAAAAACTGAGTTTACCTCACTTAACTGAGTTAAACTGAATAACAACTCCTATAACTACTCTTCCAACTTTGTCACAACTCTGCCACTTTAGTTCTAACTGAGTCCTCAATGCATGATTCACCAACCACCCTAGGAATTGCGTAATTCCTTCAGCCCACTGATTTTCCAAATATGCCCACTGAAATAAAGTGCTCCAAGAGAATAAGTTGATATTTATTATTAGATTGTTATTAAGGGCTAATAATAATCGACATGCATCTATTTTTAGATTGACGATCTATAAATAGACTTCGCCCATTCTTCTAAAAATAGAATCTCATATATTTTTCACATTTGAACAACCATCTACAAATAGCATCCTGCAACTTATAGAATATGCTCACCATGTCTAAAAATAGACATACACCTAAAATAAGCCTATAGGCCCCACTTAGTGAAGGTGCTTAATTTTCACTAAGCTCATCATCTTGTTGAATCTCAACACTCCCTCTCAATAAGATAGGGATTATCCTTCCCCCCTATCCTGCCTCTATGGTATTCGAATTTTCTCCTACTAAGCGCCTTCATCAGAATGTCTGTATCTTGATCTTCCGTAGGAATGTATTGAAGCAACATGATCTTCCGCTGCACAAAATCTCTGATATGATGATACCGGATATCTATATGTTTAGATCTATCATGAAACACAGTATTAATCGAGAGTTTAATGCAACTCTGATTATCACAATTTATCACTGTAGGATCTACATGAGAACTGAACAAACCGACCAGGATCTTCCTCATCCAGATGGCCTCACATGCAGCTTGACTTACTGCCATGTATTCTGCTTACGCTGAATTGAGTGCCACGGATCTTTGTTTCCTGCTGTACCAAGAAACTGCTATAGATCCAATACTGAAATCCCCTCCTGATGTGCTCTTTCCGTCTGTTGGGCTGCCTGCCCAATCTACATCCGTGAAGCCATGCAACTTCACCTCATCTATCTGTCTGTACCATAAGCCATACTCAAATGTGCCCTTGAGATATATGAGGACATGCTTACCTGCCTTCCAAAAGATCTTGGTAGGCTTAACCATCGCTTGACTAAGTTGGTTCACCGCATAGCATATGTCCAATCTTGTATTAACTAAATACATGAGAGAACCCACCAACTGTCGATAAACAGTGGCATCCCCTACCTCTACCGATGTAGCATCTTCTTTCCTCCAATTTACTGGAAGAGGAGTATCCATGGGCTTGCAGTCCTCCATTTAAAAATTACCAAGTATCTCCCGAGCATACTTGCCTTGAGACACAAACAGTTCACCTTCTCGCTGCCATATTTCCAATCCAAGGAAATAATGAAGGAGGCCCAAATCATTCATATCAAACTCCTTTGCAAGATCTACCTTGCATGAGTGTATCAACTACCCATCACCCATTAGTATTAAATCATCAACATAAATAACAATGATTAAAAGCTTACCCTCCACCACAATTTGGTACAGGTTTGCATCTGCCTCACTCTTGGTGAAGCTAACTCCAGTGAACTAGCTGCTGATCCGTGTGTACCAAGCACGAGGTGCTTGCTTCAGCCCATACAACGCTCTTTTGAGTTTGCACACATGCGACTTGCTGCTGAAAATCTCAAATCCTTCAGGCTACTCAATGTACAATTCTAACTCAATGATCCCATTTAAGGAACACAATCTTCACATCCATCTGATGAATGTGCCAACCCACCTGTGCTGAGAGAGCAAGGATGGTCCTTATGGAAGAATACAGTGCTACAGGTGCAAAGGTTTATTCATAATCAATCCCCTCGATCTGTGATAAGCCTCGGGCAATAGATCTTGCCTTATACTTCTCGACGCTCCCATCAGCAGCTTGCTTTACCTTGTAGATCCATCTTGAACCTACCACTGATTTACCAACCGACCTTGGAACAATCTCCCAAGCATTATTTCTGACAATGGAGTCATACTCCTCCACCATGGAATCTAACCATGTGGGCTCCTGCACTTCTTCTTCAAAATAAGATGGCTTTGTCATGATACACTTGCTCATGAGAGCCATGTATCCAGTGAATCGACCAAGTGACTATCTCTTTCTGCGCTGTGATGTAGGGACTCCTACATTTGTGCCGCATCAAGCTTCAGTCTCTCAGCTTCTATGGTACTCTTTCTGCCTGTTCTGATGTTTGGTTCTACATAAGTGGACTCCTCCACTCCATGAATCTCCTCCTGTGGTTGATCCACATCTAGAGGCTCATATTTGGCAACAAGAAGTTCCTCCTTTACATGCAAGTGTAGCTCCCTCTCAAGCGACAACTTCATGGCTTTCACCTCATTGAATTTTATATCTCGTCACACCACAATCATCTGACTGTTTGGCATATACACATGATAATTATGGGGTGTTTCTGTGCACCCCAAAAATATCCCAACCTCTGCAATCGGCTCCAGCTTCTTCCTGGAGTCCTTTGTCACATGAATGTAAATAGATGAGCCAAAAATCTTCAAATGAGAAATATCAGGCTTCTTACCAGTAAAAGCTTCTTCAGGTGTACTCATGCAAAGTACTCTATGAGGACAATGGTTTTGCACATAAACCGCATTGTTGCATGCTTCCACCCACAAGTGCATTGGTAGGCCCTAGTCATGTAGCATAGCTCATGCAACACCCACGATCATTCTGTTATTCCTCTCCATGATCCCATTCTGCTGTGGGTTATGAGGTGCTATAATTTCTCTTTGAATTCATTCTTTGCTACAGAAGTCTTTGAATTAATTCAAGATATATTCACCACCATTATCACTCTGCATAGCCTTCACTTGCTTCCCCGACTCCTTCTCCACCAATGCTTTAAACTCACAGAAATTTGAGAATGTTTTGCCCTTCTTTTGCATGAAGAAGATCAAACATCTACAAGAATAGTCATCAAAAAATATAACATAATACCTGTGTTTTGCTGTTGAAGCAACCAAGAAATGTCCACACATGTCAGTGTGAATTCTCTCCAGGATCAACGAAGCATGGTTCTCCTTCTCATGAAAGGTGGTCTTCACAAGTTTACCCATAGTACAACCCTTGCACTGATCTGACTACGCAAGAGTACCCTTGGGAAGTCCAGTAGAAATCTACTGCAAAATATTCAAGGTGCCATGGTGAAGATGGCCCAATATCCTGTGCCATAATTCGCCCTCATCCTGGCTCACCACTTCTTCTGCTTTTCCCATCATTGCAGCACAGCCATCTACCACGAGCTTGTAGATATTATTAACTCTAATCCCTATCCTCTTGGTTTGACCCGTTGTTTTATGTCGTAGAAAGGATTTTTCCTCGCTGAAAACAATGTCATAACCTTTGTCCTCCAACATAGCAACCGAGACCAAGTTCTTCTTCAGACCTAAAACCAGGGAAAATTTTAAGGAAGGAAATTTTTTTGAAGTTTAAAAAATGGGTGAATCTTAGTAGTCCTTAATATGCAAACTATAAATCGTTTATTGATATATTTGTAAAATTATTAAATTTTATAATAGTTTTTTATAGAGCCTCTTTATACTATTGGCGATTTTTAAGGTAAAATAATTTTATATTATAAATTTTGGGTGAATCGTTTTTATTAAAAATGGAAATTGGCAAATATTTTTTTTAGAAAAAACATGGAAAATTAGCCCACCTGCGAATATTAGCTTCTAAAATTTTCCATGCCTGGAGCATGCATAAGATATTTTAATAGAAATGGTTTACCGGACTCCATCTCAAAGGTAATGGTTCCAATTCCGGTCGCACTGTATCTACCATTGTCTCCCATCTCTATATGAATTTGGAGATCTTTCTCCTCCAAGTCACGAAACAACTCCTTGTCTCCCATCATATGGAAGGAAGCACCATTATCAAGATACCACACCGATCCCATTGCGGTTGAAACCAAGCATGCGATCAATGATAAATCAAGTTCAAATTGCGAGGCTAAGGCCTCACCTGTTGCAGCTCCAACAACCTTCTTGTTCTTATTTTTCTATGGGAAGTTAATGGTGATATGCCCATGTTCATGACAGTGAAAACACTTCACCTTGGAAAAATCCAGCTTCTTGCCTTTAGCCTCGGATTTTGGATGGGATTTATTCCCCTTCCCTTTCCTTGCTTTGGAAACCAAAGTGCAATTCTCTTCATCATAATTCTTCGATGAAGAGCCATCCCTGGTATTTCGCCTTATCTCCTCCTGCACAAGATTCGACCAAAGTTGCTCCCAATCCGACAGTTTCTCCTGTCCGTTGACAGAGTATTCGTAGTTGTGAAAACTCTTTGAAAGCCCAAGGAGAGACAAGATCACCAAGTCATCATCCGCAACTGTAATTCCCACACTCCCTAGCTCATCCCTACATTGGACAAACTTCATGAGATATTTTGGAATACTTTCGCCCTTCTCCATTTTGATTTTTCTAAGCTTATCTTTCAGCACCAACTTCCTATGGTCGTTGCTGCTTTGGAAAAGATCTGTCAAAGCCTTCCACATTGAAAATGGAGTGGCTTTCTTGTGAATGCTTGATACAATATGGTATTTCACACCTTCCAACAGAATTCTTCTTGTCTTCGCTACCTCCTTTTGCCATGCATCAAGTAATGCAGCATCGCTAGAAGTAGGCCTAGGAACATCGCTATCGATGAATTCCTTCAGTCCATTATCTTCAAGCACCACCTCCATCCTATCCTTCCAGGCTATGTAGTTCGAGCTACCCTCAAGGGAATACTCCAACCACAACCCATTGAAAGACATTTCAATGAAAACTCAATTGTCGCACCAAGAAATTTCTGCAACAAATTTGAATTTTCCACCAGCACAAAACTCAGCACCGCTTCAAGTTTGCAATCTCCAGTGATTAACACTACTCTGATACCATGTAGAAATTTATTAATACTGATAGTATTACCAGATTCTCCTGATCTAACAAATTAATCTTATGTTAAATACAAAATCCTTCCACTTAATACTTTGCAGAAATTAAATCACCAATTGCAAAACACATATGAAGCAAATCAATCACACATAAACACAGTTGTTTAACGGGAAAGCTTAAAGCTAAAAACCCCAACTATCATATATTATGTATATCAATGGATCATGTAATAATCTCATTCAAATCTTAGTACATCAAGCTCTCGGTACAATCAACAATCATTACACACTGTCATGCAGAAATTTGCATATCTATGCACCAATTTTTTGCCTGCTGACAACTTGCCTCCACTGCACAATCTCTGCTGAAGAAGACCCCTGAATGAATTCGAATTAGCCTTGATTTGACTACGAAATCCTCATTGGCATCTCCAATTTGTGTCATATGCATTGAATGCATCAGTATAGTCACAACAGATAGTCCATCTCACCCTTTCACCTATCTCTCCACTGGGTCTCCACTGGAACTGACATGCAAGTAGTTAACTGTTGTATTTGTTCAGTTGCAATTGAGTCTCTAGTTATGAATTAATTAAATAATTAATTCACTAAACTCTCACTAGTGTATCTTTAGTTAGAACTAGATACAACTATTACAACTGAGTTTAACTCACTTAATTGAGTTAAACTGAATAACAACTCCCATAACTACTCTTCCAAATCTGTCACAACTCTGCTACTTCAGTTCTAACTGAGTCCTCCATGCATGAGTCACCAACCACCCTAGGAATTGCGTAATTCCTTCAGCCCACTGATTTTCAAAATCTGTTCATTGAAATAAAGTGCTCCAAGAGAATATGTTGATATTTATTGTCGGATTATTATTAAGAGCTAATAATAATCGACATGCATGTATTTTTAGATTGACGATCTATAAATAGACTTCGCCCAATCTTCTAAAAATAGAATATCATATATTTTTCACATTTGACCAACCATCTACAAATAGCATCTTGCAACTTATAGAATATGCTCACCATGTCTAAAAATAGACATACACCTAAAAATAGCCTGCGGGCCCCACTTAGTGAAGGTGCTTAATTTTCACTAGAGAAGCCCCGGGCAACAAATCTTGCCTCATACTTCTTGATGCTCCCATAAACACCTTTATTTACCTTGTAGATCCATCTTGAACCTACCATTGATTTACCAACTGGCCTTGGAACAATCTCCCAAGCATTGTTTCTGACAATGGAGTCATACTCCTCCACCATGGCATCTACCCATGTGGACTCCTGCGTTGCTTCTTCAAAATAAGATGGCTCAATCATGACACACTTGCTCATGAGAGCCATGTATCCAGTGAATCGATCAGGTGACTGTCTCTATCTGTGCTGTGATTTAGGGACTCCTACATTCTGTGCCGCATCAAGATTCAGTCTCTCAGCTTCTGTGGTATGATTTCTGCCTGTTCTAATGATTGGTTCTGCATGAGTGGACTCCTCCACTCCATGAAAATCCTCCTATGGCTGATCCACATCTAGAGGCTCATATTTTGGAACAAGAAGTTCCTCCTCTACTTGCAAGTGTAGCTCCCTCTCAAGCGACAACTTCATGGCTTTCACCTCATTGAATTTTATATCCCGTCACACCACAATCATTCGATTGTTTGGAAAATACACACGATAATTATGGGGTGTTTCTGTGTACCCCACAAATATCCCAACTTTTGCAGTCGGCTCTAGCTTTCTCCTGGAGTCCTTTATCACATGAATGTAAAAAGATGAGCCAAAAATCTTCAAATGAGAAATATCAGGCTTCTTACCAATGAAAGCTTCTTCAGGTGTACTCATGCCAAGTACCCTATGACGACAACAATTTTTCACATAAACTACAGTGTTGCATGCTTCCACCCACAAGTGCATTGGTAGGCCCTGGTCATGTAGCATAGCTTGTGCAGCACCCATGATCATTCTGTTCTTCCTCTCCACAACCCCATTCTGCTGTGGGTTATGAGGTGCTATGAGTTCTCTTTAAATTCCTTCTTTGATACAGAAGTCTTTGAATTCATTCTAGATATATTAACCACCATTATCGCTCTGTAGAGCCTTCACTTGCTTCCTCGACTCCTTCTCCACCAATGCTTTAAACTCACAGAACTTTGAGAATGTTTCACTCTTCTTCTGCATGAAGAAAATCCAACATCTACGAGAATAGTCATCAACAAATATAACATAATACTTGTGTTTTACTGTTGAAGCAACCAATAAAGGTCCACACACATCTATGTGAATTCTCTCCAGGATCACCGAAGCATGGTTCTCCTTCTCATGAAAGGTGGTCTTCACAAACTTACCTATAATAAATCCCTTGCACTGATCTAAATGCGCAAGAGTACCCTTGGGAATTATACTAGAAATATGTTGCAAAATCTTCAAGGCGCCATGGCAAAGATGGCCCAATATCCTATGCCATAATTCACCCTCATCCCGGCTCACCACTTCTTTTGCTTTGCCCATCATTGTAGCCCAGCCATCTACCTCCAGCTTGTAGAGATTCTTAACTCGAATCCCTATCCTCTTGGTTTGACCCATTGTTTTATGTCATAGGAAGGCTTTTCCCTGGCTGAAAACAACGTCATAACCTCTGTCCTCCAACATAGTGACTGAGACCAAGTTCTTCTTCAGACCTGGAACATGCATAAAATATTTCAACAGAAATGGTTTACTTGAATCCATCTCAAAGGTAATGGTTCTAATGCGGTCACACTGTATCTACCATCGTCGCCCATCTCTATATGCATTTGGAGATATTTCTCCTCCAAGTCACTAAACAACTCCTTATCTCCTGTCATATGGAAGGAAGCACCACTATCAAGATACCACACCAATCCCATTGCACTTGAAACCAAGCATGCGATAAAAGAGAAATCAAGTTCAAATTGTGAGGCTAAGGCCTCACCTGCTGCAGCTCCAGCAACCTTCTTTTACTTCTTTTTTTGTGGGCAGTCAGTGGTGAGATGCCCATGTTCATGACATTGAAAAAAGTTCACCTTGGAAAAATCCAACTTCTTTCCTTTAGCCTCGGATTTTGGATGGGATTTATTCCCCTTCCCTTTCCTTGCTTTGGCATCCAAAGTGAAATTCTCTTCATCATCATTCTTTGATGAAGAGCCATCCCTGGTATTCTGCCTTATCTCCTCCTGCACAAGATCCGACCAAAGTCGCTCCCTATCCGATAGTTTTTCCGTCCATTGACAGAGTCTTCGTAGCTGTGGCAACTCTTCGGAAGTCCAAGGAGAGCCAAGCTCACCAAGTCATCATCTACAACTGTAATTCCCACACTCCATGGCTCATCCCTACATTGGACAAACTTTGTGAGAGAATTTAGAATATTGTCGTCCTTCTCCATTTTAATTTTTCTGAGCTTATCTTTCAGCGACAACTTCTTATGGTTGTTGCTGCTTTGGAAAAGATTTGTGAAAGCCTTCCACATTGCAAATGGAGTGGCTTTTCCGTGAAGGCTTGACACAATATGGTCTTTCACACCTTCCAACAGAATTCTTATTGTCTTCACTACCTTCTTTTTCCATGTGTCAAGTAATGCAACATCGCTAGAACTAGGCTTAGGAACATCGCTATCGATGAACTCCTTCAGTCCATTATCTTTAAGCACCACCTCCATCCTGTCCTTCCAGGCTCTGTAGTTTGAGCTACCCTTAAGGGCATACTCCAACCGCAGCCCATAGAAAGACATTTCAATGAATACTCAACTGTCGCACCAAGAAATTTTTGTAGCAAATTCGAATCGTCCACCAGCACAAAACTCAACACCACTTCAAGTTTGCAATATCCAGTGATTAACACTACCCTTATACCATGTATAAATTTATTAATACTGATAGTATTACCGGATTCTCCTGATCTAACAAATTAATCTTATGTTAAATAGAAAATCCTTCCACTTAATTCTTTGTAGAAATTAAATCGCCAATTGCAAAACACATATGAAGCAAATCAATCTCACATAAACACAGTTCTTCAACAGGAAAGCTTAAAGCTAAAATCCCCAACTATCATATATTATGTATATCAATGGATCATGTAATAATTTCATACAAAGCTTAGTACATCAAGCTCTTAGTACAATCAACAATCATTACACACTGTCATGCAGAAATTTGCATATCTATGCACCAATTTCTTGCCTCCTGACAGCTTGCCTCCACTGCGCAATCCTTGCTGAAGAAGACCCTTGAATGAATTTGAATTGGCCTTGCCTTGACTGCGCAATCCTCATTGGCATCTCCAATGTGTGTCAGATGCATTGAATGCATCACTATAGTCACAACAGATAGTCCATCTCACCCTTTCACCTATCTCTCCACTGGGTCTCCACTGGAACTGACATGCAAGTAGTTAACTGTTGTGTTTGTTTAGTTGCAAGTGAGTCTCTAGTTATGAATTAATTAAATAATTAATTCACTAAACCCTCACTAGTGTATCTTCAGTTATAACTAGATACAAGTAGCACAACCGAGTTTAACTCACTTAATTGAGGTAAATGAAGAACAAATCCCATAACTACTCTTCCAACTCTGTCATAACTCTTCCAGTGCAGTTCTAACTGAGTCCTCCATGTATGAGTCACCAACCACCCTAGGAATTGCCTTATTCCTTCAACCCACTGATTTTCCAAATCTGTTCACCGAAATAAAGTGCTCCAAGAGAATAAGTTGATATTTATTGTCAGATTATTATTAAGGGCTAATAATAATCGACATGCATCTATTTTTAGATTGACGATCTATAAATAGACTTTGCCCAATCTTCTAAAAATAGAATCTCATCTATTTTTCACATTTTACCAACCATCTACAAATAGCATCCTGAAAATTATAGAATATGCTCACCATGTCTAAAAATAGACATACACCTAAAAATAGCCTTGGGCTCCACTTAGTGAAGGTGCTTAATTTTCACTAAGCTAATCATCTTGTTGAATATCAACAGGGAACCCTTTACCCACATCTAGGAATGGAAGAGACACTCCCCCTCCTCTGGATCTTTCGATTCATCCTTCTGGATCTTCATAATAGCAATGGTGGTGTTGGGATCTACATCGATAATTTGCTTCCCTTTGTCATTCCCCTTGTCAGGTTGTGCTTTAGAGTTGGAGCATGCATCTGATTCAGAAGCCTTCAGCTCGGCCACCAGTGACTGCTTGTCCCGACACTCACTTGTGTTGTGAGTGGAGCTCTTATGGAACTCACACCACGTTCCCGTGTCCTTCTTTGGCTTCGCGAAATTTTTCTTTGCTTGCAGCTTTGGCGGGTTATCCTGGGATGCCCCGCTTTGGCCTTGTCCTTTGTTCTGCGGTTTGGGGGCACCTTTCCCTTGCTTCTAATTCTTAGATCCAAAGTATCGCTTCTTTTGTTTGAATTTCTGCTCAATCTTGAAAACATACTTGTATGCTGCACCAAGTGAGGAGATGTCGAGGAAATCCATTTCCTCCTGAATGTATCTGTGTAGATAAATGTGGTACATCAACACCAAATTTTTCTCTGAATCTTTGATACCCAAATTTTTGTGCATGGTATGGAATATATTCTTCAGCTCATGCACATCTTGATTCCTTTTTTGCCGCAACAAAGTCCATCTTATGTACTTGTCCTCATAGCTCCCCATGGGATAATATTGTTCCTTGATGGTGTCTCAGAACGAATCCCAAGTGGGTGCAACCGTGAACATAAAGATTTCCCTCTCATCCTTTTTCTCACAATAGGTTTCGCACCAGTCCTTGACATGTGGGGTGACTTTGAGGAGTGAAAAAGTAATATTTTTCTAGTTGGAAAAGTCATGAACCGAGAAATATCCTTTTAATAGATTCAAACATATATCTACAATGCCTGCATCTATTTGACCCTCAAATATGGGGATGCCAAAGTTTAATTGTACCTTAAAAGGAGTGGTGCCTCCAGAGTGGTTACTGGACGCAGATGTGTCGTCGGCAGGTAGCCATTGAAGGATTTGGGAAAATTTATCCATCATTGCGTTCCTTTGTTTCTCGAGGGAATCCTCGAGAAATATTTTGATAGGATCTCATCCTCCCTCGTCTTTATTTTCTTCCCCCATGGGTGGATGTTGGGGTTTATGAGGCTAATCTTGCAAAGGTTCAACCAGATCGATCCCTAATTCCTTACACCCCTACCTCGTTGGGGACATGTAAATAAGGATCAAGAATTTTGACACCTAATCCTAAGGGATTGGGTGAGATTGTATATTATTGTAATTTAGTAAATAAGGAAGGCCAAGAGTCATTGAAAAGTGAATCCCAATAGCCTCACCTCAATGTATAAGTACACACACAATCTCCATCTAATGCATCTTCAGTTTTGCGGAGTTACCTCCTGGTCTGACATGGTATTAGAGCCAGTCCCTTTTTTGGCATTCCTGCCTTTGGTGTAACTCCCTCATGTTCTGCATTTTTTGCAGACTGTCATTGTGCATTTAGTTTTTAGTGGTCTTAGCATTCAATTTCTTACTTCTCATGCCATTCTGCAATTCTGTAATAATTCTGCATTTCTTTTTGGCACACCATTGTGAAATTATAGCTCAAATTCTCAGCTCTACACATTTAATTTTTACTATGAAAAATAATTTTTACACTTCCTCTCTTCACTCAGTGATCTGCACGCATATTCTCGCACCTTCCTCACCTTGCTCCACCCATCCCTCATGCCCTCACGCCCTCTGCTCATCTCACCTCACAGCATTTGGCCTTCCCTCACGCCCTCACGCCCTCCACTCACTGCACCTCACAACATTTGGCCTTCCCTCATGCCCTCATGCCCTCTGCTCACCACACCTCACAGCGTTTGGCCCTCCCTGTTCCCCAACCTCGCTCACTGCCCTATGGTCCCTCATAGCGCTCAACCTTCCCTTAGCCCCCTCATGTCTCCCCTCCCATCCGCCTGCTCGGCCCTCCCTCCCATCTGCTAATCCCCCATCCGCTACTGCTCCCTCTCCCTCACCCTCGACCCTCCCTCCCATTTGATGCTCCCCCGTCGTTTCTCCCTCTCCCTCACTCTCGGCCCTTCCCATCCCTCCCCCTCCACCATTGCTCACTCCTATCCGCCTCACCCTCCCCTCGCATCCACTCACCTCCCCCTCCCCCATCGCTCCCCTCCCTCATGTCCCCTCTCATCTGCCTCCCCCATCCTTCTCATCCCATCTACCTCACCCTCCAGCCATCGACCTCCCTCAGCCTGTACGACCCTTTTTTTTATTTTTATTTATTTTTAATTTTTATTACAACAAATACCCACTCTAGAAAATGCCTCCCCTTACCCTGGTAAAAACCTCCCCTAGAAAAGACCTCCCCTGGTAAAAACCTTCCCCAGAAAACACCTCCCCCAGAAAATACCTCCCTCAGATAATACCTTTGTTTTTTCCCCAATTTTTTTTTACACTATATATATATATATATATATATATATATATATATATATATATATATATATATATATATATATATATATATGTATATATATTATCGGACTCAAACGAATTAAGATTTTACCGTGACAACAAAGTATTTTTTTCTTCAAAAGAATGCATTCTCTCATATCTATTGTAGGATTTGTTCACTCCAGCAAGGAGAACTATCCTGAATGGTCTTGAAAAATCAAGCACACTCTCATTTTTAATGAGCTATGGAGAGGAATTTGTGAAGGAGAAGGAGACCATCCACTAGCAAAGCCCACTTCAGACAAGGAGATCGCCATTTGGGAAAACAAGAACTGCAAGGCCTATGCCTTGATTGAAGCTTTTGTGAATGAAGAGGTGAGTCACCATATTACACCATTTTCAAATGCCTATGAAGCCTTGAGCAAGCTAAAATAACTCTATGACTCACATTCAGCGCTTTAAATTGTTCAATTAATGATTAAGTTGTTCAGTCTTGAATTGAAAAATGATGACCCTCTTGCTTTAGCTTCAGAAGTAAGATCTATCATGCATGACATTAAGAACACTGGTGTAGAAGTTGATATACCTCTCATAGCATATGTTAAGGCATTGTATCCCACTTACTCACATTATCTTGAGTCCTTGCAAGCAAGTGGAAACCTCATGAAAATCACCTTTGATTCCCTTGAGAAAAAGCTTGCAGAAAGAGAGAAGGCTTTTGGAAATATGACAACCCCTTTGTCTTCTGAAGAGGCTGTATGCTTTGCACATAAAGAAAAGAGTCATGATCAAGATTCTTCCAGAGGAAGAGGTGGCAGAAGAGGAAGAGGAAGAAGAAATTTCAGAGAAACGGGGGGCAGACAAACTCAAACTGAAAAATCTGATCTTCATTGCATACGCTGCAATAAAGACTGGCATGATGCATCTACATGTACGCTGCCTTGGGATAAAATTGAGCAGCAAAGAAATCAAGAAAAAGGTAAAACTCATGATAGAGACAAAGGTAAAGCACCTGAATCCGCTCATTATGTTGTAGCACATTGTAACAATGGAGTAACTGAAGACTTGTTTGATGTTTCATTTACTTCTTGGAGAAATGATTGGTTGCTAGATTCAGGAGCAACATGTCACATGACATTTAGAAAAGATTTTTTTGAAGAATTTACTGACAAAGTTGATGGAGTAGTATACTTTGCAGATAAATCCAAACTCAAGCCATCAGGGCTTGGCACAATCAGGCTTAAGTTGCCTGGTCTTCCAGATCATCTTCTACATGAGGTTCTATACCTCCTTGAGTTGAGGAGAAACTTGATGTCCTTGGTCCACATCTGCCAGCAAGGACACTCCATTCACATGTTTGATGGAAAGGTTGAGGTCAGAAAAGCATCAGATCGCTCACTTGTTTTAGAAATTTGTTGAATAATGATTAATTATCCACCGAGACTATCCTGATCACATATCAATTCGAATTCATATGCAACACATAATCTCTTCCACTCAGATCATCACACATGCAGAAATAAAACAAGCGATAGCACATCAAATCATCATACACATTAACACAGTATGTATGGGGAAAGCTTATAGCTGGAAACCCCGCAGCTATTGTGTATATTATAATGGAGAAATCATGTAACAAACTCAGCACAATACTCCTCACAAGTACTCAATACTATCTCATGAAGTTACACACAAACTAGCTTGGTTTTGAACAAGTCACGGGTTCAAAACATATCCACTAATTGCCTTCCTCTATTGCGTAATCATGGCCTGTCTATATAGAGATCCAAGGTTCGAATCTCCTTGGCTTGACAGTGCAATCATCATGGGAAATTCCTCCAAGTGTAAAAAATTTATATATTTATGTCCACCAGAAAGTTTTATTTATTTTTATTTATTTCACCGGGTCTCCACTGAACTGATCATGCACCGTAGTGAACTGAAGTGTTCTTGAGTTGACTAATGAGTTAATATTTAGTAAATTAAATATTATTTAATTTACTCCACTCATATCTAGTTGATTAGTTAGTTAACTAATCCCAACTAGTTCAACTAAGTTAAACCGAACAATACTCCACCAATCGTCTCATCAACTCAGTTTTTCACCAAACTTCGCCATCAAGTCCTAACTGAAGTCAACCATGCATGAGCTCAAAAAACCCCTGGTCGTAGCGTAATTCCTTTGCGTATGCATGAGCACATTCGTAGCTCGAACCGAAGTGCTCCAAGAGAGTAACCGAAGTTAGAGTCCAAATATTATTAAGGGTAAATAATATTTGACTTCCCTATTTTTAGGATAGGCAGTCTAAAAATAGACTTTGACCTATAGGTCCAAAAATAGAGGTCCATCTATTTTTACCAACATGACCAATACTCCAAGAATAACATACTGCAACCCCTTGACCATGCTCCATATGTCTAAAAATAGACATAGTCTAAAAATAGACTTTGCGCCAGAATTTGCCTGCGGGCCCACTTAGTGAAGGCGACTTCATTTTACTAAGCTCCATCATCTTGCTGCATTTTCAACACTCCCTCTCAGCAAGATATGGATTATCTGCAACCCCTATCCTGCCTCTGTGGAATTCGAACTTGCTCCTGGTGAGCGCCTTCGTCAGGATGTCGGCATCCCGATCCTCCGTGGGAACATATGAAAGCATCATGATCCTCCGCTGAACACAATCTCTGATGTGATGGTACCTGATGTCGATATGTTTGGACCTATCATGAAAAACTGGATTAGCCGAGAGCTTGATGCAGCTCTGGTTATCACAGTAGATCACCGTAGGCTCCAAATGCAACCTGAACAAACCTGCGAGGATCTTCCTCATCCAAATAGCCTCACATGCAGCCAAGCTTGCTGCCATGTACTCGGCCTCTGCTGAACTGAGTGCCACGGATCTCTGCTTCCTGCTGTACCAAGAAACTGCTGTCGACCCAATGCTGAAAACTCCTCCAGAAGTGCTCTTCCGGTCCGTTGGACTCCCTGCCCAATCTGCATCAGTGAAGCCAGAAAGCTTCGCTCCATCCTCCTCTCTGTACCATAGACCATATCCCGATGTGCCTCTGATATAGCGCAATACATGCTTGCCTGCCTTCCAAAAGAGCTTGGTAGGCTTAACCATAGCTTGCGAAAGCTGGTTAACTGCATAGCATATATCCGGTCGTGTATTGACCAGATACATAAGCGACCCCACCAACTGTCGATAGACAGTGGCATCCACTACCTCCGCTGAAGTAGCATCCTCCTTCCTCCAACCACCAGGAAGAGGAGTGTCAACAGGCTTGCAGCCTTGCATGTTGAACCTCTCCAGAATATCCCAGGCATACTTGCCCTAAGAAACAAACAGTCCTCCGCTGCGCTGCCAAATCTCCAATCCCAGGAAATAATGAAGGATGCCCAAGTCCATCATCTCAAACTCTCGTGCAAGATCCTCCTTGCATGAAAGTATCAACTGCTCATCACCAGTCAAAATCAAATCATCTACATACAGTACGATGATCAACAGCTTCCCCTCCACCACAATCTGGTACAGGTTAGGATCCGCCTCACTCTTGGAGAATCCAAGCCTGGTGAAGTAGCTGTCTATCCGAGTGTACCAAGCACGAGGTGCTTTCTTCAGCCCGTACATTGCTCTCTTGAGTCGGCACACATGCGAATCACTGCTGAAGATCTCGAAACCTTCAGGCTGCTCTATGTACACCTCCTCCTCAATAACTTCATTGAGGAACACAGTCTTCACTTCCATCTGATGGATGTGCCATCCCATTTGCGCTGAGAGAGAAAGGATCATCCGTATGGAAGAGTACCTTGTGACAAGTGCAAAGGTATCCTCATAATCGATCCCCTCGATATGTGAGAAGCCACGGGCGACAAATCTCGCCTTGTACTTCTCCACACTCCCGTCAGCCACCTGCTTCACTTTGTAGATCCATCGTGAACCCACCACTGATTTCCCCTCTGATCTTGGGACAATATCCCATGCACTGTTTCTGACGATCGAATCATATTCTTCGATCATGGCATCTACCCATGTGGGTTCCTCCACAGCTTCCTCAAAAGAGGATGGCTCCGTCACGACACATTGACTCACAAGAGCCATGTATCTAGTGTACCAATCCGGTGACTGCCTCTGTCTGCGCTGTGCTGTAGGTGGTCCTACAACCTTCTCTACATCTCGAGCCAGTCGCTCAGCTTCTGTAGTGCACATGCGCCCTCTGATGGTTGGCGCTGCATGGGTGGTTTCTTCCACCTCCTGAACTTCCTCTTGTGGCTGATCCACATCCGGAAGCTCCTCCTTAGGAACTAACAGCTCCTCATCTGCATGCAAGTGTAGCTCCCTCTCAAGCGAACACTGCATGGCTTTCTCCTCCCGAAATTTTATATCCCGTCGCACAACAGTCTTGCGACTGTCTGACAAATACACCCGATAGTTGTGAGGTGTATCAGTGTACCCCACAAATATTCCAACCTCAGCAGTTGGATCCAGCTTCCTTCTCGCATCCTTCGTCACATGCATGTAGACAAGAGAACCAAAAATCCACAAATGGGAAATATCAGGCCTCTTGCCAGAATAAGCCTCCTCCGGTGTACTCATGCCAAGAACCTTGTGAGGACAACGGTTCTGCACATACACTGCTGTATTGCATGCCTCAGCCCACAAGTGAAGGGGTAGGCCCCGATCATGCAACATCGCCCGTGCAGCACCCACGATCGTTCTGTTCTTCCGCTCAGCCACCCCGTTCTGCTGTGGGTTATGGGGTGCGATGAGCTCTCTTCGAATCCCTTCTGCGCTGCAGAACTCCTTGAATTCAGCTGAGATGAATTCACCACCATTGTCGCTCCTTAGAGAAATCACCTTCTTCCCCGACTCCTTCTCGACCAGTGCCTTAAACTCACAGAACTTCGCGAATGTATCGCTCTTCTTCTACATGAAGAAGATCCAGCACTTTCGAGAGAAATCATCAACAAAGATCACGTAGTACTTGTGCTTTGCTGTCGAAGCAACTGAGAAAGGACCACACACGTCTGTGTGAACTCTCTCAAGGATCTTCGTGGCGCGACTATCCTTTTCGTGAAAGGTGGCTTTCAAATACTTCCCTAAAGTACACCTCTTGCACTGATCTGACTGCGCAAGAGTGCCCTTAGGAAGCCCAGTAGAAATCTGCTGCAGGATCTTCAAAGCTCCATGGTGAAGGTGGCCCAATCTCTTGTGCCACAGTTCGCCCTCATCATCCCAGCTCACCACTTCTCCCGCCTTGCATGCCATTGCTGTGCAGCCATCTACCTGCAACTGATAAAGGTTCTTGGTTCGAACCCCTATCTTCCGGGTCTCTCCAGTAGTCTTACTGTGCAGGAAGGCTTTTCCTTCGCTGAAGACCACATCATACCCCTTATCTTCCAACATCGCCACAAAGATCAAGTTCTTCTTCAATCCAGGTACATGCATGACATCCTTCAACATGAAGGGTTTACCAGACTCCCTCTGAAAGGATATGGTACCGATACCAGTCGCACTGTATCTACCATCATCACCCATCTCGATGTGCACACCCAAATCTTTGTCCTCCAGATCTGAGAACAAATCCCGATCTCCCGTCATATGAAATGACGCATTGCTGTCCAAGAACCATACCGATCCCAACACACTTGAAACCAAGCATGCGATCAGTGAAAAGTCAAGCTCGAACTGTGAAGCCAAAGCTTCTCCATCTGCAGATCTTCCCGCTTGCTTGTTCTTCTTCTTCTTTGGACAATTGGTAGAATAATGTCCGTGATCATGGCAGTGAAAACACTTCACTTTCGCCATATCCTGCTTCTTGCCCTTTGCACCAGAATGAGAGGTTTTCTTACCCTTCCCCTTCTTTTCTTTGGCAACCAAAGCGCAGTTTTCTTCATCAACTCCCTTTGATGAAGATCCATCTCGAGTAGTCCTCCTTATCTCCTCCTGCATGAGATCCACCCAAAGGCGCTCCCATCCCGGCAGCTTCTCCCGACCATTGACACTATCTTGATATGAGTGCCAAGCCTTCGAAAGACCAAGGAGAGCCAGGTCGACCATGTCCTCATCTTCGACAGTCACCCCCACACTTCCCAGCTCATCTCTGCATTGAGTGAACCTCGTGAGGTATTTGGCGATACTGTCGCCTTTCTCCATCTTGATGTTTTGTGAGCTTATCTTTGAGCGCCAGCTTCCTTTGGTCGCTCTTACTCCGGAATAGATCCGTCAAAGCTTTCCACATTAAATATGGAGAAGCCTTTCCATGCAGGCTGGATACAATATGATCCTTGACGCCCTCCAACAGGATCCTTCGACATTTCGCCATCTTCTTTTGCCATGCTTCGACTTCAGCAGGATCAGTGGGCTTTTGGACATCTGTATCCATGAACTCCTTCAATCCATTATCTTCTAATACTGCCTCCATGCGATCCTTCCATGCAACATAATTCGAACTGCCTTCAACAGCATATTCGAGTCGCAAACCGTTGAAGACATTTTCAACTCTGGCACCAAGAAAACAAAATTGCTGCAAAATTCGAATTCCAACTCAAAGATCAATCGCCCTTGATCTATGAGAACAAATTATTTCTAGCACAGATATCGACTACAGGGGCATTTACTAGATATATCACCTTTCAAAGGAAAGGATGGATCCAGAGGCTACCTGGCCCGCATGCAGACTCTGTCTACCGAAATAAGTTTGTAATCACTGTGATGATCAATATTTGCTTCAATAGCTCCGATACCATGTAGATATTTGCTGAATAATGATTAATTATCCACCGAGACTATCTTGATCACATATCAATTCGAATTCATATGCAACACATAATATCTTCCACTCAGATCATCACACATGCGGAAATAAAACAAGCGATAGCACATCAAATCATCATACACATTAACACAGTATGTATGGGGAAAGCTTATAGCTGAAAACCTCACAGCTATTGTGTATATTATAATGGAGAAAACATGTAACAAACTCAGTACAATACTCCTCACAAGTACTCAGTACTATCTCATGAAGTTACACACAAACTAGCTTGGTTTTGAACAAGTCACGGGTTCAAAACACATCCACTAATTGCCTGCCTTTATTGCGCAATCATGGCCTGTCTAAATAGAGATCCAAGGTTCAAATATCCTTGGATTGACAAAGCAATCATCATGGGAAATTGCCTCCAAGTGTGGTGCAAATCTCATGCACAACTGATGTCACAACTGATAGCTGTACTCACCCTTTCATCTACTTCTTTCACTGGTCTCCACTGAACTGTCCATGCACTGTAGTGAACTGATGTGTTCTTGAGTTGAATAATGAGTTACTAATTAATGAATTAAATAATATTTAATTCACTCCACTCATTACTAGTTGATTAGCCAGTTAAACTAATCTCAACTAGTTCAACTAAGTTAAATCGAACACAACTCCACCAACTGTCTCATCAACTCCACCAAACTTCTACCACTGAAGTCCTAACTGAAGTCAACCATGCATGAGCTCACCAAACCCCTAGGAATAGCGTAATTCCTTTGTCAGATGCATGAGCCACTTCTATAGCTTGAACTGAAGTGCTCCAAGAGAGTAAACTGAAGTTTAGAGTCCAAATATTATTAAGGGTAAATAATATTTGACTTCCCTATTTTTAGGATAGGCAGTCTAAAAATAGACTTCGACCTATAGGTCCAAAAATAGAGGTCCATCTATTTTTAGAAACATGACCAATACTCCAAGAATAACATACTGCAACCCCTGGACCATGCTCCATATGTCTAAAAATAGACATAGTCTAAAAATAGACTTTGAGCCAAAATTTGCCTGCGGGCCCACTTAGTGAAGGCGACTTCATTTCACTAAGCTCCATCATCTTGCTGCATTTTCAACACTTGTCATGGATGGAATAGAAGAAGGAATACTCTTGAAGTTGCAAGGTTCTTCTCATGCACAAAACTTTGAATTCAGTTCACATCATGATGAAGGTACATTCCCATCAAGTATTTTATGGCATGCTAGATTTGGACACTTAAACTATGAAAACCTTTGATTGTTGAAGAAAAATGGTGTTAATGGACTGCCTAGAATTCCTAGGAATCTTAAGCAATGTGATGCTTGTATTCTAGGAAAGCATAGCAAACAACCATTTCATGATTCACATTCCAGAGCACATAGACAACTTGAGCTTATTCATTCAGATTTATGTGGCGGCCCTATGCCTATTGCTTCTATAAATGGAAATAAATATATGATGACATTTATTGATGATTACACCAGAATGTGTTGGGTTTATTTATTGAAGAACAAATTTGATGCTTTTCAAACATTCAAGAATTTTCATGCATGGATTGAAAATGGTGCACAAAATCATCTTGGCTCTTTGCGTATTGATAATGGAAAAGAATACACTTCAAACGAATTTGAAAATTATCTTCGTCAACATGGGATCAAACATCAAACAATTGTGCCCTATAATCCCCAACAGAACGGTGTAGCTGAAAGAATGAACAAGACAATTTTAAATATGGTTCGCTCCATGATGTTTTTTTAAGAATGTAAAATTGACGTTTTGGGCTGATGCAGTTCTATGTGCTGTATACATAAAGAATATGTGTCCTTCAAATTCAATCAAAAACAAAACTCCTTATGAAATGTGGCATAGCCACATTCCTTCGGTAAAGCATTTCAGGGTCTTTGGTTCCACCTGTTATGCTTTGATACCCAAGGTACAAAGGAATAAACTTGGTGCTAGAAGTCGAAAATGTATCTTCTTTGGGTATTCCAATACCTCTAAAGGATATCATCTCTATGATGAAGTCAATAGGAAATTTGTAGTAGCAAGAGATGTCATATTACTTGAATCTTCCAAGACTGACAATGTTGTTAAGCAGCAACTTGATCGCTTGGATAGATTCACACATGCAAAGTATTTTGAAGAATTTGATAATTAGATTCCACATCTTGAAGGGGGGATTCCTATACTGAATAAATCTATGGAATCATTTTCTGAAGCACTCTCTCCCCCACATGAAGAACCAACCACGAATGACACCTTGAATGATGTGATTGATAGAATTGAGAGATTGAATCTTGATTAAATTCCAACTCAGTCAAATGAGTAGCCTGGGCCATCTCAGAAAGGTCCCCCCAAATTGCTAACAAAGACACTAGAAAACGTTCATCCCGATGAGGTTGGAAAGACAGGAACAAGAAGTTCCACCAGACAAAGCAAAGGTGACATAGATAATTTTGATTCACCTGTTGATATGAATATTTCTTATAACTGTGAATTGAATTTGTCTACAGATCATGAACTAACTTCCTTCAAAGAAGCTACTTCTCATGTTGAATGGAATTAAGTGATGCAAAAGGAGTATGATGCCTTGATAAAGAGTGGCACTTAGAAGCTGGTTGATCCTCCTTTGGGAACCAAACCAATTGGATATAAGTGGGTCTACAAGAACAAGTACAAAGCAGATGGTTCACTTGACAAGCACAAATCCAGGCTTGTAGCAAAAGGTTTTGCACTGAAAGAAGGGGTCGATTATGAATAAAATTTTTCCCCCACAGCAAAATGGGCCACCATCCAGACACTCTTTTCCCTAGCAGCTCAGAAGGGATGGAAAGTCCATCAAATGGATGTAAAAACCGCCTTTTTGAATGGAGATCTAAAGGAGAAAGTTTTTATGGCCCAGCCAGAATGATTTGTTGTGAAGGGCCAAAAACACAAAGTTTGCAAACTTATAAAATCCTTGTATGGCCTCAAGCAAGCACCGCGAGCCTAGTATGAGAAATTAACTGAGCATCTTCTAAAACTTGACTTCAAACATTTTGATCTCGATGGTGCAGCTTTGTTTGTTAAGAAAGTTGGAAAAATAGTTGTATATCTTGTGGTGTATGTAGATGAACTTTTGATGGCAGGGAACAATGAGAGTTATATTGCATCCATAAAGAAAAAATTGAAGAAAGTTTTAATTAAATGATTTATTTAGGTTATGTTCATTACTATCTGGATATTGAAGTAACTCAACATCCTAAATTTATACTTATTTCTCAAAAGAAGTACATTGGAGATCTTTTGAACAAGTTTGGCATGGATGAATGTAATCCCTTAACCACTCCAATGGAACAAAACTTGAAGTTCACATCCATTGAAGGGAAGGAATTCGAGGATGCAACGAAGTATAGACAACATGTAGGAAGTCTTATCTACCTGACTACCACGAGACTAGACATCTCATTTGATGTTGGAATCCTTTATAGGTTTATGGAAAAACCTTGTGAAGGACATTGGTCTGCTGCAAAAAGAGTTCTAAATTACTTGAAGGGGACTCAAGACTTAGGACTCCAATATACACAGGTAGGCGATTTCAGCTTGATTGGATACTCTGATTCAGACTTTGATGGGGACAAAGAAACTGGGGTGTCTACTTCAAGTTATACCATAAGCCTTGGATCAGGAGCTGTCTCATGGAGATCATGCAAACAGTCAGTTCCAGAATATTTCACAATCGAGGCAGAATATGTGGCAGCAGTTGAAGCAACAAAGGAAATTGTGTGGCTCAAGAAAATCCTAGAAGATTTGCAGATGAAACAAATGCATTCAACACCACTCATGATTGACAACACTTCTGCAATAAAGTTGGCCAAGAACTCGAAGTCCCATGATCAAATAAAGCACATCAATACAAAATACCATCTGATTCGACATCATGTTGAGGCCAAAACCATCCATCTACATCGTTGTTCCACAAATGAGCAGACCGCAAACATCTTCACCAAAGCGCTTGGAAGAGAATTGTTTGAAAAGTTCAGAACGATGCTTGGACTCACCAACATCCCTTCAGATTAAAGGGGGGAATGTTGACACCTAATCCTAAGGGATTGGGTGAGATTGTATATTATTGTAATTTAAGGAATGCCAAGAGACATTTGGAAGTGAATCCCAATAGCCTCACCTCCATGTATAAGTACACACACAATCTCCATCTAATGCGTCTTTAGTTTTGCAGAGTTACCTCCTGGTCTGACTGAGAAAGAGAAGATCGCTCTGATACCATTGATCCAGAATTATGCAGGAACACAGTAAAATACAGAAATACACATGAACACAGAGATACAATAGAAATAACACTTCATCTCATTAATATCAAATAAGTAAAATATACTTACAGACAGAATGGAAATAAACTAGTTAGGGCACTGGTAGCTTATCTTTGAGAAGAGATGTGGCGGCTATAGGTCTCTGAACTGTGTTACAATGAGGCTCAAGGGAATTTTTATTATTGAAAAACTTAACAAAACCCTAAACAACCAAAACCATAACCCCAGGAGATGAAACACCAAGCGTTTGTGGGCCCTGTTGGGATTAGTTGGGAAACCAATTTCTTGGAGTCATAACTTGGTCATATTATTTCCATTTGGCGCGTACGATATATCATTGGAAAGATCTCTCTGAGTACTACTATTTTTAATGCATGCCCTTGTCGGGCCCACTACACACCTAAAAAAAATGCCGTTTAGGGAGTCAAAACTGCTCTGGAAGTTTAAGACTCGAAAAATTGCTAAAAATAGTAAATGCTGCTATAAAAAAGAAACTAATGAAACTGATTGGAGGTCTAGGTGGAATAGGTGGGTGGCCACCAATATCCATCTGGATCATTTCGATGGTATATCGATATCCATTTATGTGTTTTCCTATTCCGTTATTTCGATGTTATTGCTACCTTGTATGACGTTGAAACTTATATCATCATCAATGTGTTATTAACTAGATTAATTAAATGAACAATGTTAATGACGCAAGATGTAGTAGGATGCATTATGTTAATAAATAGTAATCATTGTTATTACTTTATCAGATTTTATATTCCTTTTCTAAAGTTAGTTCACTTTAGGATCATTATTATATCATTTAAATATCAGTTAAGGAATATGTGATAAGTCATTGAGACTATTACATGCTAGTAAATCTAGTAAAAATGTCTAATGTTGTGTATTTTTTGCATGAGGTTTCTAATGTTGTGTATTTTTTGCGGGAAAGATGTTACATGCTATATATTTTATACAAGAGGTCTACCCATGGATGTTACATTTATTGGACTCATATATATCCCTTTTGATTAAGGAGGTAATGCTGGACACCTAATTCTCTAAGGGTTTTTGGTGTGAAATATGAAAATTCATTAGAATCCAAGAAACCACTCGGTATATGAAAACCAAGGGCCATACATATTGTATAAATATTTATTATTGTGAATAGTAAATACATTCAATGATTATCTTGTTGAAATCACGATTTCCATTAGACCAAAACCCGCTGACATTAATCTCCGCTACAATCTCCAAATTTAGGATCCATGAAAGGCGGTAAATCCATGTCACAAAACACACGGGGAACGTTGAACCCAATGTCCAACATATCTTACTTTTAATATATATATATGAGAAAATTAACATACAAGAAAATACAATATTCATTTCATAATAAAGATAACAATTATGTAAACCATAACCATCCATAAACCTAAATATGTCCCAACAAAACAAAACGAATGTACAGCCACAAACACATATAGAAAATGCACACAACTGCATAGAGGAGTCCCATATGGTGGAATCCATTATGGTTTTAACAACAGCTAACTCACAGAGAAAACATAAAATAAACTCTAATATCAATGAGTTGCCAACTCTTTCTCATAGACTCCAATGAAAATTTTGAATCTCAGTGATCGTAATAGTTGTAACGTCTCTTTAGGAAATCATTTTAATGCCTCGTATGAAGTAGTCGAAATTTCTTTGTTCCTCTGACATACTATAAACCCAGAACAATATGGTTTTCTAAAGGTCTGCATTCTGAACAAAAAAGTCATCACTTCAAGAAGGTGCCCTGATGTCCAAGGCAAAGGCGAAGGCGAAAGAAAAAACTCCAATCTATATTTGTGCATTGGATCCTAACTTCAACTTACGGAAAATGATCTGAGCTCCATGCTGAGGATAAAGCATCATAAAAACAGTAGGTGCATTTCTGTACGAAGGAGAAATCTCGAAGGAGAAGCGTTGCAAAATCAGGGCCAATGTCACCTTGGCTTCTAACAAGGTAAAATTTCAGCCTATGCACGTCCTCGGATTGAATTTGTTCACATCGAAGGTCTAATCATGGTGAATGGCTAAGATTGGTATCAGTAGTTCCATGCCTTGAGGAAGATTAAGGTTTCCAAGCGTTATATTCTTCTTAGTTCTTCTGAGAAAAGCAACTACCGGTGGGTAATATAGCCTTAGAGACTCCTTCACAATCATGTCAACCTTCAAAAACCAAATGAAAACACGACTGATATCAATAAAGATTTAATGCATGCATGACCTATCAATAACTTATGACACTCATAACTAGTGCAAAAACCGACACAGAAGCCGCTCTACTACAGACGTAAAAGCCCATGAATCCATTGCCATCATTCCACTTTACAATCTGATTGATGGCATTGTTAATATAAGTTTCAGCTTCTAGATGGTTTGATTGGGGCTCGTCTGTACTCCAGCTCAAGGCCATGCTCTTCGCGCAAAGGCATGAAGAACTTAGGAAGTGATGGATGTCTATGCAAGAAGTGATGCATGTCGAGTATAATGCGGCGATCTTTAAATAAAATTGGAAAAATTAAATGTGCGCACATACTTTTTATTTATTTTGCAGTCCCGGGGACTGCAAAAATAATTGATTATGGAGACGGCCTTTCACAGTCTGTCCAAAAATAAAAAGAAAGAAAGAAAGAAAGAATTTTTAATGTCCACGAGGCTAAAAATAGCCTATGGGACAGATTGCTTCTCTATCTGACTCTTGTATTCGGCCCTTTTCCTGTGAAGTTTTACAATGACCTCTCCCAGCTTATCGAAAAACTCTTCGCTGAATAGCTTATCCCAAGAATTAGCTGCCAGAATACCTGCATAGTTTTCCCTGGTGTCTTTGAAGGCCTCACATTCTAGAATGAAATGTTTTTCTGTTTCCACTTTTCCGGAGGAGCAAAAAATACATACTCTTTCTTCCCACATTTCTTTTGGCCTTTTCCAGTGCCCTGTTTCATAACGGAGTTGATGAGAATTAGTCCTTAATTGAGCAATAAGAATTTTAGATCTCCAAGAAATATTAGCCCCTATGTACGCCTTTTGTTGATGGTTATGCGTGGGGTTAAACTCTTCTATGTAGTACTTCTTCTTTCTCTCTAGCTCTTTCTTCCAAGTATGTTCGTGGAATTTATCCATAACAAAAGTTTTTATCTCTTTACTGTTTGTAGGACACATGTTCAAGCAAATACCCCATTTACTAAACCATTTGTTATTTTGCCGCATCCAAGTCTTTTGTCTTTTGCACAATCTGTCACTAAACACCACCTTAGGCCATCTACCCTCTTCCATTTGCTCAATTTTTTTCAGATACCTTATGACTCGCACCATAGCAATTGCTTCAATAGGAGCAGCCCCTGTTTCACTTAACAGGATAGCATAAGGAACTACACTTTTAATTTTGAATTTGTTTGTAATCAAACGTTTCTGAATTTTCTCAATTTGTTTCCACTGCATCTTGGTTGTGCTGCTGGCCCATAGTTCACAACCGTAGAGAATCATCGGAATCACTAGAAGCCCAAAAAGAGTTAGGGTGGTTTTCCAGTCCCACAGCGCTGCCTCTCTACACCTGTTTTGAAGAGCATAAAATGCTTTCCAACCCCCTAAAGTTCTTTTCTTTCTACAACCATCCCAACTTAAATTTATGTTGAAGTCAATTCCGAGGTATTTGTAATCTGCAACTTCTTCCAAAATGTTGCCTTCAAAATAGAACTTATGTTGGTTATGCTTTCTTTTGTTAGAGAAAATCACTACTTTCGTTTTGCTAATATTGACTTGCATCCCAACCCTTCTACAAAAATTCTCAAGGGAACGTAAATGCTCTTGCAAACCAAGAGCCGATTTAGCAATCAATATAAGGTCATTTGCATACAAAAGAAGCTTGATAATGAACTTGCCCAAATGGATACTGTCACCCCCTTGCGAATTTAGCCACTCTTCAAGCTTGTCAATATATAACCCAAAAAGGGTAGGAGACAATGGGCAACCTTGCTTGACCCCGATATCACTTCTAAAACTTTCAGAAATGCCAGTTGAAGTTCTGATTTTGACTTTCACCTCTTCATACAACCTATGCACAACTACTCTCAAATGCTTGGGAACCCCGAGTTCCTCCATTCTGCCCCAAAGCTTATCCCTAGGAATCGTGTCAAAGGCTTTTCTGAAATCAACAAAGCAACATAAAACTTCTTCCTTTTTTTCCCAAACTTTTTCAATGATGTGCCTTAAAGTTATACAATGATCAACTGTGGAATGTTTAGGTCTAAAACCTGCTTGCCCTTTAGCACGTTTATCTCTTTCTGAAGAGGCAGAGGCAGTTTACTATTCTGAATTAGGAGATGAGAATGGTAATGAAAGTCAAGGACCAAATCTCACACGCAAACCAATATATTTAATTATATTAGAAATCAAAATCCAAATCTCGCACGCCATCCAATATATTCAAAATCAAGATGCTAATATCGTACGCCAGCCATTATATTCGACATAAATCAAAGATCCAAATCTCACACTACATTGGTGGTCTTTATTAACAATCACAGATTGAGATACGTTCATAGGCTTATATGAAATAGATTTATAATCACATTCACCAATGTGGTTGATATATGTTCATAGACCTATATCCACTACTCAATACATATATTTCACCAAAATAAATATTATATATTTATGATTAAAATCACCAAAATATTATATATATTTGTTTATAATATATTAATAATATTAACTATATACGCACTATATATTAACTTGAAATATATATATATATATATATTTTAGAATATATAATATTATATTATTCAATAGTAAAATATATAATAGAAATATATTATTAAATTATTTCAATACATTAATAGTTTTAACTCAAACTATAATATAATTCTATTATAACATAATAATAATATTGTTTTAATATTATAATAAGTTTTTATCTCTTACCAATATCTCAAGGGATTATTAATATTTCACACCAAAAGAACAAATAAACTCAAAGGTTTAATATTATAAACCGAAGTAATTGGTGAAGCAAAGGATAAATATTAATATTACATAAGGGATCAACATTATAAACACAAGAGATTAGTAAACCGTAAGAATTGATATTTTAAACAAAAAAACCTAATAAATTAATAAACCATAAGAATCAGTATTTTAAACATAAAATATTAATAAACCAACGGGATTATTAACATTATAAACCAAAAATAATAATAAACCCAAGGGTTTAATATTATAAACCAAAGGAATCAACGAACTCAAGGGATACATATTATAAACCTAACAGATGAATATTAAAAACAATAGAGATTAATAAAACTTAAGAATTAATATTTTAAAATGAAAAATCTAAGAAATTAATAAAGCCTAAGAATTAATATTTTAAACTCAAGAGAGTAATAAACCCAATGTGTGATTAACATTATAAACCAAAAGAACTAATAAACCCAAGGGTTTAATATTATAAAACAAAGGAATCGGTGAAGCCAAGGGATAAATATTAAAAACCTAAGGGATCAATAAGGCTAAGGGCAATATTAAAAACAATAAATATTAATTTAAAACCTAATAATTAATATTTTAAAATAAAAAACCCAAGAAATTAAAAAAAACTTATGAAAAAATATTATAAACTCAATAGATTAATAAATGCAAGGGATTATTCATATTATAAACCAAAGGAACTAATAAACCCAAGGGTTTAATATTATAAACCAAAGGAATTGGTGAACCCAAGGGAATTGATTTAAACATTGAGACAATTGTTGTCACAATGCGACGTTGGACCAACTATGACCATGGTTGGCCATGGGTGATTTTCATATTGAGACAATATTTGTCAGAATATTTGTTAGAATGTGACATTTGATCATGGATGACATTGATCGATTATTCATATTATAAACCAAAAGAACTATTAAACCCAAGGGTTTAATATTATAAACCAAAGGAATTGGTGAACCCAAGGGAATTGATTTAAACATTGAGGCATTGTTGTCGAAGTTGGACCAACTATGACCATGGTTGGCCATGGGTGATTTTCATATTGAGACAATATTTGTCAGAATGTGACATTTGATCATGGATGACATTGATCGATTATTTATATTATAAACCAAAAGAACTAATAAACCCAAGGATTTAATATTATAAACCAAAGGAATTGGTGAACCCAAGGGAATTGATTTAAATATTGAGATAACTGTTGTCACAATGAGACGTTGGACCAACTATGACCATGGTTGGCCATGGGTGATTTTCATATTGAGACAATATTTGTCAGAATGTGACATTTGATCATGGATGACATTGATCGATTATTCATATTATAAACCAAAATAATTGATAAACCCAGGGGTTTAATATTATAAACCAAAGGAATTGGTGAACCCAAGGGAAAACCATTACCCAACAAATTAGTATTAGAAATAAAAATTATTAATAAAATTAAGTGATTAATAAAGTCGAAGGATCAACAAAATTAATTAAAAAAATAAATAAAAAACAAAATAAATTAATAAATAGTAATAACTAACCCAACGTATTATCCATATTATAAACAAAAAGAAGTAATAACCCAAGGGTTCAATATTAGAAAACAAAGAAATTGGTGAACCCAAGGGATAAATATTAAAAACTAAGGGATCAATAAGGCTAAGGGAAATATTAAAACAATAGAGATTAATAAAACCTAATAATTAATATTTTAAAATTAAAAACCTAAGAAACTAAAAAATCTTATGAAAAAATATTTTAAACTAAAATAGATTAATAAACCCAAGGAATTATTCATATTATATTCAACATGAATCAAAGATCCAAATCTCACACTACATTGGTGATCTTTATTAACAATTAAACTTTCAAATGAAGCTTATATGAATATTTTGTGGTGTTGGATCATGGCCAGTGTGTCTTCTCACATCATTATATCATGAATCAACTATCTATGTTAATGAAATTTTGAGTGCGAACCAAGTTGCAGGGGTGGGTATATATATATAAAGCTTTGTTATAAACCTGGGAGACAAGATTTATCTGCGACATGTTAAGAAATCCTCGCATAGTCATTTTGTTGAAACGTGTAGTTATATATTATTCATGGCCATAGTTAAAAAGGAAAAAAGACAAACTGTCATCTACCTTAATAGCAATGTAGGATATTTCAGCAACAGACTGTGCTCATATCATAATCTATTGGCTTTCGTGCTTATATAAACTCTTCGTTATTCACAATTTGCATTTTGATACTTGCCTCCACCACTATTACATGTAGGGTGTTTTAAGATAATTTTTTAGCAAGAGAACAAAGTTTGTAAATTGTTTTAAATATTGTTTTTAAATGGGTGTCTCACACAATATAGAAGACAAGTATTATTGTATTTTAAGAGACAATTCATTTTTGTCTACACAAATTGAGTGTCTCAAATTATTGTATTAAAAAATTGTCTCTATAAAGATAATATAGAATACAAGTATTATTGTCTTTTAAGAGAATTTATTTTTGTCTCTCAAGAGACAAATTTGTCTTTAATCTTAGTTATTGTCTCTCTAGAAACAAAATATAGAATGCAAATCTTTTTGTTTCTTTAGTAATTAATTAGTGTTAGGGCACAATGGAATCGAACCACCAACCTCATGCTTGCAAGGCAGGTGTTCTTCCATTGAACTAACACACTTTAAATAAATGTATTATCTCAATCAGAAAAAATAAAAACCAACGAGCCAAATTGTATTGTCATATTAGTGAAAAAAAAATTATGTCACATGTTGCTACATGACAAATTTCAGAGAAAGGAAAAAAATGTGTATATAGTACTGACTTAGGTCAGCTAGTGGGCTAGATTTCAACAACATTTATTTGTCAACCTAGTGTAGATAATATTATCTTATATCATGTAGAAGAATTTATGCTCAAGGCATAAAGTTGTCCATAGTAAAGGGCATAAGCAAACCTACAGTGCAAACAATGCTCTTAAAATCATCTCGGTGACAAATAACTGTGAGGGCATCAACCCATACGTATTTTTTGTTGTGAAATTGAGATATAAAGAGAATTTCTACACTAAAAATGTAAATATGGAAACACATACAATAAAATATGGAGAAGCTTAATGGTGGAAAGTTTCAGACATGAGAAGTAAAACTGCATTAGCATCAATGTATGGGTTGTTGTAAGGAAGTTTTATGACATGGGAAGTAAAACTAAAACTACATTTGATTAGCATATGTCTGGAAGTAAAACTCCAACTACATTTGATTAGCATCAATTATGGTTGTTGTAAGCAATACAAAAACCATAACCCATAGAACGTGAATTAATTGAATGGAGTTTGAAGATTAATGTTTGAAATATTGAATAAACGTACACAACACAAAGGGATATGTGTTTCCCCCACAACACAGAGGATGCACAAATAATGTGAAAATAACAGTCAAACACAGATAGACAGCGAATTACACAGAAGAGGAATTTTTTTCAACTCTTCTCTATTTCAATTCATTCCACTCTTTTTTACATATGAGAAATCCCACAGGTTTTTTTACAAAATGGCTGAAGCTTGAGCATTTAAAGCAATTCAATGCGAGATCGGACGTTTAATCAAAAAATTTATCATTCCATTCTAATTTGTTGTTTACACACGAAAACACGTACAAAGAACACATAATCACATAATTGAAAAATTATACGATTTGGTTCAGAAAATCACATCGCATCTTGTTGTTGCTCCTAGAGACAACCTAGAGTTGTGATAGACCAGTGCCTAGGACATCTTAGCATAGAAAGGAGCGTATAATATAATGTATGAAGTTGTCAGCTTCAACTCACATGCTATCTCCTGTAAACAGGGAAATAAAATAGAATGGGACCAAACTCTCAGAAACTGACACAGGAAAAGAGATACTATAGAGGCAAGAAGCATAACTCTAATGCAAAAGCAACAGACAATTCAGAGACAGTTTACTGCAAAGCGGGCCGATTCAGAAATACTTCACAGACATAAATTATCAGAAGGTGTATGTAGTGAAAGAAATATTGAGAAGATATTAGTTAACATTGAGCTGATACCCAGATATACAATACCACCATGCATGGGCTTACCAATCTAAGAATACATACATGATAATAGCATTTTAAAAGCACCCTCCCAAAGCGACTAATATAGCAAAAGTATGGTTAGCTGAATAATGGAACAGAATATCATGCATGAACCATATTTAAAGTGCTTGACTGATCCGAGCATGGGCATCAACTAGGATGAATCCATACCAAAAATCAGTGAGCCACTTGCATTCCAAAACATGATACAAGAAGGATGGATGAAATGAAATGTTCTTTTTTTTTTTCCTCGAGAAAAAAGCGTAATTTTATTCAGCAGATGTGTACAAAATTACATTAAAAAACACAAGATGTGTGTTCAGAAAGAACCAAACCCCGAAGGTTGTTTACAAAAGACAGGATCTGAATCTAACAAAGCCTATGCAGATCCATAGATCAGGCTTATACAAGCTGATCAAACTGTTCAAAAGTTCAAGTCTGTCAATGAGACCCTTTGAGAATATCATGTCACAACAAAGCTAAAAATCTGCTTTACTAAAGCACAGACCAAGTCCACTGCCCATAAATAAATTAAACAACTCATAAGAAAGCGCTGGCACCTGTACAGACCTTCACCGATCCATAACGGAACCTGCCACCGCCTCAGTGAATCCAGAAACGCTGTAAATTGATAAAAACAAGTGCTCAACCCGCTGATGAAGCCCTCCAATGAGAAAACCGTCGAGGAAGACAGAGATTTAAACAGGCTTCATCATCTAAAAACATTGAAAGCGATCTACAGGAATGGCAGCCCGTAACCAACAGCAACAGCCATCCAGGTATACAAAATCGGCCCTCAGCAAGCAATTGAATTTATCATCCTGAAGAAAAAAAAGGCAAGTCCTCCATAATGAACTGAAAGGAGACAAATACTGTAACCAGGCACAGAGACTTGCACTGCTTCAGTGTAGCTGTAGGAGATGGGAAACGTCCAAGACAAAAAAGGCAGCAAATCCGGACATCACCCCATAAACATTTGTGACAGAGGCTTCGAAATTTTCTCCGAATACTGACATCTTTTAGTGAAACTTAGCAGCAAACAATGGATTGAAAGGCTTAATGAAAAGGAATCAAGGCTGCAAAGAAGACACACAGGAGCCCCTCATTCAAATAAGGATTGATGGAAGTATTCAGAGATATCACCACCAAGATGTTCTCTTATCCGCCATAGGCCCCCAACCTGCTGGATCCCCCTCTTAGAAGCTTGATCTGCCAAGTCATTGTTTTCACGATAAATATGTTGATAGGAGAAAGATTCGAGAGAGGATAGGATCTCCCTTACAGAGCGAAGCAAATGCTGTAAGTGGAGCACTCTGCAATGCTGATAACCTTTTATCCAGTTAATCACATTCAAGGAGTCACCATAAAAGTTTAACCTTCTACAACCTTTCTCCACTGCAAACAGCAGAAGGATCTTAAGGCTCAACAGTTCAGCATTGTTGTTCGATCCTTCCCCAAGCCCCACTGAGATTTCAAACCAATGAGCTTCAGAGAGAAACAACAGAGCCCCCCCACCACATATATTTTGTTGCATCGCCCCATCAAAGAAACCCCACGGAATTCTTCTATCTATGTCCAGCATCAGCACCTCCCTCTGATTGGCGACACGGACATGTGTAGGAAGAGCAGAGTGCAGACCTATAGTCATGGCACCGATGACCACAGGTGTACTGACCACCCCATCAAAGAGTAAACGGTTACGGGCCAACCAAACACCCCAGATCACAAGAAGAGGCAGAGCTTTTGAATTCGGATCAGAATGAGATGCCCACCAAACATCCCAAGCCCGCGACACGGTTAAGCCCTCCCAACGACAAAGAAAACCCAACAGCCTGGAGCATTCCATCCACACCCCTTTAATGAAGGGACAGCTAAGGAAAAGGTGATTGACCGACTCATCAGCAGCACTGCACAAAACGCACCAGCCCGGACCCTGAAAATTTCTGTGTTGCAGCACGTCCCAAGTGGGGACTTTGTTTTCAAGGACACACCACATAAATATGCGAGTCTTGGGGGGGAAATGTAGTTTCCAAAGTTTCTTCCACCACCACCGCTCATCACCCAAGGCAGCCCCAACACTAAGTTTTTTATAGCCAGCCCGAGGAGAATAGATCCCCGACGGATCAAAATCCCAGACAATCATATCCTCCCGTTCCTGGAGCAGAATGTGAGCCTGTTTTAACGCCCTAATGTAGTCATCCAGAGCCCTCTCATCATCAATCTCCAGACCCAAAGAAGAGGCCAAAACCCAAGACTGAATGCCCAATCTTCTCCGAACAGGATCAGCAAGTTGAGCAAGAAAAGTAATCCCCCTCTGCCTTAAGGCCCCAACCGTTCGCCCAGGTAGAAGATGCTGAAGTTCACTTCCCATCCAAGGGTCCTCACCAACCCGAAGCTTCCTGCCACTACCCACTTCCCAAGCGAAACTTGTTTCCAAAATGTGAAAGGAATTAACGAGAGCCTTCCAAATCACAGAACCACCTGCAGAAGTTTTCCTTGGATTCCTAATCCAATCAACAATAGTCAAAGGGGCAATATATTTCTGAAAAATCACCTGAGACCAAAGGCCGTCAACATTAATGAGCCTCCAACCACCCTTAGCGGCTAGAGCCTGTGCAAAGAGAAAAATGTTTTTCAGTCCCCAACCACCCAAACCTTTAGGGACAGCAATTTTCTCCCACCGAACCCAAGGGGTCACCAAAGTATCCTGCTTCCCACTCCAAAGGAAACGAAAGCAAGTCCTCCTGGCTGCCTCCAAAATACCTTTTGGGATCCAAGAGAGGGACAGCCAGTATACCGGGACAGCCTCTAAAACCGACTTAACAAGAGTTAAGCGCCCAGCTCTAGACAGCCATTTATGACACCATACTCTTAACCTCTTATCCAGCTTTTCCAGCAACCAACTCCAATCCTGTTTCCTATAATCATTGGGTTTAAGGTGGAACCCCAAGTAAGTCAACCCATCAACCAGACCTACAGAATTATAAGGGAAAAATCTTTCAAACTCACGCCTCTCCTCCACCCTCAAAAGATGTGAAGTGATGGAAGACTTTGCAACGTTCACTTCCATACCGGTGGCCTTGCAAAACAGGGCCAAAATCCCTCCGATAGTAACAGCATCTCGCACCGAACCAGACTATGAAATACCAAAGACTAGAATCCTCTTTGACAAATGGAACTCCTCCTCACTGAGACCCTATGGGCTCTGTGCATTCATACCAAAGTTTTACAAAATGTTTACAAAAAGCCTTTCACTACATAATTTTCTGATAAAATCTGGAACCAGAAAGATGTTGTCGCTCCTAGAGACAGCCTAGAGTTGTGATAGACCAGTTCCTAGGACATATTAGCATAGAAAGGAGCGTATGATATAATGTATGAAGTTGTCAACTTCAGCTCACCTGCTATCTCCTGTAAACAGGGAAATAAAATAGAATGGGACCAAACTCTCAGAAACTGACACAGGAAAGAGATACTGCAGAGGCAAGATGCATAACTCTAATACAAAAACAACAGACAATTCAAAGACAATTTACTGCAAAGTGGGCCGATTCAGAAATACTTCACAGACCTAAATTATCAGAAGGTGTATGTAGTGAAAGATATAGTGAGAGGATATTACTTAACATTGAGTTGATACCCAGATATACAATACCACCATGCATGGGCTTACCAATCTAAGAATCCATACATGATAATAGCATTTTAAAAGCACCCTCCCAAAGCAACTAATATAGCAGAAGTATGGTTAGCTAAATAATGGAACAAAATATCATGCATGAGCCATATTTAAAGCGCTTGACTGATTCGAGCATGGGCATCAACTAGTATGAATCCATACCAAAAATCAGTGAGCCACTCACATTCAAAAACATGATATAGGAAGCATGGATGAAATGAAATGATATATTAAAATAACACATAAGAGAAATTGTAGACTGTGAAATACCAAAGACCAGAATCCTATTTAACAGATGGAACTCCTCCTCACTGAGACCCTATGGGCTCTGAGCCTTCATACAAGAATTTTACAAACTGTATGCAAAAAACCTTTCACTGCATAGTTTTCTGATAAAACCTGTAACCCTTACAATGCGTTTCTTCATGGTTCTTATAGGAGAAACAAAAACCTAGAAAAAGAGGTAGGTGATGAACATTTAATTTGCATAATTAAAACAAAATGGCGGAGACGTGTACGCCCATACTGCCGAATGGTTTTGTAATGCTGTATGTACCCTGTGATCTTATTCCTGAAATAAATGTTCTGGGTGAAAATCTCTTCAGGAACACGGTAGAGAAATAGACACTTCATGGGCAGTCTGTCCTTCCTGGAGAGAAAATTCTGCTAAAATAAAACCTCGAGGGCATTGTTTTCTGTACGTCGTATCCTTTGCCTTCCCAATTCTGAATTAAATTTTAAAATCTTCAACGCCGAACGCATGAATTCCTCAATCATCCACTGATCTTCCTCTACTGCTCCATTAATGTTTTCATTTGTGAAATCAGCACCTTGAATGTCTCTGAGAAGCTTTCCAAAGTATAACCCTGTTTCTTTAATGGATGTCGTGTCATAGCAGCTACCCAGGACTTTCTTTATAGATTTTGCCTTTGAAAAACTGATCCTTTGACATGCTCTTTATCACAGTAAGTGAGACCGTGGATCATAATAGTTCTTCGCCGCTGTAAACCTGCAAAATCCAAAAACTCGTTAAAGAAAACCATGCACGGGAAGGTGAACACCGTGGGGATAATGGCGGGGTTAATGGAAACGGTTGTGTAGACTGGAAAAATTGTGAAACGATGCAGGGTGGCGGTGAAAAAAACAGTGTAACGATGGTGGGTAGACTGGTGATAGTTTTCAACGTAAATATTAGAATCTGACTCATGAACGGAACATATAAAGGGCGGAGGAAAATACGATGAACACGTGGAACATTGACGGGTGGACACATGACAGATTATGTGGAAAGGATGACGTGGTGGCATGAGGTCAATGACGGACATGTGATCAGATCTTGACCGCCCGATCTTAGGAGGAGATCGACGGTTGAAAGAGTGTCTAGGGTGATGAACAGTGGGCTAGGGGTGTGATTTTCCTAGGATTAAACCTCATGCAGCTTCAGAGCGCAACGATCATCAGATGAAGACCCTCAGATCGGACAACTGTGATGAATATCGCTGCGTGACTTTGACCGAACAATAATGCGCAATGGAGAGTGGTTTTGGAATCGTATGCTGGGACGTGTGGCAGACGGTGTATGGAATCGCTGGCCCAAGGAGAATTACCGCCTACCGCCGAAAGGCGATGCGATACATACCACTTGGTTTTTGCAATGGGAGCAGGCGTGGGGACCACCAGGACAGGCGGGCTGCGGACCGTTGATTTCAAGGTTTGATCGGACGGTGGGCAGGTGAACTACGGGCTCGACAGGGATGAACAGTCGCCGTTCAATCTGCTACAGGTCTACGGTTCAAAGTGAGCCCGATAAACATTTGATGAGCGCCTCCCAGGCTGGAACCTGGTCTAGCTTCCAGGTTACGTGGAGGAAAAGGCAGAGGGGCTAGGGTCGAAGGAGCTATGCCTTGAATATTTTAAAATATGGGTTTCCAGCCTTTTATAATGTGTTTTGGAGGCGGGAAATGGTAACGATAGGCGTAAGAATGATTTTCCAAGGCTGAAAGGGGGAATTTGAGAGCTTTAAGCCAGATTGCCTGTGAAAATTTTATAGAAATCTGATTATGATCAACACGTCCGACGCTTCATCGCACATCAACGAACTTAACTTTTAACACATACATGAACATGGGAAAAACTTAAACCTTGCGATATGTGATGTGATGTGGCACATCTCATCGCAACTTCAAAACAATAACTTGCGGGTGCTTAATCCATTAACTCCTAAGCTTTGTGGGCACCGACATGTGCTATCCTCTTGAGCTTGACACGTACTCCCTTTGTGATCAGATCACAAACAAAACAAAATAAATTGTAGGCGGCTTTTAAAGTTAAAAATTATAACTTGCGAAGTGCAGGCTGCGGGCGCTAAAGCGGTGGTAAGTGCAGTAAAGGTTTGAGGTGGGTCCCGCCAGATCGCATTGACGAAAACTTAGTTTCGGCGGAAGCCTTAAGGGTTAAAACTTAAATTCTATGAAGTGTGGGCGACAATGCGAAAAGGTGTGGTATGTGCAAAGTGCATAAAATAAAAGAAATGGCGGAATACAAAGGATTTCACGGTTTTGCAAATGCGGTGGAGGTAAGTGGTGGGTCCCGTCGATATCGCATCGGTAGGGAAATAAATTTCGGTAGAAGGCTTAAGAGGTAAAAAAAAAAATTTGTGGGTGCGAAGTTACGGGAAACGGTAAGTAAATGCAGCAGGTAAGAAATAAACACAGAGTGTGGGTTGCGGGTACTCTGTTTGATTTTTTGCGTGAATGCCTCTAGATTTGAAAACTGAGGCTTGTCCTTCTCTACACAGAAAATTCAAAGAAGCATGGGTTGCTGCCACATTTGTTCATGGCGGTGGTTGGGAGTAATTCCAACACTCCCAATTAATCACAACTGCCGCCATCAGTCATTCCCAAATAATGTTTGAGATAAATAAAACTCTTTTGTCCCAATGGCTTTGTGAGGATATCAGCAAACTGTTCCTCTGACCTGCAATATTGCAAAACAATTTCACCATTGTTAACTAATTCTCTTGTAAAATGATATTTGGCATCAATATGCTTTGTTCTCTTATGGAAAATAGAATTATTTTATAATGCAATTACTGAGCTGTTACCACAATAAATTATGGTTCCTTTGTCTTGCACATGACATAAATCTCTCAGCATCCTTCTCATCCAAACTTCTTGGCATGCTAATGTTGTTGCTGCTACATATTCAACCTCTGTTATTGATAATGAAACTATTGGCTGCTTCTTGGAAGCGCATGATATGGCTCCCGATCCCAAATGAAAGACATACCCTCATGTGCTCTTTCTGTCATCTACACTTCCAGCCCAATCATTGTCAGTGTAACCAATCAACTTAAAATTATTAGTTGTGGAGTATAGAACACCATACTCCTTTGTTTCGTTCACATACCTCAATATTCTCTTGCTTGCTTGCCAATGTGTCTCCTTGGGTGTCTCCATGTCCATGAATCTGGATATCAAACTTACTACACACATTTTATCAGGCCTAGTTGCAGTCAAATACATTAGACTGCCAACCATGCTCTTGTACAATGCCGGATCGACATTCTTGCTGCAATATTCCTTGCTCAACTTCAACCCCATGACAGTTGGATTTGTTGATGCTTTGTTGTTTTGCATATTGAACCTCTTTAAAACTTCTTCAACATAATTTTTTTGGGAGATAAAAATCCCCTTTTTTTGTTTTCTTTACTTCTATGCCCAAAAAATATCTCAGCAAACCCAAGGCAGTCATTTCAAATTCACTTTTCATGACTGCTTTAAAATTAGTAACGAGAGAAACATCATTGCTAGTGAAAATCAAATCATCTACATATAAAACAACAATAAGGATTTTACAACCATTTTCTTTGATGTAGAGTGTGGGTTCACCATCACACTTGTCAAACCCATTGTCTATCAGGTAAGCATAAATCCTGCTGTACCATGCTCTTCGTGATTGCTTCAACCCATAAAGAGCTTTCTTCAAATTACACACTTTGTGTTCTTGGCCATCTATTTCTGATCAGATTTGGATCAAGGACCTAAGCGATAGCTTAAAATCCAAAGTGTTCGAAAAAGTGAGCGATGGATAGATCTCGTCTTCCATATTCCTACGCCGTGAATGGTTCAAAAAATCGACACCATATGAAGCAGTTATTGCGATTTGAAAAGTACAGTAAACTACAATTTTTGGGCTTTGACCGAGTTTGACTGGGTTTTGGAAAATTAAAAAAGAAGAAGAATATTCCAGGGAATATCGTTGGAATATTCCTTGAATGTTCTTGGAATATTCCTAGAATGTTCTTCGAATATTCCTGGAATATTCCTTAGAATATTCCCTTTGGACCAGTGAGATCATGACAAGTGACAGTTTATTATACGTCGAAGGGTTTTGATGAGCCAATTAGAGGTCGACACGTGGCCCAGGTTTGGTGTATTAAAATTTTAGTCGAACTCCACTGGAGTCGACCCCGAGACCTCTTGCACAGCACACATGCACATTAACCATCCTTGCTACAGTTGATTCTTAATTGTATAGTCTTTGGGTTATATTTAATGTTGATTGTAAACGTGTTTGGGGGAGCGGAGGGGTGAGCCGCCAAGCCCCTCTCCATATGAATTGAGCCCATGAACCGTGGGCCAAATCCCAAACAACCTCCAATGGTTTCGCGGTAAAATTATCACATGTGATGGTTATGGTTCATGTTTTCCGCATGGTTAGCAAGTTAAACTGGAGTTCAAACAAATGCAACCAGAGTTAAAACATGGTTTACGCTGACAATTGCGGTTAGAATACCGCGGGGCTTAGGGGCGTGTGCCTAGCCCTACCCTTATAATTTAGCATAACGGTTAAGACTAGCAGGTTTTTATTCAGAGCACCCAACTTTGTGAAATATGCAAAACTTATCTCCAATTAAGTGCAATTGCTCGAGATTTAGTGGAGCTAATTTAGGGGTTACTAGAGAAATTTAGATTAGGCTCTATCTTGAGCTAGATTCGTCCATTATGAGGGTGTGAATAGTCAATTTCGACTATCTCAGAAATTCTAGAGTCATTGGTGAGCATTGTAGAGCCATCAGAGGACTTTTGTGTAGGTTTTTGTCTTCAGATAAGTTCTAGGGGCCACTAGGGCCGCCAGGGGCCAGCAACAGAAAGAGGCATAGCCACGGCAGTTAGAGGCCTTCCTCAGTAATACAGTAGTCAATTTTGGATGTTTCAAACATTATAGAACTAATGGTGAGGTTTTAAGAACTAGTAGAGGACTTATGAAGGCTAAAATTCTTCAGATAAGTTTCAAGGGTCACTAGGGCCACCAGGTGCCAGTAGGAGAATGAGGCCTATCCAGAGCAGCCAATATCCATTCTCAGCAAACCAGTAGTCTATTTTGACTATTTTGGACATTTTAAATCCAATGAAAGGATTTTCAGATCCATTTGAAGAGTTCTGACTATCAAATATCCACAGGGAAGTTTTGTGCAACTGAGGGCCATTAGTTGATGGAGGCCTAGTTTGGGGAGCTAGTGCTCATTTTGAGAAAATGAACAACATAATTTGGATGTCTGATGTATGCTAGAGACAATAGAAAAGGGTCTAGGGATAGAAAAAGAATTATGAGGGAGTTAGTGCCAAATATAAGCTCCGGGAAGCTTAAGGGCACCGACTCAAGGAGTCAAGTCTAAGAGAGCCGGGGTTCATATTCAGAGAGATTTCAGCCATTCCAAGGATAAAAATGGTATTCTAAACCCATTGGTTTAGTTCAGATAACTATTGGAGTTGACTTTGTAACTTGTAATGGAAATTTTCCATCCTAATCCCAAAGAGCCAAGTCAATTGACAAAGGCTCAGGGAGATGTAGCCCACGATATTCGGGTGAAATCCTATATTAAATTTGTTGTTATGTGTTGATGATTATTTACTGAATTATATGGTTGTTTCACATGCTTAATATTAGAAAAAAAAATTTTCTTAAAGCACTTAAACAATTAAAGAAAACATACACCTGTTTCAAGAAATCAATTCCGCACAGTCAAGAATAAGTAAAATCTTAATTTGTTTAGCTAAGTGGGAGGTACTTGTGCATTATAATTTCAAGTTATCCACCCATTTTTATATTAGGTGGTATCAGAGCACTAGATTTCTTGTTTGACAAAGCACAAGGTCGCTTGTTTGACTTGAAAGGTGTTTAAACAGTGCAAAGAATTTTACTGTTTGCAAATTGATTAATGCTTACAAGTTTGAGTTTTCTGGAGGAGAAGGGAAAGCTACTGATAGCTAAGTCTAGAAGAGGACAAGAAGGAAGAAGGGCTGAAGGAATCTTCCTTACCCAAAGGACCTCAAGTCAACCCTTGAAGCACAAGAGGGTTTGTTTGCAAAATGATGCTTTAAGAAGAGGTTAACTCTACAACATTTTGTTCCGAATCTTTCTCAAATTTTTTTGAAATCTTTGTGAATTTTTGTTGAATTTCTTTAGTTCATTTTCATAAGATGAAAAATTCTTCAGGTGAGGTTTCAAAATCCTCCCCCTTCACAAGATTCTTCGATGAAGAGATGAAGTGAGACTTCTACATCTTGAAGGATATGGTGCAAATTCTGTTTGAAGATAGAAGAGAAAGCACTAGAATTCAAGAGCAATTGGTTGCTATGAAGGAAGAGAAAGAATAAATTCTTCAAAGAATTCATGAGATGGAGATGAAGCTCCATCAAGCCCAAGAGGCCTTAACCAATAACATGCCTGAAGCAGAGGTAAAACACTCTAATTTTTCTTCAAATTCGTCTTCAGAAAGATGTGTAGGTTCATTTGAAAAGCACACTAGAGGTATAGGGTCCAAGTTGATGTTAAAAATTGGGTATGAACGCAATGGTTTAGGAAAACATGCAGAAGGCATGATTGATCCTATTTTGGTTGAGGAAAGACCTCATAAATTTTGTCTAGACTATGTTCAATCTTATGGCGAAACATCTACAACCATGATGGCATTTGAGACAACTTCAAGAATAACTTTTGTTACAAGTTCTAAACCACAAACATGTCAAGTTTGTTTTCAAGTCGATTGCCATTTTTTGAAGCCTATGTTGTAGCAAGATGTGTGTAGACATGCAGCATATGGCGACCATGTGAGTTCTAATAGCTATCAAGACATCAACACTGATTTTAGTCTTCAAAAGAAAGCTGGAACCTCCTCAATTTCATCTCCTCATGAAGGTAAAAAATATGGACATGCAAAGAAACATTTGAGGTATAATTCTTCCCATAGTCAAGTTGATTATGTTTTTGATAAGCATGGAAAATTTGCATGCTTGAATGGAAGAAAGAGTTGTTGTTCCTATTGTGGTCTGTGTAACCATGATGTTTCAAAATGATGGAAGAGGTTGAAGGCACATGAAAGAGTTGAAGCAAAGGAAACTTGCTCAAAAGATGCAAAAGAATTGCACACATTGCCAGAGAAAGGGACATGTTGTTGCCCAATGTTGGACATTACATCCAACTAATCATCCAAAGCACATGAAGCAAGAGAATAAAAATATTGGAGAAATTGGAACCAAAGATTCCATCATTGATGTGATAACAGATGTTTCACATGAAGAGAATTTTTAGCAGCAAAAATCACCATGGAAGTGGATTGGTAAGAAGTGGTTTGACTTCTTAACTCAGTAAGACATACATTCATTTGTACATATGAAAATTTCATTTATGTATGCATTTATGTTGGAAACTTACATTTGTTCGAGCCACCTTGGATCGATGATCAAGGAAATGATGTTTATCTACCTTCAATTGAAAATTTCTCGCCAGAAATTTCTGAGTGAGTTCAAGAAAGCTACAATTCTTGATAGGAGGACAAGAGCAGTCAGAAAGGGAAGTATCGACTAGCCTCAAGTTGGGGCTCAAAGGCATTAAGCCAAGCAAGGCAAAGTGTAAGGAGGCTGAAAAGTGAGGGTGCTATACTCTCATCTACTGAACATATCAGGTAATCCGTCTTTTGGGGTCCAAAAGATTCCCAATGGGGAGGTGTGATCATATTTGGATCAAGGACCTAAGTGATAGCTCAAAATTCAATGTGTTCAAAAGTGTGTCGAACCTAAGCGATGGGATAGATTTGCACCGTGAACGGTTCGAAAAACCGACACCGTATGAAGAAGTTATCATGATTTGAAAAGTCCAGTAAACTGCAATTTTTGGCCTTTGACCAGCTTTGACTGGGTTTTGGAAAATTCAAAAAAGAATATTCCCCAGAATATTCCCTTCATATTAGTCAGATCATGACAAGTGGTAGTTTATTATACGTCGAAGGGTTTTTATGAGCCTATTAGAGGCCGCCATATGGCAGGCCCGTAGGCTGCCACGTGACCGAGGTTTGGTGTATTAAATTTTTTCCAAAGACCTCATACATAGCACGTGGGTGCTTTAACCATCTCTGCTATCGTTGATTCTTAACCATATAGTCTTTGGGTTATATTTAACGTTGATTGTAAACGTGTTTGGGGGAGCGGAGGGGCCAGCCCTTCCCCATATGGCTTGAGCCTATGAATCGTGGGCCAAAACCCAACCAACCTCTAATGGTTTTGCGTTAAAATTATCACATGCGATGGTTATGGTTCATGTTTTCCATGCAGTCAGCAAGTTAAACTGGAGTTCAAACAAATGAAACCAGAGTTAAAACGTGGTTTATGCCGACAATTGTGGTTAGAAGACCGCGGGGCTTGGGGCATGTGCCCAACCCTACTCCTAGCATTAAAAATAATGGTTAATATTGGCCAGTTTTAGCTAGAGCTCCCAAATTTGTGGAATATGCCAAACTTATCTCTATTTAAGTGTAATTTCTCCAGATTTAGTGGAGCTGATTTAGGGGTTACTGGACAAGTTTTTATTAGGCTCTATCTTGAGCTAGATCCGTCCATTCTGAGGGTGTGAATAGTCAATTTAGCCTATCTAAAACATTCCAGAATCATTGGTGAGGTTTAAAAATCCATAATAGGACTTTTGATCATGTTTTTTCTTCAGAGAAGTTCTAGGGGCCACTAGGGCCACTAAGGGCCAGCAAGGGAAACAGGCATAGCGAGGGCAACTAGAGGCCTTTCTCTGTAATCCAATAGTCAATTTTGGATGTTTCAAACATTATAGAACTATTGGTGAGGTTTTCAGAAAAAATAGAGGATCTATTAAGGCCGAGATGCTTCAAAGAAGTTTCAAGTGTCACTAGGGCCACCAAGTGCCAGTAGGAGAATGAAACCTATCCAGAGCAACCAGTATCCATTCTGAGCAAACCAGTAGTCTATACTGAATATTTTGTACATTTTGAATCCAATGAAAGGATTTTTAGTGCCATTTGAAGACTTTTGAATGTAAAAGAGCCACATGGAAGTATTGGGCAGCCCAAGGCCATTAGTGGATGGATGCCTAGTTTGGAGAGCTAGTGCTCATTTTGAGCTAATGAATAGCCTAATTTGGATGTATGATGTATGTTGGAGAAAATATAAAAGGTTTCAGGGACAGAAAAGGAATTATGAGGGAGTTAGTGCCAAAGATAAGCTTATGGAAGCTTAAGGGCACCGCCTAAAGGAGTCAAGTCTAAGGGAACCGAGGTTCATCTTCAGAGATATTTCAGCCATTCTAGGGATATAAATGGTATTATAAATGCATTGGTTTAGTTCATATAACCATTGGATTTTATTTTTTAACTTGTAAAATATTTTTTCCATCCTAATCCCAAAGATCCAAGTTAGTTGAAAAAGGCTCAAGGAGACGTAGCCCACGATATTCGGGTGAAATCCTACATTAAATTTGTTGTTATTTGTTGATTCTTATTTGATGAACTATATGGTTGTTTCACATGGTTAATATCAGCAATTTTTTTTTTTCTTAAAGCACTTAAATAGTTAAAGAAAACATACACCTGTTTCAAGAAATCAATTCCGCACAGTCAAGAATAAGCTAGATCTTAATTTGTTTAACTAAGTGGGAGGTGCTTGCGCATTAGAATTTCCAGTTATCCACCCATTTTCAGATCAGGTGGTATCAGAGCACTAGGTTTCTTGTTTTACAGAGCACAAGGTTGCGTGTTTGACTTGAAAGGTGTTTAAACAGTGCAAAGAATTTTACTGTTTGCAAATTGAATGATGCTTACAAGTTTGAGTTTGCTAGAGATGAAGGGAAAGCTACTAATAGATAAGTCTAGAAGAGTAAAATAAGGAAGAAGGGTTTAAGCCATCTTCCTTACCCAAAGGACCTCAAGATACCCTTGAAGCACAAGAGGGTTTGTTTGCAAAAGGCTACTTCAAGAAGAGCTTGACTCTAAAACCATTTTGTTCAGAAGCTTTGTCAATTGTTTTTGAAAGCTTTGTGAATGTTTTTTGAAGTTCTTTAGTTCATTTTCATAAGATGACAACTTCTTCAAGTGAGGTTTCAAAATCCTCCTCCTTCACAAAATTATTCGATGAAGAGATGAAGTGAGACTTTTGCATCCTGGAGGATATGGTGCAAATTCTGTTTGAATATAGAAGAGAAATCACTAGGCTTCATGAGAAATTGGTTTCTATGAAGGAAGAGAAAGAAGAAATTCTTCAAATAATGCATGAGATGGAGATTCAGCTCCATCAAGCCCAAGAGGCCTTAACCAAGAACATACTTGAAGCATAGGTAAAACACTCTAATTTGTCTTCAAATTCCTCTTCAGAAAGATGTGTAGGTTCATTTGAAAAGCATGCTAGAGGTGTAGGGTCCAATTTGATGTTAAAAATGGGCTATGAAGGTAAGGGTTTAGGAAAACATGCATAAGGAATGGTTGATCCTATTTTGGTTGAGTAAATACCTAAGAAATTTGGTCTAGTATATGTTAAATCTTATGGTGAAAACTCTACAACCATGATGGCATTTGAGACAACTTCAAGAAGAAATTTTGTTACAAGTTCTAAACCACAAACATGTCAATTTTGTTTCCAAGTTGATTCCCATTGTTTGAAGCCTATGTCGTAGCAAGATGTGTGTAGACATGTAGCTTATGGTGAGCATGTGAGTTCTGACAGTTATCAAGACGTGAACACTGATGTTAGTCTTCAAAAGAAAACTGGAACTTCCTCATGTTCATCTCCTCATGAAGGTAAAAAAGATGGACATGCAAAGAAATGTTTGAGGTATAATTATTCCAATGTTGAGTTGGTTATGTTTATGATAAGCATGGCAAATATTTATGCTTGAATCGAAGAAAGAGTTGTTGTTCCTATGATGTTTCAAAATGATGGAAAAGGTTTAAGGCATACAAGAAACAGTTGAAGCAAAGGAAATTTTCTCAAAATATGTAAAATACTTGCACACATTACCAGAGAAAGGGACATGTTGTTGCCCAATGTTGGACATTACATCCAAATAATCATCCCAAGCACATGAAGCAAGAGGATAAAATGACTAGTGAAATTGGAACCAAAGATTCCATCATTGATGTGAGAACATATGTTTCACATGAAGAAGATTTTCAGTAGCAAAAATCGCCATGGAAGTGGCTTGGTAAGAAGTGGTTTGACTTCTTAACTCAGTAAGACATACATTCATTTGTACATATGAAAATTTCAATCATGTATGCATTTCTATTGGAAACTTATGTTTGTTTGAGCCACCTTGGATCGATGATCAAGGACATCATGTTCAACTACCTTCAATTCAAAATTTCTCGCCAGAAATTTCTGAGTGAGTTCAAGAAAGCTACAGTTCTTGACAGGAGGACAAGAGCATTCAGGAAGGGAAGTATGGACTACCTTCAAGTTGGGGCTCAAAGGCACTAAGCCAAGCAAGGCAAAGTGTAAGGAGGCTGAAAAATGAGGGTGATGTACTCTCATCTACTGAACAAATCAGGTAATCCGTCTTTTGGGGTCCAAAAGATTCTCAATGGGGAGGTGTGATAAGAGTTGGATCAAGGACCTAAGTGATGGCTAAAAATTCAAATTGTTCAAAAGTGTGTCAAACTTGAGCGACTAGATAGATATCGTCTTTCTGATTTTGGTGCTGTGAACAGTTTGAAAAACCGACACCGTATGAAGAAGTTATTGCGATTTGAAAAGTCCATTAAAATGCAATTTTTGGGATTTGACCAAGTATGATTGGGTTTTGGAAAATTCAAAAAAAAAAATTCAAGGAATATTCTTGGAATATTCCTCATAACATTCCCTAGAATATTTCCTTTGGACGAGTCTCATCATGACAAGTGGCAATTTATTATACGTCAAGTTGTTTTGATGAGCCAATTAGAGGCTGCCACATGGCAGGCCTGGAGGCCACCACGTGGCCCAAGTTTGGTGTATTAAAATTTTGGTCAGACTCCACTGGCGTTGACCCCGAGAACTCCTGCACAATACGTGGGTACTTTAACCATCTCTGCTATGGTTGATTCTTAAGCGTATAGTCTTTGGGTTATATTTAATGTTGATTGGAAACGTGTTTGGGGGAGCGAAGGGGTCAGTCCCTCGGGCTAACCCCTCCTCATATGGTTCGAGTCCCTGAACCATGGGCCAAACCCCAACTAACCTCCGATGGTTTTGCGTTAAAATTATCAAATGCGCTGGTTATGGTTCATGTTTTCCACGTGGTCAGCAAGTTAAACTGGAGTTCAAACAAATGAAACCATAATTAAAATGTGGTTTACGTCGACAATTGTGGTAAGAAGTCCGCGGGGCTTGGGGCATGTGCCCAACCCTACCCCTAGAATTAAACATAATGGTTAATACTGGCAGGTTTTTAGTTGGAGCACCCAAATTTGTGGAATATTCCAAACTTATCTCCAATTAAGTGCAGTTGCTCCAGATTTACTGGAGCTGATTTAGGGGTTACTGGACAAATTTTTATTAGTCTCTATTTTAAGTTAGATTCATCCATTATGAGGGTGTGGATAGTCAATTTTGACTATATCAGACATTCCTGACTCATTAGTGAGCGTTTTAGAGTTATCAAAGAACTTTTGAGCAGGTTTTTTCTTCATAGAAGTTCTAGGGGCCACTAGGGCCACTAGGGGACAACAACAGAAAGAGGCATAGTGAGGGCAGCTAGAGGCCTTTATCTGTAATCCAATAGTCAATTTTGGATGTTTCAGACATTATAGAACAATTGGTGAGGTTTTTAGAAAAAATAGAGCACCTATTAAGGCCGAGATGCTTCAGAGAAGTTTCAAGTGTCACTAGGGCCACCAAGTGCCAGTAGGAGAATGAGGCCTATCCAGAGCAACCAGTATCTATTCTCAGAAAAATAGTAGTCTATACTGACTATTTTGTAAATTTTGAATCCAATGAAAGGATTTGTAGTGCCATTTGAAGACTTCTGAATGTAAAAGATCCACATGGAAGTATTGGGAAACCCAGGGCCATTAGTGGATGGATGCCTAGTTTGGGGAGCCAGTGCTCATTTTGAGCTAATGAATAGCCTAATTTGGATGTCTAATGTATGTTGGAGACAATATAAAAGGTTTTAGGGACAGAAAAGGAATTCTGAGGGAGTTAGTGCCAAAGATAAGCTTATGGAAGCTTAAGGGCACTGCCTCAAGGAGTCAAGTCTAAGGGAACCAAGGTTCATCTTCAGAGAGATTTCAGGCATTCTAGGGATATAAATGGTATTCTAAACCCATTGGTTTAGTTCATATAAACATTGGAGTTTAGTTTTTAACTTTTAAAATAAATTTTCCATCCTAATCCCAAATATCCAAGTCAGTTGAAAAAGGCTCAAGGAGACGTAGCCCACGATATTCGGGTGAAATCCTATATTAAATTTGTTGTTATTTGTTGATGCTTATTTGGTGAATTATATGATTGTTTCACATGCTTAATATCAGCAAAAACAAATTTTCTTAAAGCACTTAAACAGTTAAAGAAGACATACACATGTTTCAAGAAATCAATTCCGCACAGTCAAGATTAAGCTAGATCTTAATGTGTTTAACTGAGTGGGAGGCGCTTGCGCATTAGAATTTCAAGTTATCCACCCATTTTCAGATTAGGTGGTATCAGAGCACTAGGTTTCTTGTTTTACAGAGCACAAGGTTGCCTGTTTGACTTGAAAGGTGTTTAAACAGTGCAAAGAATTTTACTGTTTGCAAATTGATTGATGCTTACAAGTTTGAGTTTGCTAGAGATGAAGGGAAAGCTATTGATAGCTAAGTCCATAAGAGTACAATAAGGAATAAGGGTTTAAGCCATCTTCCTTACCCAAAGGACCTCAAGGATACCCTTGAAGCACAAGAGGGTTTGTTTGCAAAAGGCTGCTTCAAGAAGAGCTTGACTCTACAACCATTTTGTTCAGAAGCTTTGTCAATTGTTTTTGAAAGCTTTGTGAATTTTTGTTGAAGTTCTTTAGTTCATTTTCATAAGATGACAACTTCTTCAAGTGAGGTTTCAAAATCCTCCTCCTTCACAAGATTATTCGATGAAGAGATGAAGCGAGACTTCTACATCCTGGAGGATATGGTGCAAATTCTGTTTGAATATAGAAGAGAAATCACTAGACTTCATGAGAAATTGGTTTCTATGAAGGAAGAAAAAGAAGAAATTCTTCAAATAATGCATGAGATGGAGATGCAGCTCCATCAAGCCCAAGAGGCCTTAACCAAGAACATACTTGAAGCATAGGTAAAACACTCTAATTTGTCTTCAAATTCCTCTTCAGAAAGATGTGTAGGTTCATTTGAAAAGCACGCTAGAGGTGTAGGGTCCAAGTTGATGTTAAAAATGGGCTATGAAGTTAAGGGTTTAGGAAAACATGCATAAGGCATGATTGATCCTATTTTGGTTGAGGAAATACCTAAGAAATTTGGTCTATTATATGTTAAATCTTATGGTGAAAACTCTACAGCCATGATGGCATTTGATACAACTTCAAGAAGAACTTTTGTTACAAGTTCTAAACCACAAACATGTCAATTTTGTTTCCAAGTTGATTCCCATTGTTTGAAGCTTATGTCGTAGCAAGATGTGTGTAGACATGCAGCTTATGGCGATCATGTGAGTTTTGAAAGTTATCAAGACATGAACACTGATGTTAGTCTTCAAAAGAAAGCTGGAAATTCCTCAAGTTCATCTCCTCATGAGGTAAAAAAGATGGACATGCAAAGAAACGTTTGAGGCATAATTCTTCCAATGTTGAGTTGGTTATGTTTATGATAAGCATGGAAAATCTGTATGCTTGAATCAAAGAAAGAGTTGTTGTTCCTATTGTGGGTTTTGTAACCATGATGTTTCAAAATTATGGAAGAGGTTTAAGGCATACAAGAAACAATTGAATCAAAGGCAATTTTCTCAAAAGATGTAAAAGACTTGCACACATTACTAGAGAAAGGGACATGTTGTTGCCCAATGTTGGACATTACATCCAAATAATCATTCCAAGCACATGAAGCAAGAGGATAAAATTATTGGTGAAATTGGAACCAAAGATTCCATCATTTATGTGAGAACATATGTTTCACATGAAGAAGATTTTCAGTAGCAAAAATTGCCATGGAAGTGGCTTGGTAAGAAGTGGTTTGACTTCTTAACTCATTAAGACATACATTCATTTGTACATATGAAAATTTCAATTATGTATGCATTTCTGTTGGAAAATTATGTTTGTTTGAGCCACCTTGGATCGATGATCAAGGAAATGATGTTCAACTACCTTCAATTGAAAATTTCTCGCCAGAAATTTCTGAGTGAGTTCAAGAAAGCTACAGTTCTTGACAGGAGGACAAGAGCATTCAGGAAGGGAAGTATGGATTACCTTTGAGTTGGGGCTTAAAGGCACTAAGCCAAGCAAGGAAAAGTGTAAGGAGGCTGAAAAGTGAGGGTGATGTACTCCCATCTACTGAAAAAATTAGGTAATCCGTCTTTTGGGGTCCAAAAGATTCCCAATGGGGAGGTGTGATCAGATTTGGATCAAGGACCTAAGTGATGGCTCAAAATTCAAATTGTTCAAAAGTGTGTCGAACCTGAGCGACTAGATAGATATCGTCTTTCTGATTCTGGTGCCGTGAACGGTTCGAAAATCCGACACAGTATGAAGAAGTTATTGCGATTTGAAAAGTCTAGTAAAATGCAATTTTTGGGCTTTGACCAGGTATGATTGGGTTTTGGAAAATTCAAAAAAAAATCCAAGGAATATTCTTGGAATATTCCTCATAATATTCCCTAGAATATTCCCTTTGGATGAGTCTCATCATGACGAGTGGCAGTTTATTATACGTCAAAGGGTTTTGATGAGCCAATTAGAGGCCGCCACGTGGCAGGCCCAGAGGCCACCACGTAGCCCAAGTTTGGTGTATTAAAATTTTGGTCGGACTCCACTGGCGTCAACCCCAAGAACTCCTGCACAATACGTGGGTACTTTAACCATCTCTGCTACAGTTGATTCTTAACCGTATAGTCTTTGGGTTATATTTAATGTTGATTGGAAACGTGTTTGGGGGAGCGAAGGGGCCAGTCCCTCGGGCTAACCCCTCCTCATATGGCTCGAGTCCTTGAACCATGGGCCAAACCCCAACCAACCTCTGATAGTTTTGTGTTAAAATTATCAAATGTGCTGGTTATGTTTCATGTTTTCCATGTGGTCAGCAAGTTAAACTGGAGTTCAAACAAATGCAACCACAATTAAAACGTGGTTTACGTTGACAATTGCGGTAAGAAGTCCGTGGGACTTGGGGCATGTGCCCAGCCCTACCCCTAGAATTAAAAATAATGGTTAATACTGGTGGGTTTTTAGCTAGAGCACCCAACTTTGTGGAATATTCCAAACTTATCTCCAATTAAGTGCAGTTGCTCCAGATTTACTAGAGCTGATTTAGGGGTTACTGGACAAATTTTTATTAGTCTCTATCTTAAGCTAGATTCATCCATTATGAGGGTGTGGATAGTCAATTTTGACTATATCAGACATTCTTGACCCATTAGTGAGGGTTTTAGAGTTATCAAAGAACTTTTGAGCATGTTTTTTCTTCGTAGAAGTTTTAGGGGCCACTAGGGCCACCAAGGGCCAGCAATAGAAAGAGGCATAGCTAGGGTAGCTAGAGGCCTTTCTTAGTAATAAAATAGTAAATTTTTAATGTTTAGAAATTTTGGAACTAATGGTGAGGTTTTATAACCATTAGAGGACTTTTGAAGTCTGAGATTCTTCAGAGAAGTTTCAAGGGTCACTAGGGCCACCAGGTGCTAGCAGGAGAATGAGGCCTATCCAGAGAAGCCATTATCCATTCTCAGCAAATCAGTAGTGTATTATGACTATTTTGGACATTTTTAATCCAATGAAAGGATTTTAAGAGCCATTTGAAGACTTATGAAGGTCAAAGAGCCATAGGGAATTTTTGGGCAGCCCAGGGCCACCAATGGATGGAGGCCTAGTTTGGGGAGCCAATGCTAATTTTGAGAAAATGAACAACCTAATTTGGATGTTTGATGTATGCTAGATACAGTAGAAAAGGTTTCAGGGATAGGAAAGGAATTATGAGGGAGTTAGTTCCAAAGAGAAGCTCAGGGAAGCTTAAGGGCACCGACTCAAGGAGTCAAGTCTAAGGGAGCTGAGGTTCATCTTCTGAGATATTTAAACCATTCCAAGGAGATAAATGGTATTCTAAACCCATTGGTTCATTTCATATAACCATTGGAGTTGATTATGTAACTTGTAAAAGAAATTTTCATCTTAATCCCAAAAAGCCAAGTCATTTGACAAAGGCTCAAGGTGTCGTAGCCCACGATATTTGGGTGAACTCCTATATTAAATTTGTTGTTATGTGTTGATGCTTATTTTCTGCATTATATGGTTTTTTAACATGCTTAATATCATCAAAAACAAATTTTGTTAAAGCATTTAAATAGTTAAAGAAAAAATACACTTGTTTCAATAGATCAATTCCGTACAGTCAAGAATAAGCTAGATCTTAATTTGTTTAACTGAGTGGGAGGTGCTTGCACATTAGCATTTCAAGTTATCCACCCATTTTCAGATCAATTTCATAGCCAGGAGGTTGTTCAACATACACCTCCTATTTCAACACTCCATTCAAGAATGTTGACTTCACATCCATTTGATAAACTTTCCACTTTTTTTGTGCTGCTATGGACAACATTGCGTGCACTGTCTCCATCCTTGCAACTGGTGCAAAGGTTTCCTCATAGTATCTTCCTTGCTGCTGCTTGTAGCCTTTCACAACAAGTCTTTCTTTGTGCCTTTATATCTTGCCTTCAATGTTGCTTTTGGTCTTATAGACCCATTTCAATCCAATAACTTATTTTCCTTGTGGGAGGTCCACTAACTCCCATGTGTCATTCTTTTCCATTTCTTCTATCTCTTCATTCATTACTTCAATCCACTTCTCTTCTTTTACTGCATCTTCAAAATGGATTGGATCATCGACATGAAAAAATAAAACAAATAAAGAATTCAGACCAACATTACTATTTACTTCTTGTTTCTCATAAATTTCACTTAAATTTCCGAGTTTTGGTCTTCTTTTATTTGCTAAAGATGTTCTTGGAGTTGCACTTGAACTCGAGGGAGTTTCTAATCCCTGTGGTGTGATTGGAGAAGCACTTCCTTGGTTTTTCACTGTTGTTCTACTACTTGCTTGTGGTGTGCTCTGTTGAGCTTGTGTAGGTTGAGGAGGATCCACCATTGAGGAATTATTTTTTGTAATCAATTCCTCTTTGCCTTCAAGTGAAATACATGTCTTCACATTTACAGTCTTCTCTAAACTTCCATCCCAAGCTTCTTCTTCAGTGAAATGAATATCTCTACTAATTATTAACTTCTTGGTTGATGGATTATAGAGCTTGTAGGCCTTGGATTCATCACTGTATCCAACACATATACACTTCTCCCCCTTGCTATCCAATTAATTCCTTAAATGATCCAGGACATGTGCATATGCCACACATCCAAACACTCTCATGTGAGTGAAAACTTGCTTTGTTCCACTCCATGCTTCTTCTAGAACTTTGTTCATAATATATTTGGTTGGAAATCTATTTAAAATATAAGTTGCACAATTTACAGCTTCTTCCCAATACTCATTTGGAAAATGCTTTGCCTTCAACATGCTTCTTACCATGTCCATGATGGTCCTATTCTTTCTTTCTGCTACACCATTTTGTTGAGGTGTATACCTTGTGGTAAACCACTTGTGTATTCCATGCTCCCTGCAGAAACGTAGGAAGTCTTTGGAGGTATATTCTCCACTTCTGTCAGTTCTCAATACTTTTATCTAGTGTCCAGTTTGCTTCTCAAAAATAGTTTTGAAGTGGTAGAACTGTTCAAACACTTCACTTTTCTGTTTTAGAAAATAGACCGATGTCTTCCTTGTGTAATCATCTATAAGTGTCAACATATAGTGACTACCAACTAATGATGGTGTTTGCATTGGTCCACATAAATATGAGTGGACAATCTCTAAGCATGCCTTTGCCCTTATACTCTTTCCTGCTGGAGATGATTCTCTGTGTTGTTTTCCCAAGATGAAGCCTTCACATAGGCTGTCTGGTTTCTCTCTGAGTGGTAATCCCTTTACCATGCCTTTTCTATGTAGCAAATTCAAACCTTCGAAATTGAGATGTCCAAATCTCAAATGCCATAACCAGTTTTCATCTATCACTTGTTCTTCAAATAATTCTTGTGTGACTACTACTACAACACCTCTTTCCTTCAAGTCTGATCTGATCTTGAGAGGAAACATCCTATTGCTTTTCATATGCACTTTTGTAATGCCCTGTCTACTTGGAGGTATATCCATGATTGTGCACACATCATTCTTAAAAAACACATTGTAGCCCTTATTCACGAGCTGTCCAATGCTTAGAAGGTTAAATTTCAGGCCAGGTACATAATAGACATCTAGCGCAAACTTATTCTCTCCCTTCTTTGTCAGTATTTTTACTCTTTTCCCATGACAAAGATCTTGCTATTAGTCCCTGTTGTCACTTTAGATTTTACACTTTCATCTAGATTGACAAACATTGCTATGTTTCCAGTCATATGGTTACTACACCCTAAATCTAAGAACCATAAAACTTCTTGTTTTTCTTGTGCTACATTACAAGTTACAAGCACATTTCCTTGGTTCTGATTTTCTTTTGTAAAATTTACACTAGGTTTACTACCATGTCATTTTGATTCTTTTCACATTCATTGGCATAATGCCCATAATTTTTGCAATAATGAAATTGGAATTGAGATTTATCATACCTCTGTCCTTGTGCTTGATTTTGGCTTGATCCTTCACTTGGATTCTATTTGCTGCCCCTTCCACTTATGCTTGCAAGGCTGCTTCTTCCACCTCTGTGTGGGCTTCTTCCTCTTCTTCGGTAGTTTGATATTCCTCGACCTATACCTCAACCAAAAGACATTTGTGTCTTGAATGCATGCTCCAATGAGGAGTTTGTTGCTTTGTTCAGTCTATGCTCATGAGACATTAGTGATGCATGAAGCTCATCCACTGAAAACTGTGAGAGATCCTTTGTCTCTTCTATGGCCACTACTATGGCATCAAACCTTGATGGTAGACTTCTTAAGACTTTCTCCACTATTTTCCTTTCTTCAAGTGTCTCTCCATGAGACCTGATTTGGGTAACCAACCCAATCACATGTGTGAAGAATGATTCTATGTTATCAGACTCTTTCATACAAATAGTTTCAAAATCTCTTCTCAGCATTTGAAGTTTTGTTGTCTTCACCTTTGCCATGCATTGATAGGCTGTCTGGAGGGTATCCCATGCTTCCTTAGACTTTTTTGTTGCTGCAATCCTTGAGAAAATACTCTCATGTACTTCTTGGAAAATATAGAAGAGGGCTTTGGAGTCCTTCTTCTTATTTTATCTCAACAAATCTCTTTGTGCTTGTGTCAAAGCATTAAGTGCTACTGCATTTGTTGGTTCTTGGAAACCATGTTCAACCAGCTCCCAAATATCTTGTGAGGAGAACATGCCCTTCATTGTAATAGCCCAATAATCATAATTCTTCCCATTTAATTGTGGTAGTTGGGGATTAGTCGGGCTTGTTCTTGCTGCTATCATCTTGAATGTGTATCAAAAACTTTCTTAGTGTTGTAAAATCTTTTTCACTACTGGAGACTTCCGCTTCTACAAACAATCTTACAACTTCTTCAGTAAAGACTCCTTCTTTGACTTAGAGCTTAGATCTGTTATGATACTATGTTGGAAATATTAAATAAATGAACACAACACAGAGGGATATGTGTTTCCCCCACAACATAGAGAAAGCACAAATAATGTGAAAATAACAATCAAACACAAAAAGATAACGAATTACACAGAAGAGGAAATTTATTCAACTCTTTTGTGTTTCAATTCATTCTACTCTTTTTTACATATGAGAAATTATACAGGTTTTTATACAAAATTTCTGAAGCCTGAGCATTTAAAGAAATTCAATGCGAGATAAGACGTTTAATCAGAAAAATCGTCCTTTCGTTCTAATTTTCTATTTACACACGAAAACACGTACAAAGAACACATAATGGCATAATTTAAAACTTTTGTGATTTGGTTCAGAAAAGCACATCGCATCCGACGCTCCATCGCACATTAGCGATCTTAACTTTTAACACATGCACGATCACGGGAAAAACATAAATCTTGCAATATGCGATGTGATGTGGCACATCACATCGCAAATTCAAAACAATAATTTGCGGGCGCTTAATCCATTATCTCCTGAGCTTTGTGGGTGCCGATATGAGTTATCCTCTTAAGCTTGACAGGTGCCCCCTTTGCAATCACATCGCAAACAAAACAAAATAACTTGCAGGCGGCTTTTAAAGTTAAAAATTATAACTTGTGAAGTGTGGGCTACGGGCGCTAAAGCAGTGGTAAGTGTGGTAAAGGTTTGAGGTGGGTCTCACCAGATCGCATCAGCATAAGCTTAGTTTCAGTGGAAGCATTAAGGGTTAAAACTTAACTCTTGCGAAGTGCGGGTGGCGATGTGAAAAGGTTCGGTAAGTGCGAAGTGCATAAAATGAAGGAAATGGCGGAATACAAAGTATTTCATGGTTTCGCAAATGTGGTGGAGGTAAGTGGTGGGTCCCGTCGAGATCGCATCGGTGGTGAAATAAATTTCGGTGGAAGGCTTAAGAGGTAAAAAGAAAAAAATTTAGGCGCGAAGTTGCAGGGAACGATAAGTAAATGCGGCAGGTAAGACATAAGCACAGAGTGTGGGCTACAGGTACTCTATTTGGTTTTTTGTGTGAATGCCTCCATATTTGAAAACTGAAGCTTTTCCTTCCCTGCATAGAGAATTCAAAGAAGCATGGGTTGCTGCCACATTTGTTCATGCTGGTGGTTGCGAGTAATTCCAACAATTAATAGATGGAAAATAAAAATCAATTATTGAGGGTCAACCTTTAGATACTCAACTTCATGATCTAGATGTATCTAAAATCTCAAAATAAAATCTCAGAACACTTAACAAACTATTTGGATTGAAGGTTCGCCATGTGATGTTTATTTTAAATAAGTGGCTTTTTAAATTTAAAATGAGCAAAGAAGAAACAATGACCAATAATGTTAATGCATTAAGGCATTAATACAACTACTAGAAGTGCATTAAAAGGTAGATGAAAATGCTGCCCGATCAACTTTATTAAAAAAACTACCCAAAAAATATAAATGATAAATGATAATAAAATATTGCAATCTTCCAAACCATACTAAGAATAACATTAAATAAAAGAAAGACAAATCTAGAAACCTCCAATATATATTTTTGAATTGTAGAATTTATAAATATTGGAAACCTTATTAAAGCCACAACAAATTTTCAAGTACATATGCATCCATTTTCTATTGCTATATTCATTACTTTTCATGATAGTTTAGTTAGCCCGCGGTGTCTCCAAGTGTCCATTGCACCTATCTAAAGGAATCCAAAGTGAATCTTAATTGCATCCCATGAACCGAAGAAAACCCATTTGATAATTAGAATATCATTGTCATCGATAATAGTGTTTCATATTCTAACTATGAGAATGGTTCCACCGAAAATCCCCACAAAATATTGTATCAAAGATCTTCCACAAGGTAATGAGCTATTCCTAATGACACTAGGATAAATATTTATTTTGATTGAGTAATGTGGTATTTGTAACATGTTGAAAAATGACAAACTACATGGTGGCACTCTCCGAGCGCCTAAACCCTAACACAAGAATTGTTTCAATTTTTGTTTCAAGAAGAGGCACACTAGCTATTATCTCCCATGCCTCTCTAAGATCACCTTAGTGGTGTTATCTTCCTATATAAGTGAATTTATCACCCAAATAATCTTCCTAACGATGTTGGTCTGAGTGGGTGGAATGCCCCAACCCGCCTATGCAATTTTAAGGCTTTCTAGATTGCATTTATGCGCCTATTGGGGTGTTATCCATTAAAATATCTCAAGGAATTTCCTAAATTAGGGTTGGGAAAAAGTGATTAAACATCTAATGAGGTACATCAACCTCCAAAATCGTTATTTTAGGTGCCAAAGACTTGGCTATAAAATTCAGGATTTCCCCATTATGGTTAGACCTTAATTCCCCAACTACTCAATTAATTCTATTCCTCAAAACCAAGATAGAAAAGTCTCTCAAGGAAATAACAAGGGTGGGTTCATGTTACCTGAAAGATGTAGAACTCTTAAAGCAAGAAAGTGGTGGTGGCCCAGAAGGCCAAACTAGCTAAGTCACCCACTATAATAGTGTTAATTGCTAGCAAGCCTGTGGTTTCAGCAAGTGGGGAATATTTGTAATGAAGCAAGGCTCCTAATATGGGCAGTTGAATACAAATTTATAGGCTTAAACACATGTCTTCACCAAAATACTACAAGGTAAGAGAATATGGGCTACGCCACTACCTCTTGAATGCCAAGAATGTATCAACCCATGTATAAAAGCAATTATATTGGAAAATATTTATTACAAAAATGATTAGAGAGAGAGAGAGTGTGTGTTATATGAATATATGGTTTCTACTCTCAAATATGATAGGAGTATATATCGACATTTTAATATGTAAAATGTTAATTATAAATAAAATATTTCAATTATATATAATAATTATTAGTTATAAAAATCCATCTTGTGACTTGTTGGAATTGAACCTAGGTGGAGAGGATCCTCATCATTCCTCCTCCCAACCACTGTGCCTAAACCTAATTGACAACTATGTATATACTGCATAAAACAAAATAAATTAACTATGATATATATATATATATATATATATATATATATATATATATATATATATATATATATATATATATATATATATATATATATAAGGTTTACATGCTTTACATGCTAGATTGGTGCTTAAGATGGATCTTAGATTAAAAATCTAGGTTAAGAATAGTATTCCATGTTTTTTAAATGAATAAATCTTTAACTTATATATTATCTTTTCATAAATAATAATAATCACAAAAATAATTAATAATTTAAAATAAATTTATAATTTAGTTATTATTATTATTATTTTAATAAGTTATAACAATGTGAAATGTGTAATGAAATATTTTGTTTTAATTTAATTTATATAACTACATTATTAGATACCATAAAACAAAATGAAATATTATTCCTCTCATTTTTTTCTACTTAATAAAACAAATTACTATTCTTCTATGTCTATCAAATTTTATAAATTTATTAACTCATTTGTAAAATATTAATAAATATAAAAACAATAAATCTTTATATAAAATTTATCATTCTTTATTATAATAACAAAGATACTTATTTGTAAAAACATATATTTATATACAATTAAAATAAAACAATAAAATTACAAGTTTGAAAATAAAATATCTTTAAATTCATATTTTTAAAATACATAAATCTTTCATTTTTGTTATTATAAATCTTATAATCTTATCTATTTTTATAAAAAATATATGCTGTACTAATATAAATTAAGATTTACAATCTAAATAAAATAAAATGTTTTTATGTAAAAGCTCTTAAAAAAAAGCCCTAATACTAAAAGCTCATAATTTCATAGCTACATTTAATCTTATATCTAGAAATTTAGAAATTTAATATTAAAAAATAAATTTATATTATATTTAAAATTATTTAATTAATATAAAAAAAATTGTTTGCCATTTTATAAATAAAAAAATATCATCGTTTAAATATTCAGTGATTTCATTAAAATGAAGATATAGGTTGTATTTAGTAAGAAAAAAAATCCATAAAATTTAAATAAAAGTTATAAATACTAGAATTTAATGTGATATAAAATTAATTATAAATGACCGGTTAGTGTATGGTCACACATTAACTTGAAATGTTTGACGCATCTCTCGAAGATGGAAACTTGGGGAAAAACGTGAATATGCGTGGCATCTTGATTTGACTTAACTATTGCTTCACTTAACTATTGCTCCTTAATAAAAAGTTGTTATATATAGCAGAATTTTCAAAATACACATGATTTCTGGTGAGATCTAAAGTATGAAACTTTACTAACAAATTTCACATTCTATAATTTTTGTTTTTGTTACTAGTCTAAATAAGAAAAAAAATTAACATATAGACATTACTACAGCTTAATGATATTGACATAAGAACAAAAATATGTCAAAACATAAATTCTTATATTAGAAGTATTTGAAAGGTTTTATTGATGAGTGAATCTTTTTATGGTTTTAATCTCAGATAAAACCCATCATAAGGCCTTTTCCCTAATTTTCATTTGGGGAATCTGGTTCGAAATAAACCAAACCATCTTTGAAGATAAGGCCACTACTTCTACAACCAAGATTGTTATTTTTGCTAGGTAGTTTTACTTTCTCATCATCCTCTTGTTAGATATATACATACATGCACAACTTGGGCATTCTTTGATGGGGCAACACAAAGGATACCCTCTCTAGGAGGAGTCAGATTCGGTGGAGTTAATCATTCTCTAACATTTTCCGTATCTTTCTCTACAAATATTGGTTATGTTTCAAACAATTAGGCTGATATTTTATCCTTAAATCATTACTTCAGATTGCTACCTCTCCTCTATTTATGTCCATGAAGACTCTCAAAATGTCATTAATTGGAATTGCAAGAAACCACAATTATATTTTCTCTCCAATTTTTAAGATACAACAACAAATTCCTCACTTTACTTAGATTTCCTTTGATCACCTCTACAAGAGCCAAAATTTACAAGAGCCACAATACAAAAGTAGATGACCCTATAGAAGGTTGGATTGGAAATGAACGAAGGCACATTTGAAATTAGAGAAACTCAAGAAAGCTAGCAACAAAAATATTTTCGAAACCCTTGGGTTTAAGAATTTTTTTGGAATCACATCACTGTTTATTGATTTATCTCTTTTCTCCAATTTTTTTAGAACTTTTTGCAATAATATTTTGAGATGTATATGAGAATCTCTAAGCTAAGGGATCTATTGGAAAATTTTATAAAAGATGAACAACTAGTATCTTCCTGTTAAGAAGAGAATAAATTAGGACATAAAATTTATTTGATGAAATTCAATGACTAGAAAATTTATTGATGAAATTAAAAGACTAGAGAATGTCATGTCTAGTATACAATTTTGTTTTGGAGAAATTTGAAAAAAATGTTGTAATATCCATTCAAATATATATTTAAAATAAATAATAAACTAACCCGACCATAAAAATGCTTACAATAATTTTAATAATTTTAATGGAAAATATAAAATATAACTTTTATATCCAAAAGTTAAATACTACATATAAATTGTATATTTTAAAAACTAAGTTAGTTAACAAGCAAACTCTTAAGTGATTTCAATAAAAAATTACATGCACTACGGAAACCCCTCATACTTAAATACAAAAGAGTAAAGGGAGATCTACTTGAATGGTTCATGAGGCACAATACTTGCTAAGGTTTTGCAAATGAGGTAGCAAGCTAAGTGGGCTTGATTGTGGGGAAAAATCCACAGTTAAGCGTGCTTGAGCCAGAGGACTTCTGGGATGGGTGACCTCCCAGGAAGTCTTGGTTACTGGGTGCAAGCCCCAGAAGTTATGATTGACACTATGTGATTCATTTCACTAGTTTCAATCCCACTTCTTCACCCTTGTGAGCATCACCTGATGCAATGAGTGCTAACTGGACTATTCAAAAATCATGAGAAATTAGTTAGTTATGACTACCTCCCATGGAAATGGTCATAGATGAATGACTTACTTAACGCAGTTGAATCCCAAAAATGATATCTAATATAATGCACTGTGGAAACCCCTCATACTTAAATACAAAAGAGTAAAGGGAGCTCTACTTGAATGGTTCATGAGGCGCAATACTTGCTAAGGTTTTGAAAATGGGGTAGCAAGCTAAGTGGGCTTGATTGTGGGGAAAACTCCACAGTTAAGCATGCTTGAGCCAGAGGAGTTCTGGGATGGGTGACCTTCCGGGAATTCCTGGTTACCGGGTATAAGCCGTGGAAGTGATGATTGACACTATGTGATTCATTTCACTAATTTCAATCCCACTTCTTCACCCCTATGAGCATCACCCGATGCAATGAGTGCTAAGCGTACTATTCAAAAATCATGAGAAATTAGTCAGTTACAACTACCTCTCATGGAAATGGTCATAGATGACTGACTTACTTAACACAATTTAATCCCAAAAATTATATCTAATATAATACACTGCGGAAACCCCTCATACTTAAATACAAAAGAATAAAGGGATCTCTACTTGAATGGTTCATGAGGCACAATAATTGCTAAGGTTTTGCAAATGGGGTAGCAAGCTAAGTGGGCTTGATTGTGGGGAAAAATCCACAATTAAGCATGCTTGAGCTAGAGGAGTTTTGGGATGGGTGACCTCCTGGGAAGTCCTGGTTACCGGGTGCAAGCCCCAGAATTGATGATTGACACTATGTGATTCATTTCACTAGTTTCAATCCCACTTTTTCACCCCTGTGAGCATCATCTGATGCAATGAGTGCTAAGTGGACTATTCAAAAATCATGATAAATTAGTCATTTACGACTACCTCTCATGGAAATGGTCATAGATGAATGACTTACTTAACGCAGTTGAATCTCAAAAATGATATCTAAAAAAAAAAAAATTACATTTTTTTGTAAGTTTATCAGATCCTTCCTATTTTACATTAATCAAAAAGAGAAAATTAGGTTACTGAAAATAAACTGGATGGTCTCAACCTGCCTGCAGAAAACCAGGTTTGTTGGCCACCTTAAAGAGTTATAGGCCAACCAAAACTGATAAAGTTTGAACCTAATACTATCTGATATGTCCAATTTGTTAGGGTCCTATAAATTATAGGATCTCAAGGTGATTGAGTATTTTATAGTTACAATTTCATATTGTACATGAATCTCAATATTCAAATGATTTCCAAAAAATATGAAAAAGAAAATAGGGTATGTTGAAAAAAGAAATTAAAAAAAAAGTTGAAAAGAATGAAAGAAAAGAAAAGAAAACCCCACAAAAGAATAATATTGAAAGTGCTGCAAGTAAAAATGGCACTACTGATAAGTTAGTTTGTTCAATTCATACATTTTGAACATGATTGAGAAAGTTTGAATTTCTGTTAAATAGGATAGTGAATAAAGACTTACCAAACAGTTTAATCTTGGTAAGTCAGTAGCTAGGTAGAAATGAAATTGATTCAATAGTGTAATCTAAATCAATAGGTGAAATAAGGGATAGAGTAGGATTTATTTTCATAAAAAAATATGATCTGGGTTTGCTAGTTCAAATGAACCATGCAAAATAAAAGATGAAAAATGCTAGTTTAGAGGAAAATGGTAGGTAGAAAAAAGGAAGGTGACTTTGGAAAAGGGCATGAAATTTATCCTAAGTTACATTGCATAGGCATTTTATATGTTGGAAAAGGCAAAGGGATGAATTTTTATATCTTAAGTTTAAAAATTTAATTCATTTAAAGGTTTTCAGGCATTATTTTTTCATTTCCCTAAAGTTTTCACCCATCCATATAGTCCTTTTCATATATTATTTTATTTCTCGACCCCACCATCTACCCGTCACATCGCAATTATACCTTCGCCACATTTCCTGTCATCTTAACCAATCTCCATTAATCAGATGACCAATATTCATTTTTTCTCCCCCCTCACCATCCAAACTATATTTTCGAGGGGGGGGGGGGTCCAAAGTCAGCGGTATTAGAATGGGACCCACTGCTACACGGCAAGCGTTGGTGAGTTTGCACTGCCCCCTACCAAATTTTCTTACCGCGAGCTACCCCCTTCAAAAGCAATATTCTACACCAAGAAAAAACCACCCTCCTGACCGTTACATCCCCGCCTATCCCGTTATGCCACCTCATCCACCCGTTTCCCATCCAATCAACTCCGCTCCCACCCAAATCAATCCATTGCGTAATTAAATTTTTTTAACCATTAACCAACGGAACTGCGCCATGAACAACAGGAAATTAGTGAAAATCATAAATTTCCTCCTCCTTCCTGTTTCAAAACTTTACTATTCTCTCCAATTATCACCTCTGCAACATGTTTTTCATTTTTACAGGTCAAGCGCAATAGGGAACACTAGTGAATTGCAAATCTCAGTGTTTTCTTCTGTCTCATTGTCTTCCCCTCTCCAATTCTGCCTCTGCACTCTGCAAACTTGCACCATCAACAAAATTAATCAATTTTTTAGCCTAAATCAGTCATGCCTCCCAAAAAGAAAGGTCAAGAACCCTTCAACCATATGGTTCACCCCCCTAATGATCTGGATCATATTAGCCTTGCAGACAAGGACTTTAAAATCCATGAGACCCTTTGTGAGTTTGATCTATTTGATGTTTACTGCTGGTTAGAGGATAATTTAATAGATGGTGTTGATGACATTGGAATGTGGGATACAAATTTTCCTTAAAACCCACAGTGCCCCTGAATTCATCGGAAGATGATGTGCCTGTTATATCCCTAACCAATGAGCTGTAATTGCCCCTACTAGTGAAGCCTTATTCACAATCAATGCCCAATCCATCATCCAAATGATGCAGGGACCCTCAGTAGAAAATACAACCCATTTTACCAAGAAGCCCTCATAGAGCTATACCAAAAGATAGATTTTGCTAGGAGAGCCAAAACCCTTGAGTTGTTCTTGACTGAAAATACCCCTTTACCCAAGAAAAACCCTCCATATCCCTCATTTTTATTTCTTGAAAGAACAAAAAAATAGCTATAGTCCTCTCATATCTTCTTCGGTATTATTCTGACCAATGGGCATATGAGGAAATTATAGGCTTTTTTACTATATTGTCCATAGATACCAAACCCTCTATCATGTTTGATTTTAGCCAATTCCTAGTTGACATCGTCCATGACGATTTTTTGAAATTCCATACAAAGGGAGTGTTTAGATATACTCTGTCATTGTTTACATGTTCTTATATTTTTAGTTAGAAAGGTTTCAATTTTCCATGAAGAAGATGGATGATGATGGGCACCCACAGTCTGTCATATTTTGGACCTCCCTATTGATGAAAGAGCAAGAAGAATACAGCTACAAGTAGTTCATTGAGCTATTTTTACATCCAACCATGAATATTCTAAGCAGAACAGTTGAGACTAGAATAAATGAAGACATTAAAAGAATTATGCAACTTTTAGATCAGGCTAAAACAGGAGTCTAGTATTTATACTAGAATTATATAGAGCTGAGAGTGTATGGATGTGAATTTCCTCCCTACAAGTTGCCTAAATCCCCCTAATGAGGATTTTTGCCCTAGAGTATATCAGAAAAATGCTAAATGCCGATGAGGTGCATTTTGTTTTAGTAAAGAAGAAATTGTAGTTTTGGTTCAAATATGAAATTGGACCATTCATATGCAACAACAGGGTAGTAGGAGACGAAGCTAATAAAAGAAAAAAAAAATGAAATTTTCTCACAAATTTACATGGTCTTATGATCCATTTGGGGTCATTTCTAAAATGAGGGTGGAAAACAAGTCTACACCCTACATTCACACTCAAAGGCCAAAAATAGAGAAGTTTATGAATCAAACATAATGGGTAGAGAACACTTTGCAGGAGGCAGAGGAGCAGGCAATATCTACTTTAGGATTACAAACCCCTGTACCACAGAAAAACAAAAAACAAATAGGATAAGCAAGAATGAACATAGAAGAGGTAGAGGGAATATTAGTCACCTTCAGTGACTGATACTTCCAATAAGAATTTAAAATGAAATATAGGAAAAGAGCCAAGATCCACATGGACATTGATCAAGGCAAAGATACAGAGTAGGAAACAATTATCAACATCATAGACACTCCAGGATCTTCTCCAGTGGTATTTCAACCCATATCCTCCCCTACTACCTTAAATACTATGCCAAATCAGCAACAAGCCCACCATACATCCACATCTAGTGCTACTACAGGAGAAAGGGAGAAGACAATGTTTGATACCTTCAGGGAAATAAAAATAAGGAACAAAATTTTGAATAATAGCACCTACACTCAGTTCCGGAAGCAAACTTCTAGCTCACAGAGAAGATTATTATCAACCTTTGACTTGGAAAAAGGGAAAATGCACATTGCATTCCTGGAAGCTCAAATTTCAAAACCTAAGATGGAAGTAGACTACAAGAAGAGTTAATTTGAATTCATCATCAAGGACATTCATCCCATCGACTAGATGGAAATGGACAAATAGAAAGGTGAAATTATCCCTTCCACATTAACCAACACGATAATGAATTTTTCTAAGTTGCAGGTCTCCTTAGCAAATGTACAGTCACAACTTAAAATGGAGAAGATCTCTTCTATGTCCAAGGATACAAGGATAAAATCCTTGGAATATTTGGTTGTAAAGATAGGATATGACCCCTCCAATTTGTAGGCTATGGAAGATATAATCAAGAAGAAAAATGCAGATATATCAACATTAAAGATATAATCAAGAAGAAAAATGTCATGGGTTGGAAATTACAATCAGCGGATTTTTCAACGGAATTGAGCCATTAACTAAGAGGGGTCTGCCTTCTCTGTTTGTTATCAATGACAAAATAATATCCAGGGATGATTATGTGAAGAAGCTCAAGGAAATTGAAAAGGACACAACAAAATTTTCAACCATTAAAGGTGCTATGACAGGGAGAGCTTTTCTAGAAGCTATGTGTAACGAGATTTTCATCCAGCATGGGATAAAGCATATCTTCATGGTCAAACCCAGATTTGCAAGATACAAGGAGCTAGATGAGATCTATCGAAAGGCCACAAAGATAATTATTCATGATGAAGATCAGTGGGATAAGTTGTGCGAGTACCAGGAGGAGTAAAGAGAAACTACAATCAACACAACAGCCAGCACAACAAACAGTTAGATCGTGCAATGATTGTTTCCTAGAAAAAATTTCCAGCTGTCCAGATATCTTCAAATGACTCCACCTTTTTGGGTGACCTTGGTCAAATGCTGTTATGTTGTAATTAATAAAAATATTTCTTGTTTGCTATGGCACTATTTGTAGAATCATTTTAAATACTTCATGTATTTGAAGTATTCAGGGGTTGGTCTTTGATCATTGTAATCATTTTCTTTTGAGCTTTTTACTTTTTAGAGTTGCTGATACATTAATAATAAGAAGACCATTCACAGGATACATGTGATATATGTTACTGGTGATGTTTTACTTTTGTAACAGTTGTTTTCATTGTTTCTCCTACTCTGCATCATTTTAATCTAATTGTAAAACAGAAATTGAAGAATAAGATTTGTTATCTGAACACCTTATTTCTGGTTGTATTTACAATATATATGTTTTCTTTTGAAGTATGATTGATAAATTCTTGAGTTCTTTTCAATCATAATTTAATTAGCCATTTATTCACTTCATTATTCACTTAGAATTAAGGATCCAATAATTGTAACTAGCTTTCCCTGTGACTACTCTTTGAAAATTTGATGCAACATCTATCCTTTATTTGATTCCATAGTCCAATGGAAAGAAATTAATTCAAAAGGATCACCTATCCAACCAATCAATCAAACAAACAAACAAAAAATTCAACTCTATCATAACTAGCCTAATATCAATTAAAGAACCAAAGCTAAATTATAAAGAGAGAGGCCTCTTTAAAGCTGGCAGGGCTAGATCCCAGCTTTAAAAGTGATTTGATGTTGTCCGATATAATTATTATACCAATCTTAAAATTATAGAATGATAACACATTTTACTGTCTTTTACATACAATAACTTTAGAAAGTAAATGCTACTCGTAATATGCATATCAAAATTACAAAAAACTAAAGGATTTCATAAAACTCAATCATCAATTGACTCAATAGGTGCCAAGTCCTTTACACTAGAACTTCAGGCATATCCACTTGATTCATACTTTGCAGTTGTCGATCTATGCGACCTAGGTGGAAATTATGGTGGCGTTGCATAAGGTGGATTTCTTGAATGTCTCTTCTCATCTTAGCTAAAATAGAGGCAGCTTTTGGGTCCCCTCTAATTTCCTGAACATTGATTATTGCTTTTGCCAGTATACATTTCAATGTTCTATAAGTATGAATATACTATTGAAATAACAATAGTCTACTTTTGGTATTGCCTGGATGCTTTAGAAATTCCATTGCTTCCTCTTGTATTTCCCCCTCCTCTTTGGTGTGGCAGTCACGCTCCCAACCTGAAATGAGTGTTTTAACTTGAGAGGGAGTTCCTGTCTCATAGGCATCAAAAATATTTTCCATAATGTATTTTCCAAAATTCCTTCCTCTCCTTCTAGGGCCCGCTTTGGTCTTACTCTTATTTAGCTTTCGTTTGTCCTTGGCATCCTTTTCTACTACTTGAACTTTAACCATTCTGTCTTGCAGGTGGAGTACCAATCGTTGGATCTACTGACACTGTCAGGGCGAGTGCTAGACCAATGATAAAGAAAAATCTGTATATGATTTAAAAATGCCTGTATATTGCAATAGAATTTCAATAATTGGTTTAGTTAAACAACACAAGAAAAGATCCTGATTGTCGAGAGTAACGTCCACATATTTAGAGGCATAATGCACGTCATCATTCCTTATTCCAGTTGCCCTACAAATTATAAAGGTGGAAATAGTATAAGAAGTAATGGCCACCATTTTCCAAAGAAAAAAAAAATTCTTAACTTTCGCGACAAATAATGCATGGCCAAAATGTTTCCATTCTTGCATTACATGTGAACTGACCCAAGGTAGAGACTCCACTGAAGAGCACTTAAATTCCACAAAACCCAACTCAAACCCCATATTAGAGGATAAAAAACTCACTGAACCAGACTGAATCCCACAAAGTTAGACATAAACCCGTTGAAATAGGACTGAAACCCCACAATCCAGGAAAATTGACAACAGTGAGACCATTTCCACACCAGACTCTAGGATGACCATCGTGATAATTGGAATTCAACCCCCCCTCTAAATAACATTGTAAAAAATATGAGTAGCTAAAACCATGGACGGGGAATTCAATAGAATGATACCCAGAGAAAAGTCATTTTAGGCCATATAGTTAACTTCATAGTATTGGCAAGCCAAGCTGTGAAGGTTGCAGCTAGAGAAAAAGGTTGATCTAGTGGTACAAAGGGGCAAAAAATGCAATACATGCACAGTTGATATGAGGCCATGTAGAGCCAAAAGAAAGACACGTAGAATCAAATTGGGTGAAAACAAGTTCAAGGACCTTAAGACCACACTTCTTAACTACAACAAGCATACACCCAAGCTTAGAGAAATTAGAACCCTCGACCCCCATACAAACGAGGCACACGGGTTTAGACCCAATACCACAGAACATAACAACAAGACAATTAATAGATACTCCCCAATCCTCATGACAACAAATCTTCAAAAACTTAACCACTATAAAAATCCGCATCAAATTGAGAAAGTTGTCCTTAAACCCATACATGAAATAGAACACCCAGAAGAGTTCATATCTATCATACACATGGAGTATAAATGAGGTGAAGACTTGAGTACCGTCTCCTATCACAGTGAAAGACATGATACAGACGCTAAGAACATACCCAGATAAGTAACGCACACCCATCGTCCAGCCCTGCGCCCGCTTGCCAACTTCCTCGTTTTTTCTTTCCTCCATCGTTAACTACATGAACATGTCACCACCTTGCCCCTTACCACCTTTAGACTTCATAACTTCCTTAACACGTCAACGTTGTTCCCAACACCTCTCTGACAACATGAGTTGGCTACCACCCTCATTTAATTTCTTCATTATTTTGTGTGGGTGGTAGTACCCACCGTCTTGTCCTCATGTCCACATAAACCTTCCATGTGGTATGCACAACCTCGTGCCACCACGTTGCTCCAATTAGCCATTTGGCACCCCAATCAGGGATCCTGAGTATCCTCGCTATCCCTGGCAACGATTATCTGTAGAGACTATAGTTCCTCTCCCTATACCATTTCAGTTTGGTTGATGTCCAGATGCCACCCTTCATGAGTACATCCCCAGTTCGCCAAGTAGTTAGCCACTTCATTCCCTGATCTGCGAATATGTGATGGGATAAGGTAACCAATTCTTGGAAGAATGCCACTGATTTCTTGGATTAAACGAGTTGTTCGCTAGCTTCGACTATTTTTCTCCTAACCTGTCCCCTACTGCACCTTCTGCAGAACCTTGGTTACCATGGCCAAACCCCCCTCCACTATAACTCTGTGATACTGCTCTCTCACAACTATCAACATGCCCTATTTTATCGCCGTCAGTTCAACTTCATTATTTGTAGCAAATATGAGGTTCATCACATAAATTATACTTACTAAACCTTATGAATCATGAAATATGCCTCCTGCTCCTACTTGACCCAGATTGCCTTTAGAGGCCCTTTGTAATTAAGCTTCATAAACCCTTACTGAAGAGCCTTGAATTTATCCTATGGATGTCTGTCTAGATATTTTTTTTCCATGAGGCCATGGCGAGCATTTGGGGTTTTAGGTTAAGCGTAGCTAAAATCCTAGCCTCATTCCTATTAACTTTCCAGTCGTCTTCATGCCATTTCTCGGCGAGGACATTTTCTCTAATATTTTCGAGAACCATTTTCCATATTTCTTCATGTTTCCTATTCTCGTCTCTGAATGTTATCCGATTTATTTTTTTCCAAATGGCCCATATGAGAAAACCAATGGAGATTCCTCATGCTCAGTTAAGGACAAGGCTTTTATACCCTCCTTTTCTCCAAACTTCAATTGTATGCCTGAGGCTCCTCTATCCCTATCCATTCATTGAAAGAGGGAGGGAAGTTTTTCCATAGAGTCTTAGTGATAGAGAAATTATTTAGTAGGTGTTCGACTATTTATTAATTCTTCTTACACATTGTACATGCTGACGAGCCACACATCCCTTTCTTCTGCAGTTGATCCTAGGTAAGAACCTTGCCATGACTAATTAGCCACAAAAAGAATTCAATTTTTAGCCAATGTTTTGTCGACCATATTTTTTGCCAAAGGGGAAAAACTATATTGTGTATATTGTTTGATTTTATGTAGTAGCCTTCTTGTATAGTGAACATTACCTTATTGTGATACCCCCATATTAGTATATCCTCTCTTATTGCTACAATTATTTTTCTAGTTTTAAGTTATTTTTCATAGTTCGCCCATTGATGAGTTTCTGGAGAATTCTTCCATTGGTCTTTTAGCTTCCATTTTATCCATTGAAGCTCTATCCCTTCATTCCAAAATTGTGCTACTGACATTGTATCCGACCTATTGGTGAATAGGAAAATCTCCCAAAATCAATTCGACTAAATAATTCCTCTCTTTGTTTCCATTAGTCCTCCCAAAATCGGGCAATGTTGCCTCTGATTGGGCCCAAAAAATGTGTTCCCGGATGAGATCTCTATTTAATGCTGCCAAGTTCCAAATAGTGGATCCTTTCGGGGTCATTTGAACTTTTAATTTCCCTACTATAGTTAAGGTTGTTGTTGATTATGTGTTATATTCTTTCCACGATTAGTCGCACGCACAGGGGGTCACAAGGGGGGCGATAGCTCACCTTGTATGTTGCGTCGGGCATAGCAAGGGGGTCATAGGGGGGGTGGCAGCCCCCCTTGTTCGAGGTTTGGGGTAGCACCCCAGGAACTTTTCTTTGTATCCTATTTTTTGGTGGGTGGACCTGCCCATGGTTTTGTGCATGGATTTTCACATGGTTTTGGGGCATGATGGTTTTTGGCCCCTGGTATTTTGTAGATCCGGTCAAGGGAACTATGGATATGTTCTAATACAGGTTTAATGGATTGGGGTTTATGTATGCTTTGTCATGTATATATATGTGTTGTAACACTAAATGAAATATAATGAAAAATCAAGCTGGTCGTGCCAATTTGGGATCCAGGGGAAAATATATGTGTATATTTGTTTTATGTTTTATGCTGTCGCTATTATTTATTTTCTGATTTTAAGATTTGTTTGTAGATAATTTCTGTACAGGGTTAAAACCTACATTTTGTATCAAAGCTGTTTCAGCTTCAAGGGGACACCTTTGCTGCTGAGGGGTTTTTTTCTCAGGCCTGTGGTAGACCCTGTTCAGTGGGAGGTATACAGGATCGATTCTTGTGGTGAAAGAAGATGGCGAGCAGTGGAAAGATTGAGATTGAGAAGTTTAATGGTCAAGAGTTTTGAGTTATGGAAGATCAAGATGGAGGATTTGCTGGTGGATAAAGATCAGTGGATCGTGGTAGATCCAGGTACTAAACCAACGACAATGTCAGATGAAGACTGGAAGTAGTTGGATCAGAAGGCGAAGAGCACAATATGGTTGTGTGTCTCAGATTTGGTATTGTTGAATGTATCTAGGGAAGCTACGACGAATAATTTGTGGGACAAACTTAGGACTTTGTACTAATCTAAGTCTCTAGTGAATAAATTGTTCCTGCGGAAAAAGCTGTATAACCTGAGGATGAAGGATGGAGACTTAGTGACAGAGCATCTGAATGCCTTCAATACTGTGGTAAGCCACCTATCATCTGTTGATATTAAAATCTCAGATGAAGATAAGTGCGTCAATTTTTTGTTTTCTCTACCAGATTCATGGGAAAATTAGGTTATTGCAATAGTTAGCAATACAACTACCTTGAATTTTGATGACATTGTCTCATCCTTGCTGTCGAAGGAAACGAGACGGAGAAATATGGAGGTCCATAATGGAGTTTCCTTATCTGTACAAGGAAGGTCCTAGAACAAAAACAATAATAAGTTTTCGAGTGGGATATCTAAATCTAGAGGGAGATCTAAATCTCCATGAAAGTTTGTAAAGGTGTGCTGGAAATGCGGAAAGGAAGGGCACTACAAAAACGACTGCAGATCTAAATCTCTTGAGAAAGGAAATGGATCTGATGATGCTCCTTCTGCAAAGGCAAAAACCACCTCAGATGAAGGTGGGGATGTGTATTTGGCTTCTTCTTCAAATACACATGTAGATCATGAGGCATGGTTGATTGACTCAGGTGCATCTTTTCACTTCACTCTCCATAGGGAGTGGTTCTGCGAGTATGAGAAGTATGATGGTGGTGATGTCTTCTTAGGGGATGATAGGAAGGCTAGAATTTCCAGGCATGGAAAAGTCAAGTTGAAGCTGCAAGGTGGAAGGATTAGAACACTTCCTAGTGTTTTTCATATTCCTGCATTAGCCATAAATATTAGTTCTGTAAGGAAGACAGATGATGCAGGTGTAAAAACTGTGTTCGAGAATGATACCTGCAAGATGGTTTGGGGAGCATTGGTATTAATGCAGGGAGTTTGGATTGGAACTCTGTACAAGCTCAAGAGTAGAACTGTTATTAATGGGTGCAATAGTTCTATGGTTCTTCTTGAAAGTGGAGCGGAAAGCCTAGCAGTCTCTAGAGAAAATACCATTCTATGGAATCAAAGGCTTGGACATATTGGAGAGAAGGGCCTTCAGATACTGCATTGAAATGGTATGGTAGAAGGTATGTCTAATTTCTCTTTGGATTTCAATTTATGTGAACATTGTGTATATGGGAAGTAGAATCGGGTGAGTTTTCCTTCTAGTGCTAAGAGGGCGAACAAGATATTAGAGCTTATGCATAGTGATGTGTTTGGAACTGTGTCGGTTCCATCATTGGGAAAGTATGTGTACTATGTTTCATTCATATATGACTTCTAAAGGAATACATGGATATATTTCTTGAGGAATAAATATGAATTCTTTGATATATTTAAAGAATTTAAGGCTTTGGTGGAAAACCAGACAAGAAAAAGATAAAGGTGTTAAGTACAGATAATGGTGGAGAATTCTGCAAGAAGGAATTTGAAAAGTTTTATAACAAGTGTGGTATAGCACGACATAATACTAATCCATACACACCTTAGAAAAATGGAGTTGCAGAAAGAATGAGTAGAACACTGATGGAAAAGGCAAGAAGCATGCTCAGTGGTACCGGGTTAGGACAAGAATTCTGGGCAGAGGCAGTGGAGACTGCATGATACCTAGTTAACAGATCACCTTCATCAATGTTGGAGGATAAGACTCCACATGAGGTATGGACTGGTAAGAAACCCTCTCTTTCACATCTGAGTGTATTTGGATGTGATTCATATGTACATGTTCCAAAGGAGAAAAGGAACAAGTTGGATAATAAATCGGAAAGGTGCATCTTTATTGGGTATAAGGATGGTTTAAAAGGTTACAAGCTTTGGAATTTAGAAACAAGGAAAGTTGTGTATAGCCAAGATGTGGTGTTTAGAGAGGTGAAAGATGTTGTTAAACATGAATTCCTACCATAGGAACCTGAGAAGATAGAGTTTGATCTAAAGGAGGATGAATCAGACTCTACAACAGAAGAAGATTCAGAAGAGGAAGAGCCACAAACTCTAGTTGTGAGAAGATTAGTTCGAGAAATAAGACAGCCAGAAAGGTATAGTCCATCTACTTTTTTTTCAAATTTTTCTTTAACTATCACTGATGATGATCCCAGAAATGTCAGGGAGGCCATGGTTGATGAAATGGCATCCTTGCACAAGAATGAGGCATGGGATCTAGTGAGTTGTCAGCTGGAAGGAAATCCATCGTGAGAAAATGGGTGTTTAAGAAGAAGATGAATGTAGAAGGAAAGGTGGAGAAATACAAAGCTAGGTTGGTAGAAAAAGGTTATTCCTAGGTGCCAGGAATTGATTTTGGTGATATTTTTTCTCCTATTGCCAAGGTTACTTCTATTAGATTACTTTTATATATTTCTGATGCATTTGATTTTGAGGTAGAACAGATGGATGTGAAGACAACATTTATTCACGGGGATCTAGAAGAGGAGATCTACATGAAGCAACCTGAAGGCGTTGCGGTGGAGGGTAAGAAAGAACTGGTATGCAGGTTAAAAAGGTCTTTGTATGGGTTAAAACAGTAACCAAGGATGTGGTATCAGAAATTTGATACCTATATATGGGGACTTGGCTTCACTAGAAGTAAAGAGGATCACTGTATTTATTTTAAATTAATTGCATTAGGGGAATTTTGAGGTCTAAAATGGGCCTCCTAAGAAAATTATTAAATAATAGTGGAAAAAATCAAATAATATTTGATGACATCATCAAATTTTAGTGGGAAAAATGAAAAAAACTATTTTTTCAACTCATATTTTCAACTTATCTCTCAATTTTTTTACTCAAATTTCGAGCGGGAGTACTTGTTGGATGCAAAATTTAATTCCCCATCCAAGGAGTACCCATGTTGCATACTTTCGATGGGTACTGCTACACGAAAAATGAGAAATACATAAAAAAACGTGATTACAATCACGTTTTTTTATGTATTTCTCATTTTTCGTGTAGTAGAGTTCATCGGAAGTATGCAACATGGGTACTCCCTGGATGAGGAATTAAATTTTGCATCCAACGAGTACTCCCACTCGAAATTTGAGTACAAATTTTGGGAGATAAGTTGAAAATACGAGTTGAAAAAGTAGTTTTATTATTTTATTATTTTTTAAGATTTTTACCCTTTTTAAAAAAAAAATGGTAAATCATCCCCCATGTTTGACATCATCATCTTGAATCCTATTGGTTGTTATAAAGTTTATTTTTGTTGTACATTTTTCTTAGGAGGCCTATTTTAGACCTCAAAATTCCCGTAATGGTGACCGTGTTATTTATTTGGTCTTGTATGTGGATGATATGTTGCTGATTGGAAATGACAAAGAAATTGTCCAAGATTTGAAGACCCAATTTTTCTCCAAATTCGACATGAAGGATCTTGGTGCTGCAAAATATATTTTGGGCATGGAAATTAAGAGAGATTGGGCAAACAGGAAGCTTTGGTCAAACCAGAGGAAGTATGCTGAGACTATATTGTAGAGGTTTAATATGCAAGATAGTAAAGTAGTGAAGGTTCCTATTCCTATAGGTGTAAAGCTTTCTATTGAACAGTGTCCCAAGACACAAGAAGAAGAGGAGGATATGTCCCATGTTCCATATGCAAGTGCAGTGGGTAGATTGATGTATGCAATGGTTTGTACTAGACCAAAAATTGTACATGTAGTGGGAGTATTGAGCAAGTTTATGTCAAAACCAGGGAAGGAGCAATGGACAACAATGAAGCGGGTTTTCAGATATATGCGTGTCACTAGTGATTATGGTTTGTGCTACCAGGGAAGGCTAGGATTGGAAAAAATTTTGGACATCCTTGGTTTTGTTGATGCAGACTGGGCTGGAGATCTGGACCAAAGAAGATCTACAAGTGGGTATGTGTTTTGCCTATTTGGAGGTGCAGTCAGTTGGATGAGTAAAAGACAGTCTGTAGTGGCTCTTTCAACTACAAAAGAAGAATACATGGCAGCCACTCATGCAAGCAAGGAAGCAATTTGGTTGAAGATATTGTGTTTAAGTATGGGGTTGGTGCAACAGACTATAAGGATATATTGTGATAGCCAAAGTGAATTTTTCTTGGCTAAGAACCCTGCTTATCATTCAAAGATAAAGCACGTTGATGTTCAATATCACTTTGTGCGAGATATGGTTGAGGATAAAAGGATGTTGCTGGTAAAGCTGGACACTTTGAAGAATGTTGTAGATGCATTGACGAAGTCTGTGAGCACTCAGAAGTTCTCTTGGTGTAGATAAATAATGGGTGTTGCAAAGATGGGCTAATGAATAAGATCTCCTGTGGTCCCCTGCGGAAAGAAAACAAAAAGTGGGAGAATGTTGGGTATGTGTTGTATTCTTTCCATGATTAGCCCCATTTGTACGTTGTGCCAGGTGCAACAGGGGGATCACAGGGGGGGCGACAACCCCCCTTTTTTGGGGTCTGGGGAAAAACCCAAGGAATTTTTTTTTTAGACTTTATTCTTTGGTGGGCGGACCTGCCCATGGTTTTGTGCATGGGTTTGCACATGGTTTTTGGGCATGATGGTTTTCGACCCCTGGTATTTTGTAGATCCGGTCAAGGGAACTACGATTATGTTCTAATCCAGGGTTAATGGATTGGGGTTTATGTATGCTTCGGCATGTATATATATGTGTTGTAACACTAAGAGGAATTTAATGAAAAATCAATTTGGTCGTCCTGATTTGGGATCCAGGGGAAAATCTCTGTGTATATCTGTTTTATGTTTTATGCTCTCGCTATTGTTTATTTTTTGTTTTTAAGATTTGTTTGTAGATAATTTTTGTATAGGGTTAAAACCTACAGGAATCTCATGCTTCCATTCCAATATTATTTTCCACAAATCTATACCCCCCTATAACCATCTCTACCAGAGTTTGGCTCCCATAACTTGATTCAACAAATAAGGATCTCTTAACCCCAAGCCTCTTGTCCTTTTTATTTTTGTAAGCTTATCCCAAGAAAGGAGAGCCCATTTACGGGCTTGTTGAGATCCCTGCCATAGATTTTTTTTAAACATCTTAACCATATCATTGAAATTGGTTTTAGGCGATGTCAGTCCTGAGAGATGAAAGATTTAAATGGATGGTAAGACTGCTCTTAACAGAACAACATGATCCAGAGCATTAAGAAACCAAAATGCCCAGTTTTGAAGGCGGTCGTCTATGTGGTTAAGGAGATATTTCCACCAAGAAACCTGAAGGGAATTTAGACTCAAAGGGATTCCTAAATATTTCATAGGAAAGGATCCAATGTTGAATCCCAAGGTACACGATAGAAATCGTTGGGAGAGCAGATTAGTATTAAAGAAAAAAACATTTGGATTTTCATTATTGATAAGTGTCCCAGAGGCTTCCATGAATTCTTTAAGAATTGATAGAATAACCTTAGATTCTTTCAGAGTAGCTTGAAAAAAGAGCATAATCATCTACAAACTGTTGGTGGGAGAGGTTTAAGCCTACCCCCAAAATATTAAGGCCTTTAAGCTACCCTCCTTGAATCTTACTTTTAATATGTCGACCAAGGCCTTCTGCTGCAATAATGAAAAGGAAGGGGGAAAGTGGACCCCCTTGTCTTAACCCCCAGGTAGAATTAAAGGGAGTAGAAGGAACTCTATTAAGCAAAATAGAGTATTAGGAGATGAAATAAAAGACAATATCCAATGGATCCATCTTACATCAAATCCAAACGCCTGAAGAATATATTTAAGATAATTCCAGCTAAGATAGTCATATTATTTTGATAAATCAAGTTTGATCAACATAGCTTTAGCTTTAAGGGACTGAAGAGAGTGTATAGCTTCCTGCGCCATGATTATGCCATCCAAAAGTTGTCTACCTTTCAAAAAACTAGTCTTCTCAGGAGAAATTAGGGCTAGAAGAATAGGTTTTAGACGATTCACCATAATTGTAGATAATATCTTGAAAATTACATTGCATAAAGCTATAGGCCAAAAACTTGTTGGTTCATCAGAGTTCTGTTGCCTTGGAATTAAGGAAATGAGGGTGGAATTTAGAGTTGGATATACCTATCTTGACAGGCGAGATTCCTCTACTAATTCCCATATGTCCCTTCCCATGAAGGACCAAGTTTCTTGGTAGAATTAAACCGTAAAGCCATTAGGCCCAGGGGCTTTGTTTTTTGCAAGACCTTTTACCACTTCTTCTACTTCCTCTATAGTGATCTCTCTTAGAAGAGCCAGATTTTGTTTACGACTAAATATTGAAGTTATGTTTTGAGTTATACGTTCAATGGGTAGCGATCTATGTTGATCTGGTTATGTTAGAATATGACTGAAGTGATTTACTAACAAGTATTCCATATCATTATGTTGTACTAGCCTATTTCCTCCTATGTCCTTTAGGGAAAAGATATGATTATGATGTCTTCTCTGTATGATAACCTTATGAATTTTTTTTGTATATATATCCCCTTTTCTTAGCCATTGAATGCGGTATTTTTGTTTTCATGGGATTTCCTCGTGTTTCCTACGCTCTTCAAGTTTACTTATAAGGTTTCCTTCTTCTATCACCAAATTCTCTGTTCTACCATGTAGAATAATTTGTTGATGAATTCGCTTCATTTCTCCTTGTAATCTTTCGTTATCTTGCTGAATGTTTTCGAACTCAATTTTACTCCATTTTCTTATCTGTTGTTTAAGTCTTTTAAATGAAGTTGGAATGAGTGCATCCTATTCTGAGCTTGAGTTGACTTGATTCCCACCATCCTTTAGATTTTTTAGGAAGGTTGGATCCTGTAGCCAAAAATCCTCAAATAAAAAAGGTCATTTTCTATTACATTCCTTCATGTCAATCTCCATACTTATTGGCCAGTGATCTGACCCCAGTGTTGGAAGGATAATGGCCTCATAGAAGACATCACTACTAACCAATAATTTTGATGCTAGTAATCTGTCAAGCCTTGAGGCTACTTGGTGGACACCCCCTCTTCTATTGTTCCATGTGTAATTTCCATTCACCACGGGAATGTCAACTAACCTTAGTTCAGTTAACAGGTCTCTAAAGAGTTCCATTTCTGGCTCCTCTCTCCTTATACCTCCTTTTTTCTCTTTCAAGCTAGCAATCATATCAAAGTCACCTCCCAACAACCAATACTTCTCATTATGCATATTACTAAGCATTATTATACTATTAAGGAACACCTTTTTTTATCTTGGAATATGAGGCACATCGACTGAGGAAATTATAATTTTTTCGGTCGTTCCAATTTGTCTAAATTAGCAAGTTAGAATACGCAGAAGCCTGAACCAAACTTCTTCAAATCTCAGTTGGGTTCCACAAAATGGCTATTCCACCAGTGATGCCTCTCGAATATATAACCATTGCTTCATAATGAGGTTTTAAGAATCTATGGATTTCTTCTAATCTTTGTCGTGAAGCCTTAGTTTCCTAAATCACCATCACCTATGGCTTCTGTATTTTTAATATTTCTTTTAAATACCTATGTTTTCCTTTACTATTTAAGCCTCTTATATTCCAGGAGATCACTCTCATTGAGGAGCTTTGTGTAGTTGTTGGAATACTGTTGATAACGGTATTACCCTTCTCGAATTAACTAACATTTCTCCTACCATTTGTATCGATTCTTGTAAATTCTTTCGTCCCCTCTTTTTTCCTCTTTTAGTTTGGGTACTAGGTTCCTGAGAGAGTGCCTTATGAGAGTTTTGGTTTTCTGCTATGTCCATTTGTTTATGAGATTGGGAGGTCAAATATTGTTCAAATGTTTCTTTGTACAACCTCTTCTGGTCATTCGGTATAAATCTTCAATCTAAATTCTTCCATTCTTGCAGAAGTTTTTTTAACACTACTTCCTCTGTACTTAACTCATCCTTGATGATATCTACCTCCATGGCTGATTGCTCCACCATTTGCACATGTTATTCCTTTTCTATTGATTCAAGTGGTGCCTTTCTTTTAGCTTTCTGCGCTTTTTGTGTTAGCATTCCTTGCCCTTCGTCATTAATCTGTTCAACGTCCTTCAAATTTTCCCTAAGTTCCTGCATTATTTCATATCTGTTTTGTGTATTCTTCTGTTTCATTGGGATACTGATTTGACTTGCATGCATTTTACTATTCTTCTTTTTTCTCATAACAGTTTTGTATCCGTCTTCTTTTCAGATGACCATTGTCTTCCTTCTGATTTCTTTCCTTCCGACTCCTGGTATTGTTAAGAGGGCAATTTTTGTAAATATGTCCCTATTCATGGCATTTGCGACATTGAAACAGAAAATGTTCGTAATCAAGAAGCTACTGCCAGATTTTCCCTTCATATTCCAGTTCGGTTGATTCTGGTAGCAGCTCAGATATATTCATATACACAGATATGCGAGCAAAAGAGGTATACCGACCTCGTTTAGTTGTTTAAGGTATTTTGAAAAAGCTACCAAGAGAGTTACTAATTCCTTCCAAAATTTATGGGTACCAAAAATCCATCGAGAGTGCAAATAGCCGTACCCAAACGAGTGCGGCTATAAATTGTTCTTGGTCAGGGTTATAACATTCTTCCCACTCCCGTAAAAATAGCGCTGCATTGTAATAGAAATATGGACCTCTTTCAAAGATTATTTCTTTATCTATAAGATTTGTAAAGATAACAGTGAAAAACTCTCTAGGACCAAATTTCAAATCTATGTGACCCTTGGGTTACAATTTTACCTATATCCATTTGAGAAGATCTTATATGTGGCCATATGCTTATGAATTTGCAGATCAAGGTATAGTCCTTATTGTAAATTCGACATTCATCCAATTTATTTGCAATAATAACAAAACGAGGTTTCTTCAAAGCTCTTGGTAGACATTTTCCTCTGGTCTTTGCATGCCATTCTGCTCCCAACATTGGGCCTACATTAGGGGTGGATCCCCCTTGGGACCATGTTTGTCTGCTATTGTATTCCCTTGTTGTTACATTCCGGTTGGAGGGGATTTCTCCCTCCCTTGAAGATGCTACCATACAATCACTCAGAGAAATCTTTAATTCACTGTACCCTCCTCATGATCCGCACTGTTAGATATCAAGTTTGTCTAAACCCTAATAACTCACCAAACCCTAGCATTGCTCATGAAATTATAAAAATTTACATTTTAAAAACTAGTTAAGAGGGTGAAAGATAAATGAGTAACTTGTATAAAAGAATTAATACACTTGATTTAAAACCTATAATTACAAAATTATTTACTCTACATGTTTAATTACCAATGCAAATCTGAAAATAGACATTCTAAAGGAACAAATCTCAATCAAAATATTTTTTCTGAATGTTTTAGCGATTGTATTTAATGTTTCACTCACATATTTTAGGAGATGTATCATATATAACCTAAATATTTTGAGAAAAGAACCCAATCTGTAGAAGGTGAACCAAGAGAACCTTTTGAAAAACATATTTTATACTTATATAACCCTACAATCTAAAAAAAAGTAATTGTAAATTTGTGCACCTTGACTTGGTGGGAGGTTTCTTCCTTTTGCAAGGGATTTGAAACCCAATATTGTGCTGATCCCAAACTCCCAATGGTAGGGGAAGCTTCTATGATATCCAAAATTAATTTAAACGTGAAGAACATGAACACTAAATTGATTGGAAGGTTGTGCATTAAAGTAGCAATAGGGAGAGATGCACACCAACCTGTAGAAAACCAAAATGAATAGACATCATTACTTTTGGAATGATCGATTATTCCAAATTCAACATCAAGAAATTACCACAGAAAGAGGTCACTCTTAGAAAAACAAAGGAAACAGGGTAACTTTGTTATTACAAAATAATAAAAAAAACAACTAAAAATAGTCGAGAATACATATTTGACAATGTTCTAGGTGCTCACACAATGATTTTTATTTTTATTTTTCTTCTTCCTGAAAACTTCCTCATACTAATACTAGGTTGCTAGCTTGTCTCGTTCTTCTATTTATTACTACTACACCCTAATTATTTCTTCTCTGAGCATATTTTAAAACTTTTATTTAGTTAGTTCAGGGGATGGCACTGGAACGATCCCAACGATAATGCTTTCATTAGACTAGGGCTCTTCTCTATAGAGGAACACTTTTATGCTCACAACAGGAAGAGAGGGAGCTCCTCTTCATCACTTGATATTGTGAGAGTGAAAGGTGAGAAAATATTTTGTTTCTCGCTCGCATACATGAATTACTGTCGTTTTACTTTTTCCTCTCGACCTTTTCTGGATCTCTCCCATTGGTCAAGTGAACATTGGTCAAGTGAACAGTTCCCCTGAATGCCACTTTTCCCTCATCATCACAATTTTTGAGATTTTTTTCCCTCACTTACTGCCAAGAAGAAATACCAAAAGGGAAATTGAATCCCAATTCTCAGAAACTCAATGTAGATAGTCTAAAGCCGCATTAGAGGAGCCAAACAATGGAGGGAAAAAAACTCATCACAATAGGCATCATTATGTTTTATTTATTGCTGCAACAACCTCCTATCGCCTGGGGTAGTAACGAACTCTAGACTCTAGAGTCTTTACGTCGAATTTTTCAGGCGGTTCGTGGATTGACCTCAGTAATTTAAATTTTAAGAAATGTTTGGTGGACCTACAACCCTGCATAGGGAATTTCAAAATAATATTTAATTTTTTTAAAAAACCTGTGGAAATCCAAATTTAATTTTGTTATGATGTGTAATTTTAGATTAGCACTTGTATGACATGCTAGAGGGATCTGTAAGTGCTATGACACGTTCAAATTTTAACACTGCTCCTCCTATAGGAATCTTAAAAAATGGTACTATTTCCTGTGTGTGGGATTTCTTTTCTTTATTATTAGGATTCCGCACTTATAATCCTTCTACTTTTTTGGTATCGCGGGGTTCCGAATCTGCACTTGGTATTGACCATGTAATATCGTATTTGTATAATATACACATTTCAAGGATGTTTTGGAATCTTTATTTCAACCATAGGAGATTATTTGAAATTCTCTTAAGATTTCGGAGGTGCAGAGCTTTGCATCACCAGAAAAGCTTCACACATACATTGAATATATTGATGATATAATTGTGATAACTCCTTAATAATTCCATTTATCACTCTAGTTGTTATTATTTCCATGTTTATGAAAACTCCATTGAATATATTGATGATATAATAGTCATAGCTCCTTAACCATTGAACCATTTATCACTCTAGTTGTTATTATTGCCATGTTTAGCTTTGAATTCGATTTCACTCTAGTTATTATTGCCATGTTTTTTGATGCCTTTAGGAGTTACTTAGGATCATGCCCTTTAGAGGTTGATGATTAGATTTAACTTAGTAATATATGTTAATTTTCTTAGTATATTAAGGTTACCAATTTCTAAGGTCTCATATGTGAAAGAAACAATACATTGCAAAGCCATAATATACCACGCGATAAACACAATCAAAATTTCAATAAATATATGTATTATAATCACTCATAATTATTCATAAAAAAATAATTTATTTTCATAAGTTTATTTTAAGAATTTTCATTAAACTTCGTGAGTTCAGATTTATAGAGCTCTGCATAACCAGAAAATCTCCACACCTCCAAACTCGCGAATTTTATTGCATTGGATGCATAGATATTATAATGTTGAATATGACTAAAGAAAAAAACACTTCAACGACAACATGACACTGTTGGTGTCCAAGTGTGAATGATTTATTCAAACCCTTTTCCACATTAATTTTCAATCCAGGATGCATTGGTTATTGCAAGGCTAAAATGCAAAATATATGCAGATGACAATTACACAATTCTGTATTAATCATGGATTCGATGAACTATGTGGAACAACAAACCACTGTAACACAATGAAAGAATAACAATAGTTAATTGTAAACTCGCAATACATTAACATCAATTGATAATTACAACAATTACATTAACTGTCACAGCAATTTAAGGAAATACACAATGTAGTAAAAGAATTTAAACACACACATAAGTTACGCAACACTTAGTGAGGAGGGTGGGCCCAAATCGCTGATCAGGGTTGGGGTATAATCACAGACTCACGAAAAGGAAAGAAATATAATTTGCATTAACTTAAATGAAAAAAGTTCTGTTACATATATCAATTCCCTTAGTAGCCAACCCCTGATTCAAAACTTCAAACCCTTTCTTATACAAATGATTACAATGGTAGTTCCTAAAATCTTGGCAACTATTGCCTAAAATTACAAAATAGTTATGATAGACAAAACTAGATGCAAAAGATAGCAAAGGAAAGGTTATGAAGTTGTTGTTTCGTTGCAGCATTGCCCAAGATAGCGCTTCCAGCTTAGTAGCTCTTTCTGAATTGTGAATATCAGGTCATCCGACCACCGAATATGCAAAAATAGCTAAATTAGTAAACCACTTAGGTAATAATCCTCGTAAATATGCTTCATTGACTACATACTCCAAAAATACATGACTAGGGGTTTACCTGTGCACTTTAGAATATGAATTGGATGTTAATGGTACAAATCGATAAAGGAAATAGGATAGAATGGAAGGAAAATATGTGTAGGTTTGGCTCCCAACATCTCCCCCCAACTGTTCTTTCTGCATGTCCTCATGCAGCTCGTCGCCTTCGCAGGTCTGGGTTGGAGTTGTTGTGGTCAGCATGAAGCTAAGCAAGGTCATACCTGTTAGCCATATCTATCCCTAGGGGTTTGTATCCATTTGTTAGAAGAATTTCCTTCCACCAATAATTGCCCATGTTGTAAGATGGAGTATATTAATATACTGGCAACCAAATGATGGGAAATTGAAATCTCAAACCCATCCACTAGACCCCACAAGTGTGGATGGATGCAATATAATATGGAAACCTTTCCAATGCTCGTGCAAAGTTAGTGGCCCAAAAAGGTTCTCAGATTTTGATGGCTGACGATGACAACATCCATCTTTTCTGGCAGCTGTCCCGAGCCTCATATTGGAAAGTGACCACCCGTTTGGTACATAAATTAGTACACCATTTTTGTGTTGCCAAAATTTTTTCTCTACATCCCTCAATCTGTAAAAAGGTGGCATGCTTGTTATAAATGTTCACAGACTGACCATTCTCCCTTCTTAGGACATGTGGCTTTGTGGCTTGGTTTTATTCAAATGTGTTGAAAGCCTTTTTCCACTTAACTTGATTAATGGTGTAGGAGGTAAAACCTCTCAACTAGACATCTCCCACGAATGGAATTGGATTAAAGGCTTGCTCATCACTCAAGAAATAATCATGCATGTATAATTCACACATCAAATGCTGGTTCATGACATCGTGAATCCTTAGGATACGAAGAAATTGTATTGGATCTTCAATTTCATGACTAAGTTCATTACAGATGCTCTGCAAACAGAAGAAAATAAATTTCTCGTGAAGAAATAGAGCATAACTATGAGCAGGAGGTCGGTAAGCCATTACCTGTTGTGTCAAGATAAACATTTCTTCTTTGTCAAACTTCAATACTAGCACCTGATTTTGTTTTTCTTTATCCAACTGGTCTATATACCCAATAATGGTCTATGCTACCTTCTCGTGGACTCTCTTTACCTCTTCTCACCAAGACTTTAAAGTAATTATTCCTTGCTGGAGATAAGATGCAACAACTTGCCAAATTTGAATTTCAACAGATAAAAAGAATTCCCGGGCCTCAAATAGATATTCAATGGGCTCGGTCTGTGCAGTAGTGGAGGTCGTAGGAATGTCCTCTATCCGTAATGATGACAAAACAACCTCGACCCAGGGCTTTGTAGCCTTTCTTTTATACTTTCTCACTTTTTTATGTAAACGCGATACCCGCTTTCTTAACTTACAAGTTTCCATATTTAATTGCCTGGCTTCCTTAAATTGAATTTGGTACATTTCCTTAAGAGTGGGTCTTCTTTTTGCACACTGCTCTATAATTTATTACTTAACAATGACTTCTTCAGCTGGCCCCACTGCTGGTTCAGGATTTGGTGGGTTTCTATCAACAAACATGTCAACCGGCTCCTCCTTCATCCTAACCTCTTTGATTTGTTCCTCCACTTGGGGAGAAATCTCTTCATTTTATTTTTCCGGCTAAGGGATTTATACAGAATCTTGGGTAACGCCCTCGATATCCTCTTCATGCACTTGTTCTATTTCTAGGTCCTCTTCTAAAGGTTCAAGAATTGTTTTTGACCCATGCGGGCGAAATTCTGTAAGACCAATTTCTTCTGGTGGGGTAGCATCGACCATCATTTCTTCATCTTGACCTTCTGTCAACACAGGTTCTTCTATCTCTGCATCGAATTCTCCGGTTTTCTCTATCTGTGCATCAGTGAGAATTGGCTCCTGCGTGAGTATACCTACCATTGTATCAAAAATCATTCCAAAAAACTTTAGAACTAGAGAAAGAGCTCTTTCTTCCACCAAACGTAGAGGGGAATGAAATTTATTTGCCCCTTTTGGTAAAGTTGCAAGAAACGGGGAATGAGGAACATTCTTTTCAATTTTCATCCTGACCATGCTTGTTTCCTTAGGTTCTTTCTCTTCACCTTCTTTTTTGTTGATTGGACCAAGCTTCCTTTTATATCATCTGCTTCTCCAATAGTCGACACTGGTTCATGTAGAGCAGTGCCGACCACAACACTTGTTTCTTCTATAATTTCATGGCTCGTCTGAGCTAGTGGTGGTGGTACTTCTGTGACACCACCACTTGCTTCAGATTCCAGTTTTGCTTGGATAAGTGATGCTGGTTCTTGTGTAAGAACATCACTTACCAATCCCTTGATTGGTGGCGATCCTCTTTGTGCAGTGTCAGTCGATATTGATTCCTATGGAACAACATAAACTTCATCCTCCATATCCATTGATTTCATCCCAATTGAACCCACAGGAGATGCTAGTTCTTGTGTGACAGCATCGACTATATTTAATTATGTTTCCATTGTTTCTTCTCTTGTTGAACTAACATGCGGTGCTGGTTCTTGTGTGGTAGGATCGACTGTGGCCTCTTCTACCTCCATTTCTTCTACTTCATCCTTCTCCCTTGCAGATATTATGACCTCAAGTTCTTCCTCTAATAATTCAAACAATTGTGACCAAGGCACAAATATTTGAGCCAGCACATGCATTACCAATATATGAACCAACCCATGATTTGTAAGGACAACTAATACCTGTTGGGAGCGGCAGGCAGATTGTGCCATCAACCGAAGAATTTTACATAGGAAGAAAGGCATATCCAACAAGTGAATTTGTGCCTGCCAAAACATAAGATGCGGCAAGAGATTAAAATGGTATTTTAATAGAGTGCTGATTCGCCCTTCACAGGTTATATATCTATTCACAAAGTATGCCACCTCGCCCCACGGATGTGGCAGGGATTTACGATAATATCCACTTCCCTTCTGAACCATTGTTTCCCCAGCTTGTAAAAATAATTCAGAGAATTCTGGCAAAGGGGACTTCCGAGAAAACCATTTATGCCCCTATTGTGGTAGTCCACTGACCACGAAGATGACCTCCTCTGTGACAACAATTTCCAAACCCTGCACTCTGGAGTGATTTCCCTCCAGGTTCAATGTGAATTTGGCTGTGATCGTTTCATCAAATCCTTGCAACCTGTAAAAATACACATCCCAGCCTGCATCTACAAAGACGTGCCATACAGCTACATTACTTTGAGCCAGAGTTGTATTCTCTAGTTCATGTCTCACGACCAATCCACCCATTCCGTGATAGCTAAGTAACAATACTTTGGAAAAACAAAGGACTCGACGTTGGGAGGGAGTATTGGTAGGAACTCTTGTGGTGATAGTATGGTAGAAAATGAAGTATGGTAATAGTAGAATACAGAAGGTGAATTTTTGGAAAATGATAAATATCATGGTGGATTATGGCAATAATGGCAAATGATTATGGTAATTATTTCACAGGATTTGGAAGGAATTATTTAACTAACAAAACGTACTTATCTGTAGTCCCGATGCATCTTAATAACTGTGTGAAATGGGGTAAGAATCGTGGAATGTACTATCAACAAAAGTTCTGATGATGATGTTGACAAATCATTATTACGATTTGACTACTTTGTTGTTTCAGTAATGAAAACACCCCCCAAACTAATAGATGATTGTCCACGGTCATGTGAATGTCATTTTAATGGAATATTTAATCAAATTTGTAAAATTCAATTGGGGACGTACCTAGAGACTTACCTTAGCAGAGTACCAGCCTTGGAGGAGTAACAATAACAGATACTTAGAAAATCTCCTAGTGTAACAAATTTAGAGGAGTAACAACACTGGGTACCTAGAAAATTTTACGGAGTAACAACATTGGAGGAGTAATACCACTGAAAGAGTAATAACACCAGAAACTTAGAACATTTTCCATAGTAACAACATCGGAGGAGTAACAACACTGGATACTTATAAAATTTTATGGAGTAACAACACTGGAAGAGTAACAACACTGAAGGAGTAACAACACTGGAGGAGTAACAACATCGGACACTTAGAAAAATTTTCAGAGTAACAACATTAGAGGAAATCACATTCAAGAAATTTGTGTCGACGCGTTTCGAACCAGCCAGTGTGGTTCATCATCAGGACAAGATGATGAACCACACTGGCTGGTTTGAAACGTGTCGACACAAATTTCTCGAATGTGATTTTCACCGAAAGATTTGATACATAATTTATGGATCACAGAAGCCAAATTCCTAACATTAGAGGAGTAACAACACTAGGTACTTAGAAAATTTTACGGAGTAACATCACCGGAGGAGTAACAATACCGAAGGAGTAACAACACCAAACAGTTAGAAAATTTTCTGGAGTAACAACATCAGAGGAGTAACAACACCAGGTACTTAGAGAATTTTATGGAGTAACAACACCGGATGAGTAACAACATCGAAGGAGTAACATCACCAGACACATAGAAAATTTTCCGAAGTAACAACATCGGAGGAGTAACAACACTGGGTACTTAGAAAATTTTCAATCTCCACATAATTGTACACCAGTAGTAATTCCTGCAAAAAAAAAAAAATTGAGTAGTAACAGTATTTTATTTGTATTACTATATATATGGATTTTTTTTTTTTTAATTTTTTAATTTTGATTTTTTTTTTAATTCAAGGATGCAGAGGAGGAATTATCTGCACTAACAACATTCAAACTAGATTTATCAGAGAGATGTTTGATGAAGGCATTCGTAGAAGCTGGGCGGTGATAAAATCCCAGAAAATGTCCATTTACTATGAAAGAGGCATGTGTATCATCAATTGTGACAAGTTTGATAGTTCCATTATCAAACACCGCATCAACTTCATAAGGTCCCAACCAATGAGAGAAAATATTTTCTTTAAAATACTTAAAATGGGAATCATAGAGTAATTCCCAATCTCCTCTGTGAAATGCCTTATTCTTGATAAATTTATCATGCCATTCTGTTCTCTGTTGTTGAATCGTAATGGTTTTCTGAATAACCATTGAACATATTGCATCTAATTCATTTAGTTGTTCCAATTGGCATCTTTTATCTTCTGACATATCTAGTCCTACTTCAAGAGCTGTTATAAGTGTTCCAATCTCAAATTCTATCGAAAAGAATGGGGATTTCCCATAAACCGACTCAAATGGTGAAAACCCTGTTATATTCTACCATGTTGTTATGTATGTCCAGAGAGCTTCAGGATGTTTTTCAGCCCAATCCTGTGATTTCTTGCCACAGTCTTTATGAGAATGTTTCCTAATACCTTGTTTATGCTTTCCACTTTACCATTTTCCAAGGGATGATACGGAGATGTCACCCTATGTTTAATTCCATACTTCTTCATAAGCCTTTCTATCATATGTGATGTGATTTGCACTCCATCTAAAAACAATCTCTCTCGGAGCACCATATCGAGCAAAAATATCTTCAAATATAAAATCTAAAACAACCTATTCCGTTGCTTTCGCAATAGAATTGGCTTCCACCCACTTGGTTACATAATTCGTGCAAACCAAAATATGAACTTTCTGGTGTGAAGGTGGGTTAAAATGGCCAACGAAGTCCTTCCATGCCAAAACCCAAACAAATACCCAGACAAAACATCTCCTAAAACTTCTTCAAGACCATAAGGAAGCCTTCACCTGGGATTATATAGATACGAAGGGGATCCCTGATGACTTATGCACTCACCATATATACATTAAAGAATATTTCCAACCTATGAGACAACTTCAGATAATAATGAACCCTACCTTAAAGAACATTGTCAAATACAAGCTTCAAAAGTTATTGGATGTAGGATTTATTTACCCCATCTCAGAAAATCAATGGGTGTCCCCGCTAGTTATCATTCCTAAAAGGAATGGTAAGTGGCAGATCTACGTGGACTATAGGGAATTAAAAAAAGCAACTCAAAAAGATCATTTCCCTTTGCCATTCATTGACCAAGTCATGGATACCTTGGCCAGGAAGAAGCTCTTCTCCTTCGTGGATGGGTTTATTGGGTATAATCAGATCTATATAGCCCCTGAGGACCATGATAAAACCACCTATACATGCCCTTGGGGAAATTTTGCATACCGAGTCCTTCCATTCGTTCTTTCTAATGTGCCTATAACATTTCAGAGGGCAATATTGGGAATTTTTTCTGATTTAGTTGATGAGAGTGTCAAGATTTATATGGATGATTTTACTCCATACGGGGAATCATTTGAAGAATGATTGGAAAACTTAGAAAAGTACTCAAAATATGCAAACAGACTCATGTTTCTCTGAGTGCAGTCAAATTTAACATGATGAGGGAAGAGGGAATAGCTCTGGGACACTTACTCTCAGCTGTTGGAATTCGAGTTGATCCTGCCAAGGTAGAGTTAATATTACATTTTCATGTACTTAAGAAACCTACACAAGTACATATTTTTATTGGTTGCACTGACTATTATAGACATTTTATAGAATTTTTTTCTAAGATAGAATCTCCACTCTTTCAATAACTAAAGATGCAAATTTTTTTTGGATAGATGATTGTGAAGTGTCTTTTACGGAGATCAAGGAAATTGCTTGTGGAGCTCTGATCTTGCAAGGTCCAGACTGAGCACCCCCATTCCAGATCCATACCAATGCCTCTCAGACAACATTTGGGGCGGTTTTAGTACAACAGGAAGATAAGAAGCCATATGCAATTTATTATGTCAGCAAGAATTTGACTCATGTTGAATTAAACTAGATGGTAACTGAAAACGAATTCCTAGTTGTTATTTATGCCATCAATAAATTTCGATATTACATTACTGGATATCCTACTTTTGTGCATACTTATCACGCAGTAATTAGGTACTTGATGAATAAACCTGTAACCCCTGGCTGTATTACAAGATGGTTACTGTTGATTCAAGAGTTTGAAATTACCATAGTAGACAAACCAGGACAAAATACTAGCAGACAAACCAGTCGTGAACCCATCCACCAGTCTTTACTTCAAACCTTAAAAAACATGGGAAATAATGACGGTTGGTTGTAACACATGGTTGATTAATGGAACAACATTTAATGTCAATCCGAGGTCCGTGGTCTTCGAGACGCAACACTAGAAATTCCAGAGAGAGAATTCAACAACATGCAAAACACTACCCTAATTTTTCTAGAAACTTCTCACACCTTGAGTTCCTACACCCTGCTCTAATCTAGCACTCAAAAACATCCATTAGAAATGAAACCCTAATTGTTGCGAAAAATATTCCTACACATAGTAGAAATTGTAAGAAAACCTTGACTATGGACAATAGAAAGAAAGTTGTGATTACTGAAAATTGAAAAGAAAACCCTAACTATTGAAATGTATACCCTAGCTATTGATAATCAAAGAGAAAATCCTAGTTATTGAAATGAAAATCTTAATAATTGAAGAAAAATACCTAACTACTGATTGATTGGAAGCCTGAGCATTTAACTATTAATTAATTGAGCAATTCAAAATGAAATACTACCTCACATTGACCAAAAATTATATCCTAGACAAGCCATTTGTAAAGGAAGAAAAATATTCCTACAAAAAACTGAAAGAAGGGAAACCTATGAGAATGCTATGTTCAAATTCTATTAAAATATTCTCTGTGTGAATTCAAAGAATCAGTTCCAAATCTTTCTATGACACATTTCTTTAAATACAAGGTACTAACTGTGTAAGTGCATTCCAAGATTATTAATGACATACACCTTCACTCAAATATAAAACAATTAGTTTCTCAACTTGCATACAACTTTTAAAATCCTTGCAAATTAATAAAATTACTCTCTTTATGGAAAACCATTTTGAAAAAATACACTAAGGATTTGATGTTCAAGAAAGAGCTATGTACTTGTCATAATGGAAAGCCATTGAATCATATATAGAAACTTGAAATAAATCACAAGATTTTAATAGTTAAGACCCTTTGTTGCAAATCAATCCCTTTACTAAAGTTCTCATGCCATGAGTATGCATCAAAGGGACATAATTTGATGTATTGAATGAAAAAAAATACTTTAATCAATAGGCCAATCCATGGCATACATATAATTTTCTCTGAAAGTCATAGATGTAAGAACAAAAGAATTAATCATGTAAATGATCCATGGTTTAGTTCACACCCATACCAAAATGAGACTTAATGTACCATTTAGCCAAAAAACTTAGAATTCAAGGCAAGCCTGAAATAATTCCAAGTTATTATTTAATGCAAGTTCACCAAGTATCAACGAACTTTAGTGTTGGGTTTATATTCAATAGAGGATAATAATAGATTAACAAATGCAACAAGAAATCAAATGTTGAATATTAAATATAAAACAAACCACATGTTTATCTAGTCAGTCCAACCTACATACAAAGTCCATATGATGTCCTATGAACGAGATCTCTTCAAGAAATGGTCACAATAATAAAGTGCAACCACACACACCATTAGAACATTTCCAGATCTATTTTAGCATATAATAAAATAGAGTATGCAACTATCAATGAAACAAAGGATACAACAAAACCTTTATATTTGAGTTTAATTAATCCTCCTAGCACACCCACATTGTAAATATCAATTCCACACACCATATCAGTAACATAGTAAATAAAATAAGTAAAGGAGAGGGACTAATGAGATAGGTTGGTAGGACCAACCCAACCAAATCGTCCCCTTTGTGAAGGATTTAGATTACAAATATGAGATCATGCAACAAAGGCATAGATCAATATAAAATGGAACATGGCATCAAGTCTTTTTCATTAATAAAACTCAATCTATTACATCAAGAGCCAAATATTTCAAATCAAATTGATGAGAAGAAGGGGGGAGGACCCCCTAGAATTTAATCCAACAACATGAGAGTACATGAATATTTTTTCCCCTTAAAGCCATTTCTCTGTTTTTATAAATTTTTACATTACGAAATTGGCTTTAAACAAGCCAATCCTTTGCAAACGAGATGGAAACTTGGATCCCAAAATTTTTCCATCAATGGAATTCTATTAAAACCATTAACCAATCAAGGAAATATGAATATGATGCATAATTTTGCATTATTTTTTCAAATCTGGGCAGGATCCTAGAATTCTGGAATGTGTCTTTTTACAAATCTGCTTCAAATAATGCTCCAGTCTCCCAAACTATGGTGAATTTTAGAAAAAAATTCTTTGAATTACTCAATTTTCCATACGGGGAACAAAACCTATATTCCATAATTTTGAGATTCGCCTTCATCTGCATGCAAATTGAGGAGGAAGTTGGAAGTTGGATAATCACTGCAAATTTGGGGATATAATATTAATTTTATTCTAGAAAATCATATGTATGACCTGCGTGCATTTTAACTGATGTCGAAGCATTAAAACATCATTATAGACAAAAAAATCCTTTGGTTTTCCCCGAAAGTGTGCCAATACGTCAAACCCCCAAATTGGTACAAGAATTGTTCTTGGTGCAGGAACAAGTCAGTGAAAGATAAGAATTCCTTTGACTGTTAGAACAACTTTGAAATGATCTTCAACATATTTTCATACGACAACTAGATACTAGCCCTTATGGTAGATTCTGACGATCAAGGTTGCTTACATATCCATTACGCTAGTGCATGATCTCTATGTGATGGAGGAACTACATGACCTTTGGAAAACATGCGTAAGAAGAGGAATTTTAATAAAAATAAGAACATATCTTGCTAACTTTAAATTAAAACAGAATTTGGGTCAAATACTCAATATTTCATCAAAATAATGGTGAAAGTGCAAGATAAAAATTTCAAATTTGGTAAAACAAGGGAATAAGTAGAGTATCATAGGGGTATAAATATGCATTTAATTCAAGATTTATGAGGCCTGACAACAACCTATCTAAAGGAATTTACCATAAAACAAAAGGTGTGAGATAATTACCAAAAGCGGGGAAAAATCGATCAAGAGAGGCATGATGGAAAAACCAAGTGCATTCCCAAAAAAATATCATCACCATATATCTTCATCGGGAGAACCATGAGAAACATCAATAGCCACAAAAACATTTGGACACCAGAAAAAAAAAACTTCAAAGGCTGTGACCTTTCTTAATCAGAAAAGATAGCTATAAAATTTGGAGGATTATCAACAAGAGGGTCAGTAGGGCCTCTAGAAGGATCAATTAGGTCCCTTAAGGTTGATTCCAACACCACATAACCTTCCACATTACTCATACGAGAATCAATCTCAATAAGACAATATATGATATTTATAAGAAAGAATTTGATATCCTCTTGACCAACAAAAAAATTATAATTATCAACTTTTTTGTCTCTTAAAACCATACGAAAGAGAGTTTCCAATTGCTGGTGAAAAGAGATGGAATGCAAAAAGCACAATCTCCTCTTATTGAACTTTCCTATATCTGGTATCCATTTCAAACCCTCACCTCCAATTGATGAATAAAAAAAGTAAGGGTGATACCCAAACCCTTTTTATTCTAGTAGAAGAATTTCCCTTTGTACTTCTAGAGGACCTAAATCAAAATATGCCACCACTGATACTCAAGCAAACAACCTATGATGTTGAGGATCAACATTGCTAGATCCCCCTCTTCAACTTCTCATTCTCTGGTGGGAAGGCATGGTATTTGGGAGAAGAGTGTAATTATGACAACATAGAAAAGGACCATGACCAGTGAAACAAACATAGGGGAAAAACACTGAGTGTTGACTGAAAAACCTATAATGACCCTCATCGTACCAACTATTATTTTTTTTTAAACTTTTATTTCTCGTGGAGTCAAACTTCACTAATTCACCACTTCAACATTTTTTAGTCTATTAATTTTATTTAATCATATTAACATCTACCATGACATGGTAATCCATTTCTCATTGCTAAACGAATACACTCATTAAATAAATCATTCATTTATCTCTCTTCCACTGGAATTTAAAAGAATGTAATGAGAATCAATTTTAGAATTCCTTATAAGGAATTTTTATTTTATATGTTAACTATACAATATAATACTATCTAAGTTTATAAAGAAAATGAGACTCAACCCAATGTCAATATATATGTAACTTCAAATACAAAATTTAATCCCAAAATTATACCTCTTATCCACCCAATAACACCCCTCTTAAAATTGTATCATCATTTTAGTATTAGATTACCCTTATTTTTGTAACCTCTAAACTTTATATGAATATCATATGTATTTAATTACAATTGGACAACCTACTAGATACTTATGGTTCTCTTACAAACTTTATGTAAAATGGACCTTAGTCCAAACCACATTATTGATTATACCCATAACACTATTATTGACATATTCTTAACACATTACGAATATTCAACAACCATTCAAATGTTCACATTCCTAATATACGAATTCCTATTGTTTGCAACATCTGAATATTAAGGGTGGTTCTTGTCCTTGTTGGATTGTATTGACTAGGAAATACACATATAAGGTAATGATATTGCTAGTTTTCTCTTCAATATGGTATTATTCGACCGAATTACATATATTAAACTAATGTTTCTAGACACTTATATGTTTGAGCGAGAAGTTTTTTCCTTCTACCATGTATACCCTACTGGAACAACTCATTCAATGATTCATATTTTTTTGTTGTTAAATAAAAATAATGAAGTGAGTTAGGGTTTTTCTATTCATTTGGTGACCGTGATTAGGTTTCTTTCTTGTCATATCATTTCTCATTTACCTTTTATTGGATATGTCACTCTACAACCAGGGTTTTTACCTTGTTTTTTCAACGATTATCCACCATTTTCATTGCCACAATGTCAACAAGTGGACTCTGAATTTCACTTCTTTGGCACACTACTTCCAACTGTCACATGGTGGAAGTTGAAATTCATTTTTCATTAAGTGTATAATTCCTTCTCCTAAAATGTCTCAACCACATGAATAGAGGTAAGCTCATATAAGTTGAATTCTACAAGAGTTTTAAACTTCAGTCTTTAGGTGAATTTATGTTTGAACCAATTGAGTCCCAGTCTAAATTTCTTATTGGGTCATTACAAGTGCACAAGGTTCTATCCAAAATACTATTGTAATTTCCCTGTATATTCAACATTGTTATTTTAGGAGGAATAAGAAATGGATCCTTCAAGTTCATTCATACTAGGTAACTATTTACATACCCCTATGGTCAATATTTTTTTCTTTATATGCAATTCTCCTATATTTCAAACCCTTAAGATTTCTTACACCGCTAGGGTTGTTAAACAAATTTTTCATCATGTTGAAAGTCCTAGGGTTTATCTATTACCCAAATTTTTTTTCCCTCTGTACATTATTGTACATGGAGTCTTCGATTACACTGATATTGAATTTTAATATGGGTTTCCATCACTTTCACCTACTTGAAATGGATCGAGGGTTTATAAGGAAATCTCACCCTCCACTTTCTCAAATTTTTTTTTTTTAAATGTTATGGGGTTTCTAGAGCTTTTATCATATGCCATATTTCAGTGGTGTGTCAAAAACTGCTTTTTTATTCAATTAATGGTATATGTTTTTAATAAATTCAAACAATTTTGTACTTTAGTCATTTAGGTTATTATTTATCCTTTTCTTCTTGTGCAGAGGACATTCCAGAAACAATTGGTCGGTTCCAGAAAGGTAATATTTTCTTCTCATTTCGAGTAGAGCTTTGGAATTCTGAATCCTTTTTTCCATTTACCCTGTCACTCTTTTCTCAATAGTGACACACACACACACACACACACACACACAGTCCTATTTATAATAGGTGTATGTCGCTTGGTTCACGCTCAAGTATTTTAGCTTCTCGTCATTACTGGCATGTAACCTCTTTTATCAATATTCTTAGTTTTAACACTCAGGTTGTGCCTAATTATTCTAGGTTGGAAAAATCCTTGAACCCTCTGACTCCTTAATGAAAAAGGGCGCACTAGCATATCGAACAATGACTGGAAGTGTTCACAGTTGTGATATTTTCTTTTTAAATTATATCTTGTTGGTTATTAGATTCTACCATTCAGAGGAAAACTCTATTAGAGAATCTCTGTTTGTTCAAGGCTATGTATCATTAAAATTATCTTATATAAATACTGTGTTTGCTTTGGAAATAAAAACATTGTTTTCTCCCCCTTTTTATTGAAGCTAATATTACTCATCAAGGGTTATGGATATTGTTATTTATCCGAATTTATTTTTCTATGTAGTTACAATAGGAAAATTTGTTATTTCCTATACATAATTTTACAGAAAAGTATTATAATTATTCTTTCTAGCTCTGTTCTTTTCTATACAAATGTATAATATTTACCATTTAAAATTTTTGAGTTTGTTGTTATATATATATATATATACACACACACTTCTTGAATGTAATACCTAATCCTTTTATATGCAACTTTAATAGTGTTACTCATCATTAGTTTTCTATTATGAGATCCTTATAAGAGTTATATGGTGTAGAGTGTTCAAGTGTATATGAAAATTGTATGTTTTCTTATGTTTACAATAATTTGTGCATGATTCACCATTTAAAATTTTTGAGTTTGTTGTTATATATATATATATATACACACACACTTCTTGAATGTAATACCTAATCCTTTTATATGCAACTTTAATAGTGTTACTCATCATTAGTTTTCTATTATGAGATCCTTATAAGAGTTATATGGTGTAGAGTGTTCAAGTGTATATGAAAATTGTATGTTTTCTTATGTTTACAATAATTTGTGCATGATTCTCACATTCTCCATTTTACTGATTTTTTTTCTTGATAATTCTATTTTCTATAGAAATGATTTATTTAGCTACAATTTCAGAATTGTTATTTAATTGTATTCACTTGTTTTTTATGACTAATTCGTGCATGTCCAACAGATACCCGTTATTCCTACTCTATGCATTTTTCTATTAAATTCAAAACTGTAAATTGATAAAAGAAAAATTCTTTATATATTTTCCTTTATTTGTTTAAAAATAAACATCCCATTTGTTGTTTTCTCAAGTGAATGTTTCCTAGTACTAGAAGTTACAAAATTTTCCTCTGATATTTCCATAGTTTATGGTCTATCGAACTCAAATTCGATTTCTTCAGCTTACGTAGGAATGAGTTTCTCTACCAAGTTGCACATATGTTCTAATCTAGGTTATTTAGAACCTTTTTTTTTGTAATATTGGTAGTGCATTCGTTTTCATTAATAAAAAAACAAGTTACATCCAAATTACAGATGGTTAGGTGGCCTCAAATTTCCTAGAGGAAACCAAGTCTGTTGGGCACCTAGCAACATGATGTGCCATCTAAAAACAAAATAGTCTAAGTATTTATATCCAAGCTATATATGTATTAATGTATTTTCATTTCCTAAAAACTATATTCCTATTGGAAAAACTATCAACATACTGAAATCTAAAAGCTTCCCACATACATTAAAGAAGAAGAGAAAACCACACAGAGTGACCATCTAGCATAGTATTATGCTCCATCAACAGACTGAGAATCCAATAGAGACGGTTCCTTAGCATTGGTGCTTGGGAGCTGTCTAAGAGACAATTCAAGGGAGATGATTTTCTATTCGCGGGAGGTGTCCATATTGCTTATGCAGTTGAAACTAGAGCTTATGAAAGTCCTGTATGTAGTTAGGAAAGTCCTGCATTGCTGCTGCCATTCTCGTAGAAATATGCTCCAAAGCCTTACCCAATATGCATTTCATGGGACAATACAAGAACAATGTCTCCTTGAACTGAGTGACGCGACCACGAGTCTGACCAGGATCTAACACAAGAGCCTGCCAATCCTCCGCATTAATTTCCATCGTACCCGCCTGACAGTTCAAATTTTCTTCCTACTCAATTAAATTCCTAATTTACTCTCTTGTTCCTTCATGATATGTTTTGGCTGTGTCTTTTATGATATTGGCTACAATATTTCTGCCAGGTTCCTTGATTTTCCTACCACGACCCTTCGAGGTTGGGCTTCTAGTCCTAGCTACCGATGCTTGAGCCATGAATATAATCTTACTATTTTTTTAGATTTGAGTTGTAACAAAATAATTTTTCACAGGTGCTAGCCCGAGCCTAAAGATACTCTGCATCCAGGTTCCACTACTACCCTTCCCACTTGTCATAAAAAAAACGTAAAACCATAATTCCCGAAAACGGACCTGAGGGGCTTCCTCCCTTCCTTTCCATTGATTATGAACGTCACCAACTGACCCAAACAAAGAACCCAACATCATATGTAAAATCATACTAGCATAAAAAATCGAAATATAAATAAAGATCTTACTGGAGTTCCTACCATCATGACAGGCCTTGCTCTCAATCCATAGGTGAGACACGACCATTTTCCAAGGAAGGTTACCACTGGATGAAGTCTCTGGAACCCACAAAGGAGCTACTAAGGAGTAGGTATGCCCCACTTCACCTAGAGATAAAACATCAACTAGTCCCAACGTGACTGAGAGAAACATAACCCATAAACAAAAAAAGGAAAAAAATTATCCCCAAATCCATGCCAGTTTAGGCCAAGGCATAATAGTGATCGCGGGTTCGACTAAAGAGGTAAAAACTTGGTATAACCCCATTATAGATAGGAAAATACCTAACAAGACAGATACATAAACATTCCCAGTCAACTTTTCTTCATTCAACAAACATATGAACGCATGCAACAACATAGTGACATTCATACTCTCAGACCCTGACAATTCCAGACCAAGCATTCCCAATTCCTTTAACCATGAAATCCAATGCATGGAAGAGAGGGAGAAATGACAAGTCACACACAATTTTTCCCATGCTAACAGCTTCCAAGATCACCCCATCTCTGAATTTCGTGACTGACTGCAACGCCTTGCACGCTCTGCCTGCTCTCTGTTAATAAGAACTAGACACTCACCAGTATCACTCGACATGTAACTTACGAAATGCAGATTCCAAAACTTAATGCCTCTGTCACCTCTAGCGGGTGTATTTGCCACCTCCATGCATGAAGCCACCATGCCATCTGCTACAAGCATGTGGAGGGTGGTGGGCTTGTACTCCAAGACGCCTGTCATTGAATTTCTATGATGCGTTTGGGACCTAGCTCACACCCCAATTGGGGAAGTTATTGAGAACCTATTAATGAGTTCCTTCCTGGTAATTTTCTTTAAGGGTTCTCTAATTGGATAAAGACAAATTATAGTTTATGGAAAGTGAATATTTAGGTATTTGTGCCTTTTGTAAGAGACCAAAATTCCTTAATGAAGATTAGTTTCAATAGATATTACACATATACTATTTCTTCTAACTCCAATTTGATTGACTATCAACCTCTAAATCATTCTATTTAATTTTCATTTCTATCCACTAATATGTGGAATATAATATAACTAAAAATTCAGGAATGGTTTTAAAAAAAAATCTTATTGTATGAACCACAAATTTCTACAAAATAATTCTTCCATTGCTAATGCTAACATGAAATTATCCAAAGAAAAGAAATAATATGAAAATATATAAGCCAATCACACAAATACCATAGGTAGAAATACCAACTTGAATAATTATTTTGGAAATTGACAGCTAAATACTTGGATCCTCCCAACCATAGCACATCAATTACTACTTGTCCCCCCGAGCAAAACCAGGCCTCAAAATTCTTCTCCAGTACGTTTCTTACTACTTTTCTTCAATCTTTCCAATTCTTCTCTCTTAGAAATTATGAAACAAAATCCATTAAAATTCTAGAAACAATATCGATCTACCACTCTTTTGGATGGTTACTAACTACCTCCACCTCACCAACAAGTGGTCGATAGTTAAATGCTCATTAATGAGCTTTTGTTTCCCACTTTTGAAGATAACTCCCTAGCTTATAGGAAACATTTAATTGGACAATATCATAATTTTAGAAATAAATCTAATCGCCCAGATTGGATGCATAGGACTTGCTGATGGATAAAATAATAATTTCCAAAATAAATTGTAGCCTTTTCCCTCTTTCAGCCATTTGTACGCAACCATTGATTTCCCCGTTTTTTGTCCTTTTTCATGAAATAGAAACATAATTACAACTTTATAATAAAAAAATTTACAACAATTATTATCAGAAAAATTAATGATAATTTAAATATCTATCTCTCTTTTATTGTAGCATACTAAATAAAAATTAAACTCATGCACATTTAATTACAATGAAATCATTAAGTTGGGGGATGTCACAAAATCAATGTCATCTCCCAAACTCAACAAACGGGGCTTGAATTCAAGAGAGACGTAAAATTCATGAGAATCCAAGGGCATAATCTTGATAAAACTCTGAGAACCTCACTCATAATACACCACATTTAAACTCCATAGACTCAAACGATCCCTTGAACCACGCCAAAATATAATGACCAACAAAGTCTTTGTCACTATGTTTCAAAATATAATAAAAAAAATTGAATTCCAAATTATGATTATAAACATCCAATTTCCTAAGAAACAAGTCATCTTGGACTTACAGAAGAAGAAGTGATACAATACCCAAAACATATTTTGCACCTTTAAGCAGTAAGGGAAAACCATCGTACTAGAAAAAAACAGAGAAATTACCAGGATACGAACAACCACATTTAATATTGGGCAAGGAAATGAGATACCTACAGACTCGTTAACCTGGATGGTCCAATTCGACAGAACCACCACCAGTTCGAAGAATGGCCCGTGCTTTGTAGTATGGAGGAATAAGATGAAAAAAATTGAATTAAATCACTCATCACTCTAACTAAGCCTCCAAAGGTGGATGTCCCTAAATCACCAGAGAGAAAAATGGTACCAATGAAAATAAAGCAAAAGAAAAGCACTCGCAAGCAGAAAAAACTCACGACACTAACATACCAAAGGCATCAACGTGAGAATATGACCTCACCACCACAACACTACACAACATAACTTTGCTACCCTAGCTCTACCACCATGCATTTATAGTGAGAGGATGCAAGCTTATCAACACAAGCCTAGGTTCCTATTTCATGCCATGGCATGCCAGAGAATAAACAAGTGTGAGAACATTACAATGTTCACCATAAATTCTCTCCGTAGATTACACCCCCATTAGGGAAACCCCTTAATAGGGGTTTATTTTCTTCTTCAATCAAAGTGTTAACACTCGGATTGAACCTCAAGGCTGAGAAGGCAATCCCAAGGTAACTTCAAACCAAACTTTAGACTTGGTATATAGCCCTACCAAGTCAAAGAGGGATATCTTGATAGAATCACAACCAAGAGGGCTGGATGAAAAATATTTTAGGCTAGCTAAGGAGTAGAGGGGGTTTTTATTTTTATTTTAGGGTTTGCTGGATCAGGAGGAGCCAAACAGCTAGGGCAAGGAGATTAGGTCAAAATTTGCAGGGGTTTCAAGGGGAAAGGTAGGTAGAAGGTTTTAGACATTAAAAGATGATTGTGTAAGGTGAAAATACTAGTAAGGAGCTAGGGAAACCATGTGAAATGTATTTTCCCTAAACTGAAGAGAATGAACACATTATACTAAATTCCCAAAACAGAACATAAATACATATGGATTCTGCCTTTCAAACTTCAAATATAGTATATTATAGACATGAAATGGTTTATGAATTAACAATACATTCAAAAAAATTGATAACAGAGAGGAAACTATGTCTAAAACTCATACCACGTCGATCCCAAGAAAATAGTTGCAAATTTCTTTTAATGTCCAAGCTAAACTGGTATATAAAGATGTCCCTTGATATGCCCAAAGCTCCAAGTGAGTGCAACCATTACAATTATTGAGAGAATAGATCAAATATAATTCAAAACCACTCTCCCTAGCCTCAGGGAGTCGAATCCATGAGAGGAGGAGTTTTTTCACCTACTCCCAAATAGAAAACTGAAGACTAGGAAAACCCAACAATTTGCCTCTAAAAGAGAGGAAAGTGATTCATTTGACCTCCTAGAAGACTTATCTGATGCATCTACCCTAGATAAAAGTAAAAAAATAATATTTACATCCACCCTAACCATTTACATAAGTAATTTTCCCATTTTCCCAATCAAAAAGTCAACAAGTCAAAAATGCTAAAAACAATGAAAATTGCCAATTCCTTGGTAAACGCACAGAGCCATGACAGAAAAAATGGCTTGTCTTGCAACCAAATTTTGGAGGCCTTCTCGATGTCCAAATGAGCTCCATAATAGCTCATTGGAAATATCTCTAAGTTTAGTTTCCAAATATGCCTCCAGTTTCCAAAATGGTGTCCATCGGCCCTGTCAAAAACCTGTTCTCCCAAGACTGGTAAATGCACAGTGCCAGGGTCAAAAAGAGGGTAGAAACATGATTTTTTGGTGGTTCTTTGCCTCTTTGAGGGACCAGTTCTGCTCCAAATCTCCTAAAACTTGTTGAGGTTGATGTACTCATCATTATGAAAATGAAGATGCTGACCATTTACCATTTGGATGTCCCAAAAATGAGCACAACACTAGTGGCACTGTGTGTTTACCAATTTTCTGTGTGGTAAACTGTCCAAAAATCAAAGTTTGCACAAGGTTTCAAAAATGTGCCAAAATTGTAAATTTGTTTGTTGATCAAGGGTTAGAGGCATGGAGAGAAACCTCAAAAATAATTTCCAACTTCTCCTTCTCATTTTTCTTGGTCAAAACCCGAATCATTGCATGGGCTCGTTTGAGCTTGGCCGTTGCAATCTTGTTTCTCATGGAATAGTGTTTTTCCATCTTCCTCTTAATGTCAATGTATTTCTTTGCCTTCTCTAGCAGGCCCTCCATATGCAAATAGGCTCTCTCAATCCATGCTTATTTTCCTTTTAGAACTACATTGGTGATTTTTTCCTCATCTTCCTCACCTAGGTCAACCAACTCAAATTTATGCTTTGTCTCATGTTTTCCTTCCTCATCATCAATGTTTGGCTCTATTACCTTTTCCTTACCTTTGTCTACCTACTGTGTTGATGAAGAAGGCATGGCCCCTTTCACTCCAAGTCAAGAAAACACATGCCTGAAACCTCTCTGATAGGTATGTGCGAATGTGCCCAAATCATCCCTCTTAGGCTTGCTAATTTCACCTCCATTAGGTTGCCATGATGTATTTGATGTCAAAACCCTAGGGAGATGATGAATGAAATGAAGGAGTGTGAAGTGAATGAAGGTGTGGGGAAATGAAGGAAATGGTAATATGTAAGGGAGCATAGGCTAGTGAAAACCTTAGGGTAAATGGAATGAGATGAAGGGAGTGAGAGATGAGATGACTAGTTTAGGCAAATGGAGGGAATGGAATGTAAATGAAAACCTAGGTTTATGAAAACCCTAGGAGTTAAAAATATGTGTGATTGATATGTGTTTTTAGGGATATGAATATGGATTATGGTGCATGAAAAATGGGTTAGGGATGTGAATCCTAGGGTTTCATAACAAACACTTCAAATCTTTCAATGACACATCAAATTTATGCAAAGAGAGGTGTTTTTAGGGCTACTTACTGATGAAAAAATTCTTGAGGAATTTGGTGATGAGTTTCGAGCTTGATCAAAGTGAGAAAACCCTTTGAAACCTTCCCTTCAAATGTGCACAATGCTGTTGGGTAAACTCACATCACTGTTGGGTAAACACACAGTGCCAAACTAAGGGCGCTATGCCACTCCTCAAACGCGTAGTGCCACTCCTCAAACGCGCAACACCTTTTTGCAGACCACATTTGGAGGCCTTCCTAGTGTAAAAATTGGGCCTAGGATAGGTCGTTGGAAATATTATCCTATCTACTTTCCAAATAAATATTTGGTTTTCTATTTAGATTTCATTTGACCTATCAAAATTTGATACTCCCAATACTGGTCAAAAAGTGCTGAATGAGGGTGCAAAAATGCATAGTGCTAGCGCAAGCAACGTTTGGAAGCATTTATCAACTCCAAATTGAGCTCATGATATCTCATTGGAAATATCTCTCTGGCTAGTTATCATTTGACTCATCAAGAAAGTCATTTAGACATTCCAGCTAGGAGAAAACTTGATTTTCCCAAGGTCACTCTAGAAATGCAGCAAACCTCGTGTAGCACCAGTATTTTTAACATTTCTAAAAAACGATGATACCTGTGTAAAATAGAAATTAGGTTTTTATTTATTAAAATATTATGCATAAAATTTTCTCTCTTTTTTGTCAAATTCATCTTTTTTTGGTCATAACAGAGTTTCAAGTAAAACTGGCCCTATGTGTGACAAATGATTTGTCCCTTGGAATCACTTCTTCAAAAATGATGGAGGCATGATTTTTATGAGTTGGTATGCCTTAATATTTGCTGAAATTACCTCCCTTATGCCTCCTCTTCTTTTATTTCTCTGATTCCATAGCAAACCCTAGCTCAGTGGAAGAGGAAATTAGGGTTTGGTGTAGGCAAAACAGGGGTTTTATGACTGCCTTGTAGAGCGAGGGGAATGAAGGGGTTAAGGGTTGTCTAAATTCTTTGGGAAATTTTAAGGGATAGGGATAGATGTTAGAGAGTATCAAAAAGTGTAATTTCAAGGATTGAGTGAGGGGAAGGGGTCCAAAAGGGAAAAACACAAGCCTAGTCACGAAAAAGCGTCAAATTGTAGCAATAGGCTAGTGCTTGTGGAAAAATGATGATTTTGAGGGATAGGGGTGATGTGAAGTGTTTAGGAAGGTATATTAAGGATAGGGGAAGGTGTAAGAGCATCGGGATACAAGTATTGTTTATTATTTAACCATGGAAGTCATGAAACCAAGAAAAATGTCCTTAAAACCCTAGGAGAGGAAAATGAGCTTCCCAAGTACAACTGAGAGATAAATATGGTAAACACAAAGCCACTTATTTGGAAATGATAATTTTAGAATATGAAATTTCTGAAGACCTTTGACTATTACTACTCCTTCAAAAGATGAATTTGATGGTGAAATGACCAATTTTCATGATTTTGACCCTATGACCTAATGGGACTGCTTTTTGACCTGAATTTTTAATGAGAATTTGACTTTAAAGACTTCCAAGTGAACAAAGCATTTCCATAGGTGTTATTATGCTCAAGGAGACATGAGAATGAGTCAGCAAATATGATCTTTTGAGGGAGAAGGAAGCTTATTTGACTAGGACAACCACCAGTGGAACAAGTTTATATTATGACCTAATGGAATGATAAAACATTTATTCAGAATGGGACACCTAAGATGCCATGCAAATGTGTTTTGATCCCTGGTAAAAGTATGAAAATATTGACACTAACATTAGCTCCAGCTGGGGATAGTAGTTCCTTGGAGGTGCCAAGAACACCGTAGACCAAGTGCATATTCATTGGGCATGGAGTCAACAACTAAAGACTAACTGAATACTGAATACTTGACTCAATAAACTAAAATGACTCAGACTAAAACAAAACTGAAAAACTGAAAAATATTCTCAGAACTGAGCTTATTAGACAAAACCTACTCTAATTGATCCATACATCACATGATCAAGTGAAATGGAAGAACCAATGCAACCATGTAAGCATTCTGGCTATTGTTTGAATTTTCTGTAAGTGTTTGCTTTTGAGAAAGAAGAGAGAACTACTGAAAGGAAACTCCCATGAAAACTTCTCAATAGATTGAATCTTAGTGAAATTGAAAAGCACGAGGTCGCAAACTGACCTCAAGAATGCTGCGAAAGGATCTTCATAGGAATACATATTTATTTCCACCCCATCTAATACATTACTTCTCTGCTCTAGGTAGTCATTGTACCTTGGTTTTAAAATTTTCCTAACATTTGTGCTTTCTTTCTTTGATGATTGCAGCAAGTTGATAAAAGGATCTTGAAACTCGTGAATGACTAATTTCTAATGATGATAAACAAAAAAACAAGAATATTCTTCATTACTCTCCTGATATGACTGCAAATCTTGGTATGAGCTTTGTAATGAAACCCTTTCTGAACAAAACAATGAAGTCGGCTGTCGGATCAGGTTTATATCAACACTCTTTTCAGGCTCACAATTAGCTAATGGATAAGGACTTTTACTGTAGATATCATCTAACACATCAATTATTGGGTCATGAAAAATTTGAAAAGACTACTACAACCTATTTTCCATTGTTTCTAATGATACTGCATGACTTTCTATAGGTTTCTCATCCTTTGCTTTAGATATATTATGAAAATTTTCCTTTAAAAATTGAAATGCTTAAAAAAAAAATGGTACAGAATCATCTTGTATCATTTGATCATATGTTTCAGCTTCCAAGCCTTCATCTGCAACTTGAAATTCAATGGCATTCGGTGGCTACAAATTAGGAGATAAGGAGGATTCTATGTCACAAATGATTTCCTCAACCATTTCAGGAGAAGGTTCCTCATTAACAACTTGCTCAAGAAGTTCATTATCTACCTCAACCTCAACATCAAAACTGAAAGAATGTTGATTTCTAATCTTGGAAACATTTTCTTTCAAAAATTGAAATGAAGCAAAACATAAAGGCAAAGATCCTTCACTTATTTCAAAATTTTCAGCATTTTCCTCATCTCTGTCATCATAAATATGCATCAGTTGATCACTGTTTTCAAGCTGCTGCAATTGAACTTCCTCCCACAAACCAATTGCTGATTGCTCTATGATAAATTCAGTTTGGAGAACATAATCATCATCATACTGATCAAACTTTGGAAAATCATCAATATAAGTAATGTCACCAATAATACACATTATATTATCATATTGTTTCTCCTCGAATTGATCTACAAATCCATTTTTTGATCTATGGTAGCTGGGATTAGCAGAAAATTTTTTAGGGCTTGCAAAATTTTCTTTTTCAGGGATAAGTGGGTCATGATGATCTTGAACGGAAAATACATATCTCATGGTGATCCTTTGCCTCATTTCCTCTATTTTACTTATCAAAATGTTGAGCTTTACCTTTGAAGATGTCAGGTGCTCTACAATGTTCTTCTTCTCTTCTTCCTTCATCTTTTCCCTTATGATCAACATATTATCCTCTACATATACTGCAATGTTCTACATCTCTTCAAGTGTTGAAAGGTTCCTTTCTCTCAGTTGAAACCCCATTTTTGGATTAAAGGCATCTGGGTAATGTAAGAGAGCTGAGTTAGGAGGAGGTCTTATATCACCAGGTATTGAATAATAGACTTGATTGAATCTAGCAGAAAATTGTTGTACTATCTCCCCTAGCTGTCTTTTCAGCTGGGCATACTCTTCTAGAATCAGGAAAGTTTTTTTTCTAACCAACCACCTATCGAGGAAAACTTTGACGAACTACCGGAAATCTCATATACTCGCAGTAGGCAAGCTTTTGAACCAACTCTTGACTCTGCCTTGCAAGGAAAGAGAAAATAGCTTGATACTGATATTCTCTTCATCAACTTCAAAAAGGTCAAGGAAAGTCTCAAAATTCTACATATGTATCTCAGCAGTGATGTTGTCATATCCACCATCAAACCTCGGTAGATATAGGTAATGATTTTCAGGGAAAACATGGAGTATAGGAGGTAATATGAGCGGTTTGTATCGATCTGGAATTTTACAAGGTGTAGGAGTATGTACAGAAGTTGTAGGATTGGTCTTGATCTCTTTGGGCTCATCAATTTGAATACGGTCAAATTAAGTTTTAGAAAAAGGATGTGGACCAATATTAAAGGAAAACTCGGTATTTACACTTTTTGAATAGGTAGAATCAAGATTTTGATCATATTTATCATACAAAAAACTTCGAAAAACTTTCAGGATAGTTTCAGGAAAAGAAAACAAGTAATCTACAAGAAAACATATTAGATCTTGAATAAAATTCCACTTTGAATAACTAACCTTTGTGTAAGATCCTTCCATTTTCCTGCTAGCAAGGTCGATCCTCCAATGGAGTGTTTACATCAAGTTGGAGTTGCTAGGTGAAGAGTTCAACCTTCATATGCATCTGATTGTTGTCCACCTTCAACAATCAGATCTAAAATTTTTCGTTCTTTCCCAGGGAAGATATGATCTTTTGTCGTCCCCAGCAGAGTCACCAAAATGTTAGCACTCAGATTGAACCTCAAGGCTAAGAAGGAAATCCCGAGGTAACCTCAAACCAAACTTTAGACTTGGTATCTAGCCCTACCAAGTCAAAGAGGGATCTATCGATAGAATCATAGCCAAGAGGGCTGGATGAAAAATATTTTAGGCTAGCTAAGGAGTAGAGGGGGTTTTGATTTTGATTTTAGGGTTTGCTGGATCAGGAGGAGCCAAACAGCTAGGGCAAGTAGATTATGTCAAAATCTACAGGGGTTTAAAGGGGCAAGGTAGGTATAAGGTTTTAGACATTAAAATATGACTATGTGAGGTGAAAATACTGGTGAAGAGCTAGGGAAAGCATGTGAAATTTATATTCCCTAAACTGAAGAGAATGAACACATTATACTAAATTTCGCAAAACAGAGCATAAATACATATGGATTCTTCCTTTCAAACTTGAAATCTAGTATATTATAGACATGAAATGGTTTAAGAATTAACAATAAATTCAAAAAAATTTATAACAGAGAGGAAAATATGTCTACAACTCATACCAAATGGATCCCAATAAAATAGCTGCAAATTTCTATTAATGTCCAAGCCAAACTGATATACAAAGATATCCCTTGATATGCCCAAAGCTCCAAGTGAGTCCAACCATTACAATGACTGAGAGAATACATCAAATAGAATTAAAAACCAGTCTCCCTGGCCTGATGGAGTTGAATACATGTGAGGAGGAGCTGTTTCACCTACTCCCAAATAGAAAACGGAAGACTAGGAAAACCCAACAATTTGCCTCTAAAAGAGAGGAAACTGAATCATTTGACCTCCTATAAGACTTATTTGATGCATATAACCTAGATAAAAGTGAAAAAAATAATATTTACATCCATATTAACCATTTACATCAGTAATTTTCCCATTTTCCCGATCAAAAAGTCAAAAAGTCAAAAATGCTGAAAACAGTGAAAATTGCCAATTCCTTGGTAAACGCGCAGCGCCATGACAGAAAAAATGGCTTTTCTTGCAGCCAACTTTTGGAGGCCTTCCTGATGTCCAAATGAGCTCCATAATAGCTCACTGGAAATATATCTTAGTCTAGTTTCCAAATATGCCTCTAGTTTCCAAAATGGTGTCCATTGGCCCTGTTAAAAACATGTTCTCCCAAGACTGGTAAATGCATACCTCCAAGGTAAAAAAGAGGGCAGAAACATGATTTTTTGGTGGTTTTTTGCCTCTTTGAGGGACTAGTTCTACTCCAAATACCTTGAAACTTGTTGAGGTTGATGTACTCATCATTATGAACATGAGGATGTTGACCAATTACCATTTTGATGTCCTAAAAAAGAGGGCATCGCCAGTGGCGCTGCGCGTTTAGAAAATTTTTTGTGTGCTAAACTGTCCAAAAATCAAAATTTGCACAAGGTTGCCAAAATGTGCCAAAATTGTGAATTTTTTTGCTGATCAAGGGTTAGAGGCATGGAGAGACACCTTAGTAAGAATTTCCAACTTCTCCTTCTCCTTTTGCTTGGTTAAAACCTGAATCTTTACATGGGCTCGTTTGAGCTTGGCCCTTGCAATCTTGTTTCTCATGGCATAGTGTTTTGCCATCTTCCTCTGAATGTCAATTTCTTTCTTTGAATTCTCTAGCAGGCCCTCCAGATGCAAGTTGGCTCTCTCAAGCCATGATTCTTTTCCTTTAAGAACTACATTGGTGATTTTGTCCTCATCTTCCTCACCTAGGTCAATCAACTAAAATTCATGCTTTGTCTCATGTTCGCTTTCCTCATCATCAATGTTTGGCTCTATTACCTTTTCCTTACCTTTGTATACCTACTTTATTGATTAAGAAGGCATGCCCCCTTTCACTCCAAGTGAATCAAACACATTCCTGATTCGGATTTATGCAAGAACGCAACAGAAAACAGAAATAACCATAAACATACAAATACAGTGGAAATAAGGCTTCATTTCATTAATATCAAATCACAGAAGTATGCTTACAAACATGATGGAAATAAAATGGCTAGGGTGCTAGTATCGAATCTCTGAGAAGAGATGTGGCATCTACATACCTTTGAATTGTGTTACAGTGAGGCTCGAGGGCCTATTTATTATAGAGAAACAATGGAGAACTCTAAACGTCCAAAAACCTAACCCTAGGAGATGAAGCGCCAAAACTATGGATCTCGTTTGGGTAAATTGGTGTTTCAACTTCCCGGGGACGTAACTTCGGCATAATATCTCCATTTGGGGCCTCAAAATGGCTCTGGAAGTTCAGGACCTGAAAAACTACTAAAAATAGTAAGTTGTGAAAACAAACTGAAAGAGACAATGGTGGGGCCCCAAGTGGAATAGGCGGGTGTCCACCAATAGCCACCTGGATCATTCATCTCCCCTTAGGAAGCAATGGTACCCATTGCATTGAGTTCCTCCATGAGATGAGGAAACTTCTGTTGAACTTGGTCCCTGGTGAACCACTTGCCTTGGTGCAAGAGTTGGCCAGCTTTGACAACCTGATACAGTTGGATCTTCTGTCAGCGAGTGTTCTTGATTTTCATGTCCATGATACAGTCTGAGGTGGCATGTTCCATGCAGTATGGGTTTAAATCTTTTGGTGTGAGTTATTCTACAATGTTAGAGGTGTCCAATAGAGGTGGGAAGTAGGGACGAAGGTGGTCTACATTGAATACTAGGTGCAGGCCAAGGAATGGCGGTCTACATTGAGCTCGAAGGCATTGTTCCCTACAGCCTTGGTGATGGTGTACGACCCATATAAAAGCGGGAAAATCTTGCAGTGGGGTCTAGTGAGGCACTCCTTCTGCAAATGTAGCCACACTTTTTCGCCCACCTGGAAGTTGTGTGGCACCCGATGTTGATCATGTCGTTGCTTGTACTTAGCATTGGCTATGTCCAATATGTCATGAACCTATTGGTGGATGTGCTAAATGCACTCGATGAAGTTGTTTTCTTTGTCATATTCATACTGTACATGAGCCAAATCAGCCTGAGTAGCTGCAAATGGCATGGCTACATCAATGGGACATAGTGGCTGGAATCCCAAGCCCACCTGAAAGGGGCTGTGGCCGGTTGAGTTGTGGAGAGCCTGGTTATAACTATGTTGTACATAGGGAAGGCTCTCATCCCATATGCATGGATGCTTTGAATTGTACATGTGCAGAATGTGTACAATCATCCTGTTGATGACCTTTATCTATCCATCAGTTTAGGGATGGAAAGTTGTGGACTTGGTGAGCTTGGTGTCAAACATTGACCAGAGGCTGGACCAAAATGTACTGAGGAACTTGTTTTTGCGATCTGATATGATAGACTGTGGGATCCCAAAGTGCACCCACACTCGTTCAAAGAAGGGTTTAGCAGCGGCTTCTGCTATGATATTCTTCTTGCAAGCTACCATAATGGCCATCTTTAAGAATCTATCGACGACCACGAAAACATAGTTGTTTCCATGCTTAGTAGAAGGAAGGCTTGACATGTAATCCATGGAGATGGATTCCCAAGTTAGACTAGGGGTAGGTAGTGGAGTATAGAGCCCTTGCTTCTTGATGGTCGGTTTGGCAATGGCGCAGGTAGTGCAGGATCTGATGTACTTCCCGACATCCTGTTGAAGGTTCAGCCAATAGAAATACTTCTGCAGTATTGCCACTGTTTTCTCGACCCAAAAATTCCCAAAGACTCGACTGTAGTGCGCTTCCCATATCATCTTGGCATGCTCGCTTGAAGGAACACAAAGGTGTCCTAGGTGAAATAATAGTGCATCTTGGAGGTGAAAATTTGGAACTTGCATACCCCCCAAGAGTGCCTTGTATGTGTAGTTGAATTCTGGATCACTCTTGTAGAGAAGCGGCCAATCAGAAGTCTCATGCCCACAAGAGTTGAGAACGATGGTTATGGCCACGATCGGTGGTCGGCTGAGGCAGTCTGCAACATTATTGGTGCTACCCTTCTTGTACTTGATGTTCAAATGAAATTGTTGCAGATATGTGGACCACTTCTAATGGCGATCATTTTGCAACTTCCCTTGTGTCTGTATGAACTGCAGGGGCCGGTGGTCTGTGTGGATGATTGTTTCCTTCCCCAAAATGTAATGCTTCCATTGTCGACAAGCTTGCACAATGGAATACATTTATTTTTCATAAGTGGGATACTTGCGAACTATGTCAGACAATGTCTCACTGTGATATGCCACTGGATGTCCCTGTTGAGTAAGAACTGCCCCAATAGCATAGTCAGCGACATCTGTCTCGATCTAAAATGGTTGTTACAAGTCTGGTAATGTGAGAACTAGGGCAAAACAAAAGCGATGTTTCAATTCTACAAACGCCTTCTGTTGAGATTCCGACCAATTTTTTTTTTTTTCGCTCCTCCCTTGGTGAGTTGACTCAAGGGCCAAGTGATAGGAGAGAATCCCAACATGAACCCGCGGTAGAAATTAGAAAGACCTAGAAAGTTGTGAAGCTCCGTTAGGGTGGTTGGGGCTGACCAATCTTGAATGACTTGGATCTTGGCTAGATCCACATGCACCCCCCTTTCATCAATAATGTATCCCAGATATTGAACCTGGGTCATGCCAAAAGTGCACTTCTCCAAATTGGCACACAACTTGTGTTGCTGCAATGTTTGGAGGACTTCTCAGATGTGGTGGAGGTGCTCTTCCAAAGTCTAGCTGAAGATCAGAATGTCATCCAAGTATACCACTACAAATGCGTTGGTGAATGGACGCAAGATGTCATCCATCAACCTCATGAAGGTTGCGGGAGCATTTGTCAATCCGAAAGGCATGACGGGCCATTTGAAAAGGTCCTCCTTCGCTTTGAAGGAAGTCTTCCACACATCAGAGGGTTCGATTGGTACCTGGTGATACCCAGACTTCAAGTCGATCTTGCTGAAATATTTTTCCCCTTTGAGTTGGTCCAGAATGTCATCAATCCATGGGATTGGGTACCTATTCTGGACAATGATCTTGTTCAGCACTCGATAGTCAATACAGAGTCTCCAAGTCCCATCCTTCTTCTATACCAACACGATCGGGCTCCCACAGGGCAATGAACTTGGATGGATGTGACCTTTTTGTAGTAGCTCCTGAATCTGCCTCTTGATTTCATCATTCTCCAGAACAAAGCGCCTATAGACCGGTCCATTGGGTAGCGGCGCATCTGGGGTCAGGTCAATGGGGTGCTTGACCTAATAGTGTAGAGGCACCCCTGTGGGAGAGGTGAAGATGTCCTCGTACTCCTCAACAACCTTGTCCATTTTTTGTTGTTGTGCAGAGGAGCCATATATGGAGGTCGTGGCCACAATATTATTCTTGCCCTGGGGGTAGATCAGCAGGAAAACAAATTTCCTGATTTGGGAAATCAGCTTACTGCATTGTTTTGCAGTAACCAAAGAGATATTGGGAGGTGGTGGTACCTCTGGTATTCTGTACAATTTATTTCCCAAAGTAACAATAACAGCACGAGGCTGGGACTCATACACAGCATGTCGCTTCCACAAGTATGGTTGGCCTAATAATACATCAGAAACATCAATAGGAGCAATGTCACATAATACCTCATCTATGAAGGGCTTGATGCTATAGGGAAGGTGGCACTGCTGGCTGACGCAGAGATCCCGTCCTTGGTGAAGCCACCCGATGGTGTATGGTTGTGGGTGCACTATGGTTGGCAAGCCCAACCGCGTCATGACATATTCTAAAATGAGGTTCTTTTGGCTCCCATTTTCGATAATGAACCGTAGTAGGGAACCCTTTACCCACATTTGGGAGTGGAAGAGATGCTCTGCCTCCTCTGGATCTTCTGGTTCCTCCTTCTGGATCTTCGTAGTGGCAACAATGGCAATGGGCTTCGCATCAATAATCTGCTTCCCTTTGTCATTCCCCTTGTCAGGTTCTGATTCAGAGTTGGAGCATGCATCTAATTTAGAAGCCCTCATCTCGGCCACCAGCGATTGCTTGGCCTGACACTCACTTGTATTGTGAGTGGAGCTCTTTTGGAGCTCACACCACTTTCCCGTGCCCTTCTTTGGCTTCGCGGTGTTGTTCTTTGCTTGTGTCTTTGGCAGGTTGTCTTGGGCAGCCATGTCTTGGCTTTGTCCTTTGTTTTGTGGTTTGGGGGCACTTTTCCCTTGCTTTTGATTCACAGATCCAAAGTATCGCTTCTTCTGTTTGAATTTCTTCTCAATCTTGGCAGCATACTTGTATGCCGTACCAAGTGAGGAGTTGTCAAGGAACTCTATTTCCTCTTGAATGTATCTGTGCAAACAACCACGATAATTTAGCACCAAATGTTTCTCTGAATATTTGATACCCAACTTTGTGCATAGGGTATGGAATAGATTCATTAGCTCATGCACATCTTGATCCCTTTGTTACTGCAGCGTGGTCCATTGTATGTACTTTTCCTCATAGCTCCACACGGGATAGTATTGTTCCTTGATGGCATCTCGGAATGAATTCCAAGTGGGTATGGCTGAGAACAGAGAGGGTTTTGTCTCGTCCTTTTTCTCACAGTAGGTTTCCCACCAGTCCTTGACATGGGGGGTAGCTTTGAGGAGTGCAAAAATAATCTTCTCCTGGTCAGAAAAGTCATGAATCGAGAAATATCCTTCTAATAGATTCAACCAGCTATCTATGGCATCTGCATATATTTGACCCTCAAATATGGGAATGCCAAAGTTTACTTGTACCTTAAAAGGAGACACACCTCCACAGTAGCTGCTGGATTCAGATGCACCGCCAGTGGGCAGTCGTTGAAGGTTCTGGGCAAAGTTATCCATCATCGCGTTCCTTTGTTTTTCGAGGGCCTCGTTGAGCAATATTTTGTTAGGATCTCCTGCTCCCTCATCTTTCTTTTCGCCCCCCATGGGCGTCTGTCGGGGTTTGCGAGGCTGATCATGAAAAGGTTCCACCAGATTGAGCCCTAACTCCTTATACCCCGACCTCATTGGAGACATGCAAAGAAGGATCGAGAAAAATCAGACCGCTCTGATACCACTGATCTAGATTTATGCAGGAACGCAATAGAATATAGAAATAACCATAAACATAGAAATACAGCAGAGATGAGGCTTCATTTCATTAATATCAAATCACAGAAATATTCTTACAAACATGATGGAAATAAAACGGCTAGGGTGCTGGTAGCGAATCTCTAAGAAGAGATGTGGCATCTACAACCCTCAGAACTGTGTTACAATGAGGCTCAAGGGCCTAATTATTATGGAGAAACAATGGAGAAATATAAACGTCTAAAAAACTAACCCTAGGAGATGAAGCACCAAAACTATGGGCCCCATTTGGGTAAATTTGTGTTTCAACTTCCTGGGGACATATCTTCGGCATACTATCTATGTTTGGGGCCTCAAAACGGCTCCGGAAGTTCAACACCCGAAAAACTGCTAAAAATAGTAAGTTGTGAAAAAATCCTGAAAGAGACAATGGTGGGGCCCGAAGTGGAATAGGTGGGTGGCCACAAATATCCACCTGGATCAATGCCTAAAGCCTCTCTGATAGGTATGTGCCAATGTGCCCAAATCAGCCCTTTTAGGCTTGCTAATTTCACCTTTGTTAGGTTGCCATGATGTATTTGATGTCAAAACCCTAGGGAGATGATGAATGAAATGAGGGAATGTGGAGTGAATTAAGGTGTGGGGAAATGAAGGAAGTGGGAATATGTAAGGGATCCTAGGCTAGTGAAAACCATAGGGTAAATGGAATGAGATGAAGGGAGTAAGAGATGAGATGACTAGTTTAGGCAAATGGAGGGAATGGAATGTAAATGAAAACCTAGATCTTTGAAAACCCTAAGATTTAACAATATGTGTGACTGATATGTGTTTTTAGGGATATGAATAGGGATTATGGTGCATGAAAAATGGGTTAGAGATATGAATCCTAGGGTTTCATAACAAACACTTCAAATATTTCATTGACACATCAAATTTATGCAAAGAGAGGTGTTTTTAGGGCTACTTACTGATGAAAAACTTCTTGAGAAATTTGGTGATGAGTTTGGAGCCTGATGGAAGTGAGAAAACCCTTTGAAACCTTCCCTACACAAGCACACAGTGCTGCTGGGTAAACATGCAGTGCCAAACCAAGGGCGCAACGCCACTCCTCAAATGCGCAGCACCACTCCTCAAATGCGCAACACCACTCCTCAAACATGAAACACCTTTTTGCAGACCATATTTGGAGGCCTTCCTAGTGTCCAAATTGGTCCCAGGATAAATCGTTGGAAATATTATCATGTCTAATTTCCAAATATACCTTTTTTTTTTTTTTTTTTCCTGTTTAGATTTCAGTTGACGTGTCAAAATTTGATTCTCCCAAGACTGGTCAAAAAGTGGTGAATGAGGGTGCAGAAATGCATAGTGCTGGTGCAAGTAACATTTGTATGCCTTCCTCATTTCCAAATTGAGCTCATGATATCTCATTGGAAATATATCTTTGTCTAGTTATCATTTGACTTATCAAGAAAGTCATTTGGACATTCTAGCTAGGAGAAAACTTGATTTTCCCAAGGTCACTCTAGAAATGCGGCAAACCTCGTGTAGCACTTATATTTTTAACATTTATCAAACACCAGGATACCTATGTAAAATAAAAAGGAGGTTTTTCTTTATTGACCTATTATGGACAAAAACCTCTGTCACATTTTTCAAATTCATCTTTGTTTGGTCAGAAACAGAGTTTGAAGAAAAACTGGCCCTATGTGTGGCAAATGATTTGCCCCTTGGAATGACTTCTTGGAAAATGATGGAGGAACGATGTTTATTAGTTGGTATGGCTTCATACTTGCTGAAATAGTATCCCTTATGCCTCCTCTTCTCTTATGTCTCTGATTCCATAGAAAACCCTAGCTTAGTGGAAGAGGAAATTAGGGTTTGGTGTAGGAAAAACAGGGGATTTAGGACTGCCTTGTAGAGGGAGGAGAATGAAGGGGTTAAGGGTTGTCTAAATTCTTGGGGAAATTTTTCAGGATAGGTATAGATGCTACATAGTAGGATAAAGTGGAATTTCAAGGATTGAGTGAGCGGAAGGGGTCCAAAATGGAAAAACACAGGCCTAATCTCGAAAAAGTGTCAAATTGTAGCAATAGGCTAGGGCTTTTGGAAAAATGATGATTTTTAGGGATAGGAGTGATGGGAAGTGTTTAGGAAGGTATATTAAAGATAGGGGAAGGTGTAAGAGCATCAGGATACAAGTCTTGTTGATTATTTAACCATGGAAGTAATGAAACCAAGAAAAATGCCCTTAAAACCCTAGGAGAAGGAAATGAGCTTTCCAAGCACAACTGAGAGATAAATATGGTAAACAAAAAGCCACTTATTTGGAAATTATAGTTTTAGAATCTGAAATTGTTGAAGACTTTTTACTATTACTACTCCTTCAAAAGATCAATTTGATGGTGAAATGACCAATTTTCATGATTTTGACCCTATGACTTAATGGGACTACTTTTTGACCTGAATTTTGAATGAGACTTTGACTTTAAAGACTTCCAAGTGAAAAAATCATTTCCATATGTGTTATTATGCTCAAGGAGACATGAGAATGAGTCAGCCAATATGATCTTCTGAGGGAGAAGGAATCTTATTTAACCAAGACAACCACTAGTGGAACAAATTTATATCATGACCTAATGGAATGATGACAAATTTATTCAGAATGGGACACCTAAGATGTACATGCAAATGTGTTTTGATCCCTGGTGGAATTATGAAAATACTGACACTAACACAAAGTATGTAGACTCTATAGTTCTTTAACCAAATTTGTAGGATTCTAGGGCTCAGCCAAATTCAGATCCTTAAATAAACATCCCATATTGGCTAAAATATTCACAACACTGTTCCATGTCTTTCTCATATGCTGCACAATTACATACTCCAAGTTTCCAAGAAAATCACTAATGTTGTTCACCACCCCCTTTAATCTCCAAAGCTATATAATTTTAGAAGAAAGTTGCCCATGTAAGAGTTTTAGCATACATTTTATAGATAACTGGGAATAACCATCAACTTGGAGCAACTGAAATCCCTCCCGAATGGCCAGTTGTAACCTTTCTCGAATGCTAAATTTATTTCCAGGTTATTACTTTCAAACCCACATTTCATCGCAAAAACCCTCAAAGGGATATAATTCACATTACGAGAAATTCCTCCAAACCCTATAAGACCAAGATTTCCCTTTAAGGTGCAATCAAAGTTCAATTTAATAAACTTACATAGAGGGGGGGAATAAGAAGAATTTGATAAAAAATAAGCAACTTTCTCCGACCGAGAGTGTGAAGGGACCATTTCTTGATCCAAGTTAAGTTTCCACAAAATAATAACTTTTGTCTCATCCACTTCCTAGTTAGCAAAAGACCATTGAAAAATAAGGAGCGTTTCCCTTAAATTTGAGAGGACCAGATCTATTATCACTATAGATGTTCATTTTTTCTGCAGAAATATCCTTCCATTACTCTCCTTTCACAAATTCCACAATATAAACCCATTCACACTTTTCCAAGCCCTATTAATTATAGGATTATTAAACTTGACAATTTTCCATTGATCCTACACCGTAGAGAGATTTGTGTGATTGGGTTGTGCCATACCAAAGATGTTAGTAAGAATATCCCATACCTGTAAGGTAAATATACATGAAATCAATAGGCAGTCCATAGTCTCCTCTGCTTGAAGATAGATAAAGCATAAAGAGGGTCCTTCATAACCCTTATTTCTAAATATATCATAGGTGAGAACTTTGCGACAAGAAATTGACCATAGAAAGGTTAAATTTTTTGGCCAGCATATGCCTGACCAAATCCAATTCCAAATTATATCCTTCTCCATATTCAAATGATCCATTGTAATCAAATATGCCCCTTTTAAAGAGAAATATCCAAGCAGAATTTTTCCTTGCCTCAAAGTGCCATAGTTGTGAGAGCATATGATTATCCTGTCTCTTAATTCCTATTGCAAAGCCTCCCTAGGAAATTCCTATGGAGAAGTGGGACAATCCTCCTTATTCTCCCATATTCTCTAGAATCTTGTACCCTCCATAGGTTTCCAATAATAAGATACCTTAATAACGCCCAAACTAGTTAAAAAAAAATTGATGTCACAAAGATTGTCTTTTTCCTTCAATCATGACATATGTTTCCAAGTGTCATCCCAAAAGTTAGCTGTCTCCCCACCTTTATTTCCCATAAGGCATTTTTATGAACTATTTATCTACATTCATTCCCCCAAGCCCATAAACTGAAACCACCAATGGTTGGCTTATAGCGTATTATCTCTTCCTATTTCATCAATGAAGCATATTTATGCAACCAAATTTTTTTCCATAATTCATTTCCTCCCCTCACTCAAAACCACTATATTTTGACTCCAAATGCTTTGCTCAACAATTCAGGGTCCCGTAAACCCAATCCTCTAGACAATTTGGGTTTAACAAGTCTCTCCCAACCCACTAATGACCGACACTTGGATTTATTGGAGCCTCACTAAAGAAAACTACACCATAATGTTCCGAGCTTGCAACAAAAAATCTTAGGAATCAACATATTATCTAGTTTAAATATTGTGGGAGCTTGCAAAATAGACTTTGTGAGAATCATTTGACTTGCAAAATTCAGTTCTCGAAAAGTCCAATTTTTTACCTTGGTGTAAATTTTTGATAATAGGTCTTGCCAACATGAAATTCACTTAGGATATAGGACCATAGGGATGCCCATATATTTGGAGGGGATATGGGCTCTATGGAATTCCAAAACATGAGTTAAATGGCACTAAATAGATTCCTTACAATTAAAGAAAAAATTTCAGTCTTATCCTTATTAATAAAAAAACTATAGGCTTCCATAGAATTTTGTAATATTATTTGAATTCCTTTATCCTCCTTAAGAATGGTAAGCAAAAAAAGGTAGACATCATCAATGAATTATTGATGGGTGAGTGGAATATCATCACCAAACAATTTTAAACTTTTGATGTAACCCTCTGAGCATGAATGCTAGAAAGATATTATGAGGCCTTCCATAGATAATATAAATAAGAATGGGGAAAGGGGGTCTCCCTATCTCAATCCTCGAGACAATTTAAATGTAGAGGATGGGGAGCCATTAACTATAATTGAGAAAAAAAGGGAGGGGATGAGAGAAAATCCAAGAGATCCAATGCCAAGAAAGCCTAAAATCATCCAAAACCTATAACATATAGTCCCACAAATAGTCAATTTATCTTTTTTAGTTCACCCTCTTTCAACCACTAGACTCGGGACTTCTACCTCTAGATAGTTTCTTCATATTGTCTTCGTTGTTCCATTTTATATAAGGTCGTGCCTTCCTTAATAACTAAATCCAAAGTTATCCCTTGAAGAATCATATGTTATTGCAACTTAAGCACCCACTCCTCCAGTTTTGATTTCTCTTTAAAAATATTCCCAAATTATTATTTATTCCATAATTTAATTTGAGTTTTCAATGCCTTAATTTTCATATGGAAAAAATGCATTTTATTCTTACCAGACACAATACTCTCCTCCCACTAATCTTTGATTTTATCTATGAATTATGGCACTTGAAACCAAAACATTTCAAAGAGAAATGGATGATTCTTTGGTGCTTACTTTAGGTCAATTTCTAATATGATTGACCAATGATCTCACCCAAGATAAGGCATGATGGAAGCTTCTACAAATATATCTTTGTGAAACACTTTCTCCGATACAAAAAAATGATCCAAGTGACTAGCTACTTGATTGTGACCACCTCTTCTGTAGTTCTAGGTAAAATTTCATTTACGGTGGAAATATCCACTAATTTCAAAATTTTATAAAATATTCAAACAAAATAGAAACGAGGTCGAATTTATGTAACCCCCCCATTTTTTAGACAAAGATCGAATGAAATATTTACCTAAGATCCATAAATAATATACAAATAATCCTCATTGAAACATGGTTTGTTAAAAGAATTTTTTTTTTCCCTTGAAAATTTGTCTAATACATTGTTGTCAAAGCTACCAATTCCTTGTCCCAAGGTAGTGAAAAAGTCCAGTCAAGATTTTAGAGCTCGCTAAACAGTCATGAAAGACAACTTCATTAGGATTCCACTTGATAGCTATTCCCCCTGAACTAACTTAGGAATTGATGGACATGAATTGATAATATTTCCAACAAAAATCACAAAAAAAAAACATCTTACTCTATACAAGTTTTGTTTCCTGTAAAATAACTGCCATCAACCTCTCCTTTATTCTATCTCGTAAATTTCAATGTTTCCCTTTTCTATTTCAACCCTACCTATTCCATGCAACAATTTTAATTGATGATATTTTTGAGAATGTTAGCCTCCACAATTTCCCAATGCTGATGAATGAATGCTGATAGAGGTAACCTCAAACAAAGATTTTAGTTTGGTAGCTAGCCCTACCAAAGAAGAGAGGGATCTATCTATAAAATCTCAGCCAAATGGTTTGACTGGATGAGGAATAGATTTTAGGTTAGTTAGGTTAGATCTAGGGTTTTGAAAGTTTGATAGTTTTACTGCTGGATCAAGGAAGAAAACTAGGTAGCTAGGTCAAATGTATCAAGGGGTTACAACTAAAAATATATAAAGGATCAAGGTAGCAATGATTTAGTGACGGATTAGGGTTTTTTCGGTGTATTGTAGGGTTTGAAAGAGTAGAGAGGATCTTAATGATCATACATTCATGAATTCATTAAAACTGAAGGAAATAAACATGAAATTATTTTCCCAAGTAAACCAGAGCCACGAAAGAATTTTGCTTATTTGACTTTTAGGAAGATTACTGAGGAAATCAAGGCATGGAAAGAGAATATATATATTAATCATAAAATACCATAACAGAGAAGAAACAACATCAAAAATGCATTGCACATGAATTCCTAGATAATAGCTGCAACCGTTCCTCTGAATTTCTGAGTTAAACATGAAGCACAAGCTACAATGGTCTCAAACCTATGATGTCCAACCAGTTAAATGACCAAAAAAAACATACATATAGAAAAAATATAATTTCCTCACTCTTAGGGGTCAAAACCATGAGTTAAGGAACTTATCACATGATCCTCTCCCCTAAACCCTAGAGACTAGGGAGGTGAACAAGACTCTCCCTAAGATAGAAAAAATGATTCTTTTGACCATTTATGACCTTTAAAAGCATGTATCTAGCTCATATTTACATTTGACTACCTTAATTACATCTCAAAACATCATTACATCATTCATATTGATAAATTACAAGGGAAAAGGTGAAACTGGACCAAGTCAACTGCAAAAAACGACCTTCAAGAGAAAACGTAACGAATTCTGCTGAAAATGTAGTGTGCCATGAGAACACATAGCGTGTGAGGGAAAAATGAGTTTTGGAGGCCTTCCTGGGGTCCAAATGTTGATATGAAAAATGCTAGAGATCGATCTTCTAGTTGGCTACATGATTGAATATTCAGGCACTGAAATTGACTGAGTTTAGCCCCCAAAGGTTCATTCTCCTACGTTCACACTGAAAAGGTAGCGTGCTCTTCAGAAAGGAGGCTTAGAGGTCATTTTTGAGTGGTTTTTTCAGTTTTTGACTTTCCAGAAGAGGATGAAGTGGAGCTCATGCTGACTAGGATTGATGTAGAGGTCAAAAGGAATCCAATGGTGTAGACCTTATGCCATTTCGAGGTCACCAACAAAAACTCAGTGTGGGTCACATTACCTTTTTGACAGTGACTCCTTTGCAAAATTGCAAAAATGCACAAAACCTAATTTTCCACCAAAATTTCTTGAAATTTCCTCAAAATTGGTCTAGGAATTCTCCATGAAGACCTGGTATGGTATGCCAAGCAATGAGGGAAGCATCATCAAGAAGATCCAACTTACCCTTCTCCTTTTGCTTGATTAGGGTTTCCTTGAGTTTTACTTTCAACTGTTTGACCTTGACCTTGTTGACTTGATTCCTTGTATATTAATGAACAACCATGTGTCTCTGTAATTTTTTTGTCTCTTTTAGCCCTCTTGATGAGCTTTTCCAAGTGCCCATTGACTCTATCTAGGAAATATTCTTTTTCTTGCTCAATATCTGCTAATATAAGCTCATCCATTCTCATCTGTGTCTTAGGTGGAAATGTCTTTGTTTGTTGCTGAATTATTGGTGTCTTCCTTCTACCTTTTTATTCATGCTCATATGAATCATCAACCTGGACTATTTCTTTTCCTTCTAATGCCTCAATACTAGCATCAACCTTATATCTATTCAAAATCAATTGGTTGACCTTCAATTTCATGTTTTCCTGCTCAAGGAATGAAATCATGAAGTTGGCACTGGAAAAGCTATCCTTAAGCTCTCTAATCTCATTGTATTTTTCCATGATTACCTGCTTTGTGGATTTGTGATCTTATTCCCTCTCCAAATCTACCCCGTCAATGTCAAGATGGGATGGTCCTTCATCTTGCAAAAGTGGCTCATGTTGTGCTGGTGATCTCTATGCTACTGATGTAGGCTTGGCCCCTTCCAAAATTTGTGGAGAAAACACAAGCCTTATACCTCTCTGATAGGTTTTGGTCACCTCAACCCTCAAGGGATTCTTTATTGAAACTCTTCTAGATGAACCAATATCCATATGTCTCGAAGGTGTTGATGGTGTAGCTGATGATATATCTTCGCTAGTTGTTTGACTAGCAGAAGTAAAAATGTCATGAGACTGAACGAATGTCTCCAAAGTGATGTTATTATCTTCAATTTGGTGCAAGACAGTGATCCTGATGAGGGCATGGTGAAATATACTGGTTTCCTGATTACTTTGTCTATGATGCACCTTCCCTACCATCTTAACCAAGCTCTTATGGAGATAATAGGATATATTAAGAGGTTTTATCCCTGTGAAGTGCATGTGCAATCTGATATGATGTTTGTACAAAATATTAAATCTACCCTTGCATGTGAAGTACCTCATAATTAACCTCATTAATGGAGCAAACCTTTCAAGAAGCTGACCAAAAAAGGAAAAACTTTCTTGATGCTATCTTTGTAATGAGCTTTGATGTAAAGTCTGTAATTTTGCATATCCAAATCTAAGTTTTTGAGCCACTTCTCACTACTATTTGGTATCGTTGTTTCTATAGCTATGGATTTAGGTGTGATTGTGAAGGTGACACCTGCAATTGTGACTTTATCTCCATTGAAGTGAGTGGCAAAAAAACTAGTGATCTTGGCATGATATTGGACCGTTTCAATTTTCTCACAAAACTTCATGCACCCAAAATTTTGAAAGTAGTGTGTAGCAAGTGGGCAAGACATTATTTTATCTATGTTGAGTGGTTCATACCTAGACACATGGTCTCCTTTGTTATAGGGATTCTTCTCATCCATTTTGATAGTTTGCAAGGGAGAAACCTCAGTGCGACAAAACATGGGAAGGGAGTAAAGGGATCTGATGAAGGGGTTTGGGAAGGGAAATGGGAGTATGAAAATTTAGGGAGGTGGAAAGGGGTCTTAGGGAACTGTAGGAAGTGGAATGGGGTGAAATGGGTACGGGAATAAGGCTAGGGAATGTTTACACAATCCTAGCTAGGAAAACTGCTAAAATCACATCATTAGGCTAGGGTTTATGGTTTGGAGCTTAGGATATGGGAATGAGGGGGTGTGAAGGCTATGTGAGGTGGTTTTGAGTGTGAGGGAGGGTAAAAATTCTATGGGACCATAATTTTTACTTTATAAACTTGAAAATAAAGGTCACCAACCAAAACGTAGCGTGGGGAAAAATGAAGCATTTACACTCTCAAAAACAATGAAATCGAGCTGATAGGAGGGTTCAATGAGCTGTGACTTACTTGTAGAATGATGATGGAAACCTTGATAGCCTTCAAAAGCCCTTAGAAGCTGTTTTGATGCCACTTGGAGAGAAAAGACAACGTGAATAGGAAAATGTAGTGTGCAAGCTAGAAAACATAGTGTGCATGCTAGAAAATGTAGCGTGGATGCTGGGCATCACTTTTGGAGTATTTTTTGAGATTGAAATTGCTGAGGGAGCACTTTCTGATAAGTGAGAGCTCTTTATCAATGAGATGAATGAGACAATTAGTTGGAATGGTATTTTATAACTTGTCATGGTAAATTTATTCATAGTAGTGGGGTAGCCCACAACATGTTTTTTCATTTTTTCTTTGAAAAATATGTAGCTTAGGAACATTAGGAGCTTATTACATTATGTTTAATAAAAATTACACTTGAAACAAACCTTATTAAGCAATTTCCCTATTACTACTCCTCCATTTGTCAGATCTATGCATGAAATGACTGATTTTGATGACTGAAACCCTAATGACCTAATGGAAACCCTGAGTTGGATGAAGACCATGATGACATGACTGAAATGAATATGAATACCTTGAAATTATGACTCTGCTAGTGTGAATTCTAATCACAAATTCATGAAAAAATCACACTTTAGCTATGCATAACAAAACACCATAACATCAAAGACGCTTGTCATTTTCCTTAGATCCGTAGTTAGTGATCAAAATAAATGCTACGGAAATCTAGGTCTATGCAGTTAAAGACATTAAACAACAAATAATAAGAAAGATTTGCTCCAAGCATCCAATGAACAAGACAGGAATTTTTTTAAAGAATTTTTGTATTATGACACATGGGAAGGGAACATAGAAAGATGTTACAGATTTTCGATGGGATAGGTTCTTGCTTGTATATCTCGATTTGAATATATTATCTCTCTCTTTTAATGGTGTAGAAAACTGAGACAAAATGGAAGTCAAGGAGTTCACAAAATGAAAAATATAAAATATGACAATGATGGAGGATCGAAAGTGGACCAAAAATGTGAATCCAGAGTGATCTTTAGGCAGCAAAAGGTGGTAAATGAATGGGAAAACCCTTCTATTTATAACAAAATATTGAGTTAGTCTAGATATTGGTGCATAATTAAAATATTATTAACCAAATCAAGATCCAACTTTTATGGAATATTTTATTATTTTTATTGGAGGGGAAAAGGAATTTGAATTTGGTCAAATCCATTTATTTACAAATAATAAATAAATAAATGATTTATTTATTATTTTAAGAATGTGGTTGAGTAATAATTAAATAAATAGTGATTTATTCAATTATTTATAAATGATTTAGTCAAATCTAACAAGGAATATTATTTAAATAATGTTTAAATAATTATTCCTAGAAAATAATAAGATAAATGATTAATTTTCCTGTTTTGGGTTAAATATGACTAGGAATAATAATTAAAATCCTATTTAATTAATTATCCCTTGAGTAAAATCAAACAAATAAGGATTTATTCAATTATTACTCACGGGGTTTCGTGTTTAGACCATAAACAACTTAATAAAATATGGATTACTAAGTTATTTTTTCATAGTGAAAGCAATTTTACTAGGGCAAAATTGGTCTTACATGGTGTACTTTGGTCCATATAATAGTAACATGTTATATGACCAAAAATTGGTGTAACAGAATCATCCAACTAAGAGATCGTAATGACCAGCGGGTGAAATTTTTTGGAAGGAGCAGAAATAGTCCTAGACACTACTAGTTAGTGGGAAAATTTTTATTTGAAGACCTATTGAAACCATGAAAATTTGACTCGACACCCTAATAAAATTTTTGAAAGAGCCCATTTGATCACTGGTGATAGGCAGAATTGACTGACACTAACGGTGAGAAAAAATCTAAGATCATATAGTTACTTGTCTAAAATTTACCAACTTCTCCAAAACATCCTAAGAATTCCGTCGTTTTCGTAATTTCCATCCAAGGTGTAAATTTTGTAAAACCCTTGTTCCCCAAAAACCAAAAAATATCTTTATCTTTTTTTTGGCTCAAAAAATAAGAACAAATGGTCATGTTCGTGAAAAAGACAATAATAGAAAGGAACATGTTCATAGTCTAATGGTTGAGATCAAATTTCACCTCAATAATCAACATAAATGGATTTTGGCAAGGGTTGGGAAATATTCTTGTAAAAAAATAGGTGGGCATAAGACATATTTATGCCTCTCCAAGTTCCCTTTGACACTTTGACAAAACAACCCAAAAAATTACCAATACCCTTCAAAATCTCTGAAATCCAGAAATTAATAGATAGGGAATACAATGTTACCCATGCAGGAGCAGGCATAAACTCTTCTTTATCCGAATGGAAGAATTATTCCCAGTTTTGTATATATAAACCAACACTATTGTAGAAGTAAGAATACCCCTCAAAAACGCGATCCTTGTCTTCCAAATAGGAGAAAATTACAATGAAAAATCCCTTCAAACCCAGTCTTAAGTCAATTTCCCCCTTAGGTTTCCATTTATGTAGGATCCAATGTTGCAACTCCTTCTTTGTAGGCCAGCCTCCAATAAATTTGTAGATAAATGCACGGTCCTTCAATCGCTTGTGGTTTTATTCCAGAAATTTTGGAGGAATGATAATTTAGGGTTATGGGGGGCTTTGGGAATACATTTTCCTTTCAATTTGGCTTTCCATTTCACACCTAGAATGGGAAGATATGGGGAAGATCCACTACCACCAACCTTATCCTCCTTATTCATACATGAGGTTGATTTACCTGCAATAACATTTCTGAAGGAGGGGTGCCCTACCCCACCTTCAAAACACTCATAGTGGGATCCGAAAAAAGTCCTTAAACACTGAGAAGTTACAAAGAAACGCTAGAACATGAAGTTTTAAAACCCTACTGAGACCCAAAATGAAAACCCTCTTCAACCACAGTTATAAATTGGAAAACTTCAACGATTTCAACCTTTAATCTCGTTATTAGTTATAAGTTCCCTTATATGATATTTTTGTTCCCCCTTTTGCACTTATTTTTCTTATACATATTTTTTTTAGAAATTCAAATGATTTTGATAAATGAAATGACCTCGATAATTGACTCATATAGATTTCTTTTCTATATTTATTTCTTAGTTTCTTATTTTAAATATATAATTTTTACTTGGTTTTTTTATTTTAGATATAATATAATATATATTTTATTTTATACATCTGTTTTAAGTATACAAAATATTATTTTATTTTATCTTTATAAATTTTTTATTATCTTTTTTTAAATTATATTTTCCTAAATTAAATGTTAAATATTAAATATTTTTTTAAATATTATTTATAGATTTCATTTTTTTCCTTTTAAGAATACTTCCATTTATACTATATTAGTATCTATTATTTTTATACTTCAAAATAAGTTTTATAATTTAACCAATTAGAAAAAAATACATACATATATATAATATTATTAAGCCATACATGTCTTAAAGATTTAGCTATGCATGTCTAAGTATGAACTAATTTAGACTGCTAAACTGTGGTTGGCTCATTAAATTTATATTTATATACACTACATTAATGTTTATAAATCATGTTATCTCCCAAAAAAATATCTACCTAGCCATTTCTTATTAGGCTGATCGAAATACACCATGTAAGATGAGTTTTACCATGATAAAACCCACTTTCACCATAGGAAATAATTTAGTGAACCATTTTCCTAAATTAATTCTCATTAAAATCTAGAAACCTCATGAGAATAACTAAATAAATCATTATTTATTTAATGTTCTCTATAAATAATTATTAAATCATTATTTGATGATTATTTCTTATCAATTTTAACTTAATCATTTGGAATAATCAAATAAATCATTATTTACTCATTATTCGATATCTATCCCATATTTTCCTTATGAGATAATTGTTAAATCATTATTTAATAATTAATTCAAATTCATATTTGTCTTAATACTCACAGAGTAATTAATAAATAAATTTTTTGTTAATTACTTTAACCACTTTCTAAATAAAAGTGTTTGACCATTTTGAATATATTTTCCCTCTAAAAAAATATAATAAAATATTCACAACAACTCGATTTTGGTTTAGTCAATAATATTTTTTTATTTCCTAATTCTCAATCTATCTCAATATTTTTTTTTTTTATAAATAGAGAGTTTTCTCTCCATTCTTCACGATAACCATTTTCATTGTCCTCATTATCATCTCATAACATTTGATCTCCCACTTGAGTTCAAACATCCTTTATCTCTTTTTTCCCATTACATACCACATATTGAGAGAGAAAAGAACATTGCTGAAGTGTAAGGTCAAGAAGGACCCATCCCATGGAGGGGGATCTACAAACCCAATTATGTAATCACTCCTCATCATGTGTATTATTCTTAATTAATAAAATATATCATTCATATTCTCCATTTGGTTGTTGCACTTATATCTTTTATGTTTTATGTTTTTATTTGTATGCTATATTTTTCTACATGTTTTTTCTAATAGTTTGTTGCATATTTGAAGCATAGACACAACCATATTTTGTTGTCAGGGTTATAAGTCACATAACTTAATTAAGGGATTTTGGTAAGCTTTTCCAAAAATTGTACACTAACAAATCAATTAAAAAAAAACACATTCTAAACTATGGATTTACTAAAGGATGAGAAGGATCAAATATCTCAAGATGTGAAGATGCAAAGACGTTTTTGAATGAAAAAAGTTTGCACTTAAGTATATTTTATTTGCACTTTTCTATTTCATAATTATTTATTTTTTAAATGTGATATACATAGCTTGAGTGTATATAGTTTAGAAATCCACAAGGGACAAACTCACTTGACTATAGTTGTGATGTGGATTAGGCATGAGGTTTAGTCATATTCCAAACCTATTTCACTCAAGTACGAGGCAACTCTGTAGAAGCCCCACCCAAGTATTGATTTGTATAGCTAAAAAAATAATAAAAATAATGAGAAAAAAATCTTATTGTAAATATAAAGTTTTTATAAACTTATTAAATGAATTTAAATACGAAATTCTAAAATATAATAACTATGAAAATGAATCATTATTTTAATTTATCTATTAAAATTTTTATAGTTATCATTTGTAATTGCTGGACACCTAATTTGCAAAGGGTTTTGGGTGTGGAATGTGAAAATTAATTGGAGTCGAAGAGACCACTAGGTATATGAAAACCAAGGGTCATAAAAATTGTATAAATGTATACCATTGTGAATAGTAAATGAATTCAATGATTATCTTACTTTTGTTGCACATTATTTTGTGTTGTTTAACTTAGTACCAAAGTGAGAAATTTCCTATATTGCTAAAGTGTGAGCCACTTGTATTTTTGGCCTTTGTAAGGATGCACTCTCCTCTTTGTTGGTTATGTGATTTTCTGAGTGTTTTTCAGATCAAAGGTTGTTGCCTCTTTCATCTCATCCTTTCCTCTGTCACAAGAAGACTCGTACCTGTGATTGCGGAGCGGGATATTGTGAGACTTGTCCCTCTCTACCAATGCAACACCCTAATGCTCTATGTCAATTTCATGATCTTGCTCAAACCTGTTCCTACAAACCAATGTAGGTAGTGCACTCTTTCTCCATTCTACATTCAAACATTATATCTACATTTTAATATTGCATTGATTCATTGTTACAATGCAATGAAGTGAGCATGTATGTCACTACATTGCTTATTGAATTTTGCATAGAATCTTATATAAATTTGAACGTCTCTGTGCATTGAGTGCCTATGTGGTGATTTTATTCTCTCTTTGGATTTGCACCTACATTAAATCACTATTTTGGAGGTCGGATGAATGTATTGTGTCTGAAAAGTGACATTGTGCATAGTGCATACACTATTTGTGTTGTCTCTGTTACACTAATTTTTGGTCATCTAACCTATTACTATTACATGGACTAAAGTACACCATGTAAGACCAATTTTACCATAGTAAAATTGCTTTCACTATGAGAAATAATTTAATAGCCCATAGTTTTTAAGTTATTTCTGGTCTAAATAGGAAAGCCCATGAGGAATAGTTAAATAAATCCTTATTTGTTTGATTTTCCTCTAGGGATAATTAATTAAACCATTGTTTAATTAATATTCCTCGTCATATTTAACCCAAAATAGGAAAATTAATTAGATAAATCATTATTTATCTTATTATTTTCTAGGAATAATTATTTAAATCATTATTTAATAATATTCATTGTTAAATTTGACTAAATCATTTATAAATAATTGAATAAATCATTATTTATTTAATTATGCCTTAACCACATTATTGAAATAATACATAAATAATTTATTTATTTGTTGTTTCTAAGTAAAGGGATTTGACCAAATTTAAATTCCTTTTCCCTCCACCAAAAATAATAAAATATTCCATGTAAGTTGGATCTAGATTTGGTTAATACTATTTTAATTATGTACCAATATCTATACTAACTCAATATTTTGTTATAAACAAAAGGGTTCCATTCATTCACTACCTTTTGTTGCCTTGAGACCACCTTTTGATCTATACTTTTGGTCCGACTTTGATCCTCCAGCATTGTCATATTTTTCTACTTTTTGCTTTTGAGCTCCTTTTGAGTTCCATTTTATCTGGGTTTTTTGCACCATGAAGAGAGAGAGAGAGAGATCTTAGATCTGAAGCGTTGAGGACATACAAGAACCCATCCCATTGAGGGGGACTGGTAACATATTTCTGTGTTCCCTTCCCAGGTGTCATAATACAAAAATCTTTAAAATTTCTTGTCTTGTCCATTGGATGCATAGAGAAAATCTTACTTATTTTTGTTGTTTAATGTCTTTAACTACATAGATATGTATTTTTGTAGAATTTATTCTAGTCACCCATTATAGATCTAAGGAAATTGACAACCACATTTGATGTTAGGGTTGTTTTTTATGCACAACTAAAGTGAGTTTTTTTCGTACACTTGCGATTGCAATTCACACTAACAAATGGCAACTCCACAAGGGTTTATAATTACGACCGCTGTTGTTTTTCAGATCCCTGTATGACCAGTTGCTTCAACCCCTAGGGTTTTCCTTCGGCTTCTTATTTTTCATTTCTTGATGTTGTTTTTAACCTTTTTAACCATAAAATAGTAAAAATTATATCTTTGTGTGTTTCTGGGCCTTTTGCACATGTAACGGGTATCAACCATAGCAGATACGACACCTTTTTTTGAAACCTGCTCCCGAGACAGCCAAAAGTGCAGGTCACATTTTTTGGTCCAAAACATGCGTCCTCAGCTCTCAGGTAGTGGATAACAGCTCGAAAATTGTGACCTCAGTGGAAAACAAATTAGAACCTGCAACCTGTACTTTTTGTGGGATTTTTTCTGTGATTTTTCTGGGGTTGTCTGGGGCACTGTTTAGGGTTTTTTGACCTCCCTCTTTACCCATCTTGGACATGTAATTTCTTAGTTTTACTTTTCAAACTAGAAACCAAGCCCCTCAGGGCTTCAGTACACTTCCACCTTTTTAGGAGGAGTTTAGCTGAAGTAGGTCCTTTGATATTTTAGTATTTTTCAACCATTTTTTCAGATATGAACTGGTACTTTCAGATCCATTTCTGATTGGTTATTAATACATCCAAAACACCTCTTTTAAGTTTTTTTTGGTCCTCCTTTAGGGTCCCCTCCATTTCCCTTTAGGTTATAGCCTTTCGCCACCTATTTTTTAGCGTTTTTCCCTTTGGTATTTTGTTGTTTTCAACACCTATTTCCAACAGATTTGACCTTTATATTCTTGTCCCTCTTGACCTTAGATCCATTGGCCATTTTTTGTATTTTTAGTAGATTTCGCCCACCCATAGACTAGTTTTGGGAAGCCCTCCTCCTTGGGTTTAAATTTATACATCTTTAGCTGTTTATTTTACTGTCACTTTTAGTTTCCTTTACTGTCACTTTTAGTTTCCTTTACTGTCTCTTTCAGTTTTATTTACAGCTATACAACATATTTTTATTTTTTCTCTACACACTTCTGGGCTTAATTAAAATTAACAAACTTATCACATACACACACACCTAAAGAGAAGAGCATCTAGTTTACACTGCCAGGCCAAGACTTAAACATTGTAATTAATTTATCTTCACCTCGCTGCCCTTGTTTACCTCTCTTCCTTATTGGGTTCCATGTATTTTTACCATCATTGCGTGCCCAAGGCGTTTATCCCAGAGACTCCAAGGCCTTCATCCTCAGTTTCTGTTAGGAAGACTTACTCCACTGCGTAGGGTCTGAGTTTGTCCTCCGCCGAGTCACCATTCCGGCTCTGATTCTGGTTCATCGGGTTCCCATTTTGTTTCTATCCTCGAATCTCCTCCACCTTTCACCTTCATCATGTCTGGTTCAAGACCTAACGCTGGTGGTGGGCCCGACTCTAATGCTAGAGGTACTACTAGTGGTGTCGCAACAGGAACTATTCCAGATTCTCCCTTTCTTCCTTATATGGCAGGTCTAAGCCTTCCCGAATTTTTCCAATTGATTAATGACCCCATACACCATGATCCAGGTTGGCCTGTTGTGCCAACCAAGCTTCCTTCAGACATCCCCAAGTTTGAAGGAAATGCTGGAGAGGATCCTACCAACCATGTTTTTTCTTTCCACATGTGTTGTTCATCTAACTCCATCACCGATGATTATATCTGTCTTTAGTTATTCCAGCGTAAGCTTACTGGAGAAGCTTCCAACTGGTTTTTCGACTAGGACTCCTCTCATATTACTTTTGCGACCCTTACTAAGGCTTTTCTGTCTTACTTCCATCTTCACCTTTGCTATGACACTGGTACTTAAATCTTGACCTATTTTCATCAAACTTCTGCCACGTGCCTATGTGACCATATTCAAGAATGGTGCATAAGGAAGAGCCTATGTTGAGCCCCTATTTTCGAATACCATGTCTACATGTATTGGTTTCTTAGATCCTTTTTTCTTTCTTTTGTTAAACATGTCAGATCTCTCTTTCCTTGGACTGAGGAAGTTTCCCTCCAGATTGCGTTGAAATATGACTTTATCTATGCGCAATACGATCATGTTTATACTATCTTACATAATCTCCCTAGACCTGGTAGTGCCAACGCACCGAGGGCATCCCGTGTCGCTGACGGTATCGTTGTATCCCTTTCAAGTCCGTACACTCATTCTCCTATGGGTTATGGTTTCCCTCAAGGAGGGGTCAGCTCCTCTAGCACTTTCCCCCTTCCCGAAAACATGTATCTAGGACATGGCATGCCTCATGCCTTTGCCCAATCACATCCTCCAATGCGAGGGCTTGATTTTTCCCAAATTTTTAACCCTAATGTTGCTCAACCTCCTTATTATCCATATTCATGGCCTGGTGCTCCATCTCCTTTATCATGAGAACCTCAGCCTCCCTTGCCGTCTCAAACTCCGCAACAATAGCCACCCCCCTTTAGGGTCAGGTGTATGTGCAGCAGAGTACGACTAATCCTCCCACTTCCAAAATAAGAGGAAAGGCATCTAAAACCAACCCGCTCTAGGTAATCCAGGAAACAATCCCCAAGAGAATACATCTAACACTGCAACCCAGCAACAGGGTGCTTAGCCCAAGTAGGATAGTCCTATTCACATGAGTAAGCCTTGTTCTTGTTGTGGTGTCTATAGTCACTATACCCATGATTTTCCCCTTTTACCTTAGATGTGTCAAATGTGGGAAGCTAAAGAAATATCTCGAGGACAACAAGCCTCTTCTTCAGTTCCTCCTAATGCTGCACATACTCAACCGACTGTTTTTACCAATCCTTTCCCCCAGCAAGGATATGTGGTTGCCCCACGTCTTGAAGGTTAGGCGGCTGCTCAACCTCCTCCATATGGTAACTCTGATTACGATATCCTCATGATGAACTCTAACCAGACCAATACCGTTGACCTCAACCTTCAGAATCAGTCCCGTCAGTACACCAAGCCTCCTACTACGTCTACAACTGAGCCCCCATCTGCATGTCCCACAAAGCTAATTTCGACACCCAATGGTCCCTTACAGATCCCTCAGCCTAAGGGAGAGGTACATACTAAGATTTCCAAAGGACCGTTATGTCGAAACACCGCTTACGGTAAAGCCACTGACACCTACAATATAGTATATGACTTGGTGCAATCCCCTGCCACCATGTCAACGCTGGAAGTCCTCCAGTCGTGCCATTAAAAATGAAAAGCTCTACTAACTGATATGGGAACTGTGGATCCTTCAGATGATTGTTTGATTGTCTTTGATGTTGACAATTCAGACCATCCACCCCTTCTCGCATCCATTTCCTTCCAAATACCCGTTAAGATCCAGAATCCCAATGTCTCCCGTTGTATCATTGACGAGGGGGAATCCACCAGCGTGATGTCTTCTTATGTTTAGAAACATCTTGGATCGCCCGAGTTATACCCTTCCACTACCACCCTCCATGCGTGGGTTGGCCACTCTTCCGAGCCCCTTGGCATGTTCTGCAATTGTCCTATTACTCTTGCGGGCAAGATTGTTTGTATTGACATTGAAGTCATTTATGCCCCTTAGACTACAACATTATATTGGATCATAGCTACACTTATGCGATGTCTGTTGTACCATCTGTGGTTCATTGTAAGATGTGCTTTACTCACAATGGAAATATCGTCACTATTGATCAGCTGACATATTACGAATTGAAGTCTTAGACCTCTCCAAAGTCCATTTTTTCTTCGGTGGCCAATAAAAAAATAGTCGAACCTTCGACCAATGTCTCACTCAAAGTCTATAAAGATTCCTCTTTGCTTGGTTCATTCCCTGGTGTCCTCTCTCTTATCTCTGACCCTATCTCGTCGAATGTTTGAATGATGTAATTATCTTGGTCTGACCTCAAACTGTCTGGTTCGACTAGTCTGCAGCCTTATCCTTTGCAACCTACTCCTATTACTTCGACTCAACCTTCAGAACCTCCTCCTCAAGACCTTTCATCTAGATCTGGTGTCCCTGATCATCTCTTTCCTCCTAGAATGGTTTCCCTTAGCTTTAACCATCTCGGAGTTGTTCCTCCTAGCCATTACCACTCTAGTCATATACGGTTTCTTGCTCCCCTTGCTAGAGTATTTTCGGTAGCTGTTATGGCTACATTTTCCCTTCCCAACATGAACCTGGGGATCCCAGTCTAGTACATTGATCCCCCAGCCAACACCCCACTTGGTCAGCCCAAAACTTATACTACTTTGAACTCAGTCCAACCAGTTGTCATGACCCCTCCCTTTTCTTATGTGCCTCAGCCACCTCAACAGAAACCTACCTGTTATAGGTCAATTTGGGAACCATTCCCAATGACCTGGTTAACTGGGTATCATCTCTAGGACTGATGATTAAGGGTCTATCATAACCTATCATTTCAGTTGCTACATGCCCTAAGACAAGAAACAAGACAAATCAAGCAAGACTTTCATCAAGCAAAGGTTTCCATGGTTTTGAAGCTTATTATTTAACATATGAGAGGTCACCAACGCAGGCTCTAAGGGGCCTAAGTTCATTGCATATGAAGGTAGCCCCATCCAAGGCTGCTATGCAAATAACTTCCCGACATTCACAGGTGCGTTGGTCACATTGGGAGAGAAATTCTCATTGTTCTGGAATATCCACTTGGCGAGTGCCTTATAGAAGAGTTGACATGTGTCAAGCTTCATATCCAAGTGTCCATTTGACATCTACATGAATGGAAACATGACTTGCCTATTTTTGGAAAGTTATTGATTGTAAAACAACCTACAGTTCATCTATAAATTGAAAATAGATCTAAGTGTTTGGAAAGGAAGAATTTGAGTAGAGAAATGTTGGAGGATTTTCAATTAAGAGTTGATTTGTGGAGCTACTGCTGGAGAGATTTATGCTGTGATGAGACTTGGGAACTTTGTTGGAAGGTCACTTCAAATCAGTCACTAGGTTGTAACCTCTCCTTCTATAATCAATAAAGAGTACTTCTTGTTTTTCCCTACATGCATCTATATTAACTTTGATTTTCCATATTGTAAGATCTTGGTTGATGATTGTAGTTTATGCTTTACCGATTTAGCTAACTAGCTTGAATAGATATCTATATTATTGCATCTTCTGCTATTTTAGTGTTCTTTCTTGCAGGAAGCATTCAACTCACAAACCGCTTGAATTTGAAGCTGCGATAGAAGCGACAGAAGGAGCCATTTGGAAGCGGCTGAAAAAGTAAGCCTCCAATCCTCTCTGTATATCTATTCTGAGTTAGGAGAAATGGTAATATAGTCTTTCACCTATTTTTCTAGACTAACACCTATCTAGGGAAGCGTAATTTATTTGTAGATTACAATTCTGGCCCAACAGGTTTGATAATGTAGCTAGTGAACATGAGACTACACATTTGATATGCGGTTAAACAGCTGATTCAAGCTATGGTTAAGCCTACCAAGCACTTTTGGAAGGCGGGTAAGCATGTCCTGAGATACCTGAGGGGCACATCAAAGTATGGTTTATGGTACAGACAGACGGATGAGGTGAACTTGCATGGCTTCATGGATGCATATTTGGTGGGCAGCCCATCGGACAGAAAGAGAACATCAGGGGGAATCTTTAGCATTGGATCTACAACTGTTTCTTGGTACAACATGAAGCAAATATCTGTGGCACTCAGTTCAGTGGAAGCGGAATACATGGCAGCGATTCAAGCTGCATGTGAGGCTATTTGGATGAGAAATATCTTGGTTGGTTGTTTGGTTCTCATTTAGATCTGACAGTGATTCATTGTGATAATCAAAGTTGTATTAAACTCTCGATTAATCCTATATTTCATGATTGATATAAGCATATAAATATCTGGTACCATCATCTAGGAGATTGTGTGCATAGGAGAATCATGTTGCTTCAATACATTCAACGAAAGATTAGGATGCAGATACTCTGATGAAGGCGCTCACCAGGAGAAAATTCGAATATCATAAAGACAGGAACGAGGTGAAGGATAATCCCTTTCTTGTTGAGAGGGAGTTTTGAGATTCAACAAGAAGATCCTAGTGAAAATTAAGCACCTAAACTAGGATGGAGCCTCAGGCTATTTTTGGGTGGATGTCTATTTATAGATGCATGAAAAAATTCTATTTATAGAAGCATGTCTATGTATAGATGTATGTGAAAGTTATATTTATAGATTGCATGTCTATTTATAGATGCATGTCAACTATTATTATCCCTTAATATTAGTTGGACAATAAACATAATCTATTCTCAATGAGCACTTGGAAATAATTAACTGAAGTGTAAAATCAATTATCTAAAGGAATTTCAAGTTAAGAGGTTTGCTGGTGGGACATGAAAGTGGAATTATTTGTAACTGAGTGATTTGAAGTTGTAACAGAGTTGGACGTGCAGTTATGAAAGTTGTAAAGTAGTTTAACTCAATTAAGTGAGTTAAAATCAGTTATGCTAGTTGTAATTGAAGATACACTAGTGAGATATCAAGTGAATTAATTATTAATTAATTCATAATCAGTGGTTTCACATGCAATTGAAGATTTACTACTATTAACTGCATCCATTTCAGATCCAGTGGAGACCCAGTTGAGTTCTAGGTGAAAGGGAAGTTGACTATCAGTTGTGACATTATCCGGTTGCACAAATAAAACCACACACACATTGGATGTGGCCATGAGGATTGCACAATCAATGTAGGAAGGATTGTGTTCATTCAGGGGTTGCTATCAGCAGGGATTGCGTTGTGGAGGAAAGCTCTCTGGAGACAGTAAATTGGCTAAGGAACTTGCCAATTTTTGTATGCCAATGTGAGACAATGAGCTCATGTACTGAGAGCTCTTGGATTATATCTTTGTATGTAATTGTTTCATGATCCATGATATAATACATAATAGAGGATAGCAGGGTTTTTAGCTATAAGCTTTCCTCGGTAAATTATCTGTGTTATGTGTGATTGGTATTTCTTCATGATATTGTGATTGGTGATTGTGTTTCAAATTCCGCAAATATTTGCACAAGATATTTTGTATTTAATAGTAGCATATTATTATTAGATCAAGAGAATCCAGGAAATAGATGTATTTTGTATTAAATTTATACAAACATGTGTCAGCAGCTATGAGGAAGTTTCGATCCTTGAGGATGATAGATGAACCATTTGATGAAACATTTGCATGAATATTGGCAAGATCCAGGAAGGTGGATGTTTGATATGATGTGATGTTATTAGGAGTCAAGAAGCCCTAAAGGCTACTACTAATATATCCACTGAAGAATAAGTGGTTGATGAACGAGACAATCTAAATCTTATGGATACATCTCCCTGATTGAGAGGGAGTGATGGTGGACACTGTATTCTCCATGTGTCATGCAATAGGCGAGGACAACAACCGTAAGTATAGTGAAGGAACTAATAGGGAGAATGGAGGATTTGATCAGAATATGGGACTAATATTCTTTTAGGATTGGGAATCCAAGATAGGAGTAGTGTCAAGGACCGATACTCTTTGAGGATAGTGTAGGGTATCCAAGACAACAGTAGTTATGAGGAGGACCGATATTATTTGAGGATTAGGAATCCAAGGTAAGAATAGTCTTGTAAGGAAATACCTAGTGAACATTCAGATGGGGTGTGTGCCTTAAGAGGCGGTTGTTGTGGTATCCAAATGTATTCCTCCCAACATTGTTATCTAATCTAGTGAAGAGTTAGAGCTTGTCAGTCAAGGCCTTACTATTTTGTAATTGACAATGCTAGTTATTATTATGATTCTTGATGCTTATCAATTCGAACTCTTCTTATGAGAATATTTCAATTTGAGAGGATCCTTGTATCCTATTGTGTAATTACAAATACCTCCCTAGTCAAGAGGGAGTGTTGAAAAATGTAACTAAGTTCGATCTTTATAATTATCATTATATTTGTATCATTATGTATTTCATGATAAAAAAAATTATTATTTTGATGATTATTTATTAATCAAAGCATGTTACTCATGCTCATAGGGCCATTTGAGTCTAGAAGAAAATGTAATTGAGTTAAATTCCATTTGAACTCTTTGTAAGATAAATAAATATTTTTTTTATTGAGTCAAAAGAGTCAAATTGTCCCCACAATACCAAGTCATCCCTCCAGGACATGTCAGTCTATAATAGGCACCCATTCAACCATCCAAATAGCTATATATACAAGAGACTTCGACTTGATTTGATCATCCATCCATCCACTTCGATTTCTTGTAGAAGAAGGAGAATCTTAGCGAAGTCAAAGGAGTGAATGAGAGAAGTAAAAGGAGAGAGAAAGTTCATTTTATATCCACACATGTGATTTTTTGAGGAAAATTCATTGTTATTACAGGCCCAAAATTACAAGGTTGAGATTTCAGGGAGCCCAAAAGTTTAGGGATTAGCCAAAATTCATATGTTTGACCAGCATTGACTTTGTGGACTTCGACTAGCGAGAAAAAGGACTGAAGGAGGGATGACTTGGGGAATATGTGGAGGTATTTGTCTTGGTTTTAGGTCTTGGATATCTCACTTTGATATGATTTTCTAAGAAGATGATATTTTATAGGATTTCCCCCTTGCGGGGTTTTGGCCATGGCTTGGAGAGCGTACATCTTGTGTTGTTTTGTTTCTTTGTGATATTCATGTACATTTTAGTAATTTCTTGATGAAGAATAATATAACATAATAATAAAAAAAACCAACACTCACAAGTAATTATCATAAAAGAGAAATCAAGACTAACATGCCTACATCTTGGTTTCTCAACAATGGGCAAAGGTAAAATCTAACTATTCTTTTTCTTATAATGCATGTGAAGTATGAATATATGGGAATGCATTGGTAATATTTATGCATTTTACTTTATGCATGTGGGATTTTGATCGTTAGATATGTTTCACAACCATACCCATGCGTAGATAAATATACATGTTTTTGAAATTATGTGCCTTTAACTAATGCATGTGCAGTGTCCATAAGGATGCAATGCACAATACTCTTTATGCATTTTATTTATGCATGTGGGAGAAATTATTTTTTCACTTGAGGATGCATGTAAAAGAAAAAGATCAAAGACAAATTTTAATGTTATTATGCATGTGCAATAAAGTGGAACATGAAAATATGTGTAAAGCATAACCAGTAGAGATTTATTATTTGAGTTTGATAAATGATTTTTTTATATAATTAAGATGTTAGAGTTTGCTGACGGTAGTAAGTGTAGGAAAGAATTGTGATTTATGTAAATGAGAAATTAATAGTGTCCAATCCATCCCTTATGAAACAACCAAAATATGGATTATGATTATCATTATGGAAGAAAATGAGGTCATTATAATTTACTATTTCTCCATGCAGAGTGAAAGATTGTTAAACACAGGATAATCCACTGCAGGAAACAACCAAGACACACATGCATAGTGCTCGAGGAATTTTTTGTTAAAGTGTTTGAGAAACATGATATCATGATTAATTTAATGGCCTCTAATTATTTATGCTTGAATTAAGGATGATTTTTCTTTTAAAATTTTAACAATGGACAAGGGATGGGCTCCCTTGTTGCCATTGAGTGAGGGGGTGAAATCCCTCATGAAACATTTAATAAAATAAACATTTTATAGTTTTTCTCTTAGAGGTTTCTTGATCCGAAATTATGGAGGAACACAAAAAAATACAAAAATACACATAAACTCAGAGATGCAACAAAAATAACACTTCATTTCATTAATATCAAATAACTGAAATATGCCTACAGACAAAATGGAAATAAACTAGCTAGGGCGCTAGTAGCTTATCTATGAGAAGATATGTGGTGTCTAAAGGCCTATGAAATATGTTACACTGAGACTCTAGGGCCTTTTTTATTACTGAACATCATAGGAAAACCCTAAACAACCAAAACCCTAACCCTAGAAGATGAAATTGTGAAAACTTATATCTTGAAATTATACTGCAGTAACTCATTTATTTCTCCTACTTATATTTCTCAATAATTTATTTACAAAACCCTTTGGTAAACAACAAAATAAATTCTATTGCCGTTATCACATAATTACATAGAGAAAATATCAGTGAAATGCAAGCATGAGAATCATATCAAAACAATTGTTTTTGGACAATTGTCCCTGGAAAAATCCAATGCGGGAAAACCGGTGCAACATATGAGAGGCTTATTTATTATTCTTCAGCAACAATCTCTTTACAAGAAATGTTTTTCAGAATCATGGAGAAAAATTTATGAAAAAACCTGAGATAATTTTCCTCCAGTCCTGGAGAAATTCTGAATCCTGGAGACCCTCCATTCTTCACTATGTCACCTCGGCATCCTCTTCTATATGAGGACTACGTGAGGACTTCGTCCTCAACTATGCTACCTCTCTGTGTTGTCCCTTTGTATTGTCTCTCTACTGGTCTATGTCCCTCCTTCTTAGTCTTTGACCGCTACTAAAACTGTCCTCTTCCTTCACCCTGAAACTCTCCCTATGAAATTGAACTCTTTTCCTGGAGCATCAACTTCCCTCAAGTTACTGAGTATTTTCCCGACTTGCCTCCAACTGATGCACAATTCTTCATTTATACTTTTCTTGTTGATAAATTAATAGTCGTGATCTAAAATTTAATCAATGGATAAGATTAAAATAGACTTGATCCTTATCACTTAAAATATTCTCAGCCACATTTAAATTAATTCACTTTAATTATTTTAATTCCATAAGTTTTCACTTAAGTATCATTAAAAATAATTAATTATTTGAATTAACTTGCACTCTGGGTGGAATTTCTCCAAACGATTTCTGGGTCCTGGAGATCTAATGTTTTCTAGCCCCTCCAAAGAAATTTGGAGTTATAGAACATCTAATGCTACCCAAAAATCAGCAGAAACAACAAGATTTTGTGGGCCCTGTTGGGGTTAGTTGGGCATCCAACTTCCCGAGGTCGTAACTTGGTCATATTATCTTTGTTTGGCGCGTGTGATATATCATTGGAAAGATATCTCCGAGTACCATATATTTTGACATAGGCCATTTCCTACAACTATGGGCCTGCTGCAGACCTAAAGAAAACACCATTTAAGGGGTAAAAACTACTCCAGAAGTTCAAGACCCGAAAAAATGCTAAAAATGGTAAATGCTGCTATAAAAAAAGAAACTAATGTAATTGACTAGAGGTCTAGGTGGAATAGGTGGGTGTATAGAAATATCCACCTAGATGATTCCTCCCCGCTTAGGATGCAATGATCCCCATTGCGTGCAGATCCTCCGTGAGGTGAGGAAATTTTGGTTGAACATGGTCCCTGGTGAACAACTTTCCCTCGTGGAGGAGTTGGTCTGCTTTGACAACTCTATATAGCTCGATCTTCTACTGGTGGGTGTTATTGATATATGTGTCCATTATCTGATTGGTTGTGGATTATTCCATGCAGTTTTCATTTAACTCTATTGGTGTGAGTGTTTTTTCCATGTCAGATGTGTCCAGTAGAGGTGGAAAGTAGGGCCCAAGGTAGTCCACATTGAAAACTGGTTGCAGACTAAGGAATGGTGGAATATTAAGCTCGATGGAATTTTCCCCTATATCCTTGGTGATGGTGTATGGCCCATATCATAGCTTTCAATGATTGTAGTGGGGTCCAATGAGGCACTCCTTCTGCAAATGTAACCACATTTTATCACCCACTTAGAAGTTGTGTGGCACCTAATGTTAATCATGTCGCTACTTGTACTTAACATTAGATATTTCTAATATGTCATGAAACTATTAGACAATATGTTGAATGAACTATGTTCTCCGTCAAATCTGCCTGAGTAGCTGAAATGGCATAGCTGCATTAACAAGACATAGTGACTAGAATCCCAAGCCCACATGAAAGGGGTTGTGGTTAGTTAAGCTGTGGAGAGCCTAGTTATAACTATGTTGTACATAGGGGAGGATATCATCCCATGTGTGTCGATGTTTTGAGTTGTACATGCGCAGGATGTGTACGATCATCCTATTGACGACCTCTGTCTATCCATCAGTTTGGGGATGGAAAGTTGTGGACTTGGTGAGCTTGTTTTCTAGCATCGATCAGAGGATGGACTAAAATGTACTGAGGAACCTGCTGTCCCGATCTAAGATGATAGACCGCAGGATCCCAAAGTGTACCCAGACTTGTTCAAAGAAGATTTTAGCAGTGGCTTCTACTGTGATATTCTTCTTTCAGGTCACCATAATGACCATCTTCAAGAATTTGTCGATGACCACAAAAACATAGTCGTTTCCATCCTTAGTAGAAAGAAGTCCTGACATGTAATCCATGGAGATGGATTTCCAAGGTTAGCTAGGGGTAGGAAATGAAGTATAGAGGACTTTCTTCTTGATGGTCGGTTTGGAAATGACGCAGGCAATGCAGGATCTGATGTACTTCCCGACATCCGGTCAAAGGTTTGACCAATAGAGATAATTTTGCAGTATTGCCACTATTTTCTCGACCCCAAAATGCCCAACGACCTGACTCTAATGTGCTTCCCAAACCATCTTGGCATGCTCGCTTGAAGGAACAAAAAGTTGTCCCAAGTGACATAACATTGCATCCTTGAGGTGAAATTTTGGAACTTGGTTACCCTCCAAGAGCGTCTTGTACGTGTGGCCGAATTCTAGATCGCGTTTATAGAGAAGTGGACTCTCAGAAGTCTCATACCCACAAGGGTTGAGCACAATGGTTAGAACAACAATCGATGGTTAAGTGAGGAAGTATGCAAAATTATTGGTGCTTCCCTTCTTGTACTTGATGTTCAAATGAAACTGTTGTAGGTGTGTGGACCACTTATGATGGCGATAGTTCTGCAACTTCCTTTGTGTCTGTATGAACTGCAAGGGTCAGTGGTCTGTGTGGATGATTGTTTCCTTCCCCAAAATTTAATGCTTCCATTTCGGCAAGCCTGCACAATGGAATACATATCTTTGTCATAAGTGGGATAATTTTCATAAGTGTTGCTACAGTGTTTGGAGAACCCATTGGATGTGGTGGAGGTGCTCTTCCCAAGTCTGGCTGAATATCAAGATGTCATTCAAGTACACCACCACAAATGAGTTGGTGAATTGCTGCAATATGTCGTCCATTCACCTCATGAAGTTCGCGGGAGCATTATTCAACTTGAAAGGCATGAATAGCCATTCGAAAAGGCCCTCGGATTTGAAGGCAGTCTTACACACATCAGAGGGTTAGATTGGTACATGGTGATAGCCGGACTTCAAGTCGATTTGGTTGAAATATTTTTTACCCTTGATTTTTTCCAGAAGGTCATCAATTCATGGGATTGAAAATATATTATGGACAGTGATCTTGTTCAGTGCCCGATAGTCAATACAGAGTCTCCAAGTCCCATCCTTCTTCTGTAGTAACACGATCGAGCTCCCATAGGGCGATGAACTCAACTAGATGTAAACTTTCTGCATCAGGTCCTGAATCTTCCTCTTGATTTCGTCCTTCTCCATAACAGAGTGCTGATAGATTGGTCCATTGGGCAGTGGCGCACCTAGGGTCAGATCGATGGAGTGCTTGACCTGAAATTGCAGAGGCATGCCTGCAGCTGAGGTGAATAGGTCCCCATACTCCTCCACAACTTTTTCCATCTATTTTTTTCATGTGGAGGAGCCCTGTCTGGAGGCTGTGGCCACAATATTCTTCTTTCCTTGAGGGCGGATCATCAATAAAAAAAATTTCTTATTTTTGGAAATGAGTCTTGCAGTAACCAAAGAGATGGCGGTAGGTGGTGCTACCTCTAGTTTCCTGTACAACTTATTGCCTAAAGTAACAATAATAATGTGAGGCCTTGACTTATACAAAAAATGTCACTTCTATAAGTATGGTTAGCCTAATAATAAATCACAAACATCAAGAGGAGAAATGTCACATTATACCTCATCCGTGAAGGGCTTTATGCGTAGGGAAGGCGACACTATTGGCGAACGCGGAGACTTTGTCCTTGGTGAAGCCACCTGATGGTGTAAGGTTTTGGGTGTAATGTGGTTGAAAAGCCTAGACACTTCTAGACCTCCACTGTCAATAATGAACTGAAGTGGGGAACCCTTTACCCACATCTGGGAATGGAAGAGGCGCTTCCCCTCCTCTGGATCTTCCGGTTCCTTCTTCTGGATATTTGTGGTGGAAACAGTGGTTTTGGGCTCCACATCGATAATTTGCTTCCCTTTTTCATTCCCCTTGCTAGTAACTACTTCAGAGTTAGAGCATGCATCCGATTCAAAAGCCTTCAGCTCAGCCACCAGTGACTGCTTGGCCCGACACTCACTTGTGTTGTGAGTGGAGCTCTTATGGAACTCACACCACTTTCTTGTGTCCTTATTTGGATTCATGACATTGCTCTTTACTTGTGGCTTTGGCAGGTTGTTATAGGCTACCCTGCAGGCTTGGCTTTGTACTTTTTTCTACATTTTGGGGGCACATTTCCCTTACTTCTAATTCGCAGAAAAAATGTATCTCTTCATTTTTTTGAATTTCTGCTCAATCTTGGCAGCATACCAGTATGCCGCATCGAGCGAGGATATGTCGAGGAATTCCATTTCCTCTTGAATGTATATATGTAGATAAATGTGGTACTTTAGCAGAAAATTTTTCTCTGAATCTTTGATACCCAAATTTGTGCATGGGGTATGGAATAGATTCGTCAACTCATGCACATCTTGATCCCTTTGTTGTTGCAGCATAGTCCATTGTATGTACTTCTCCTCATAGCTCCCCACTTGATAATATTATTCCTTGGTGGAATCTTGGAACACATCCCAAGTGGGTGCGACTATGAATAGAGAGGGTTCCCTCTCATCCTTTTGGTCACAGTAGGTTTCCCACCATTCCTTTACATGGAGGGCAACTTTGAGGAGTGCAAAAGTAATCTTTTCCCGGTTGGAAAAGTCACAAACTGAGAAATATCCTTCTAATAGATTGAACCATATATCTACGATGCCTGCATATATTTGGCCTTCAAATATGGGAATGCTAAATTTTACTTGTACCTTAAAGGAGTGGCACCTCCAGAGTGTCTTCTGGATGTAGACGTGTCATCGGTGGGCAGTTGTGGAAGGATTTTGGAAAAGTTATTCATCATCGAATTCCTTTTTTTCTCGAGGGCCTCCTAGAGAAATATTTTGATATGATCCCCTCCTCCCTCGTTTTTCTTTTCTTCCCCCATGGGCGGTTGTGAGGGGTTGCGAGGTTGATCTTGTAAAGGTTCAACCAGATTGATCCCTAACTCATTATACCCCAACCTCGTTGGGGACATGGAAAGAAGTATTGAGAAAAACCATACCGCTATGATACCATTGATCCAGACTTATGCAGGAACAAAATAAAATACAAAAATACACATAAACATATAGATGCATTAGAAATAACACTTCATTTCATTAATATCAAATAATTGAAATATGCTTATAGACGGAATGGAAATAAACTAGCTAAGACACTAGTAACTTATCTCTGAGAAGACATGTGGCCGCTACAGGCCTTTAAATTGTGTTACAATGAGGCTTAAGGGCCTTTTCATTATTGAACAATATAGGAAAATCCTAAACAAACAAAACCATAACCTTGGGAGATGAAACACTAGGAGTTTGTGGGCCCCATTGGCGTTAGTTGGGTAGCCAACTTCCTAGGGTCATAACTTGGCCACATTATATCTCTTTGACGCGTATGATATATAATTTGAAATATCTCTATGAATACTATAGGTTTTACCACATTCCCTTGCATAAAAACATAGGCTTGCTGCAGACCTCAAAAAAACATCATTTAGGGAGTCAAAACTGCTTTGGAAGTTCAGGACCTAAAAAAATGCTAAAAATAGTAAATGCTGCTATAAAAAAAGAAACTAATGAAACCGAGTGGAGGTCTAGGTGGAATAGGTTGGTGGCCACCAATATCCATCTAGATAGTTTCGAGGGTATATCAGTGTCCATTTATGTGTTTTCCTATTCTTTAATTTTGATGATATTGCTAAGTTGCATGACGTTGAAACTTACATCATCATCAATGTGTTATTAACTAGCTTATTGTAATATTCCAAATTTACCATGAAGCTAATTGGAATATTGATTTTTTTTTTCACCTACGAGATTAATAAATGGGTAAGGAGGCCCATACATTTCAGAAATACGAATAAAATCCCTTATGATGTGAAAAGGGATAATTATTATGGCTAGATTTCACACCCTCATGTGTGAAAATGGACATTTGTATGTGGACAAGGTCAAGTTTGACCAAGTCAACAACGCTGGGGTAAGAGGTGGAGATCATGTTTGGAGACAACGCAGTGATAGTGGGAGGAATATTCCTTGGTGAAAGAAACCATAATGAGTGGGACCCAAGGTGATAGGGCTTCCTTTTGTATAAAAGGAGGGCAAGGCAGCCATAGCAAGACATGTTATGGATTATTGAATTTGTTGTCTGTTAGACTATTATGCTTTCTTCAACTGTTTAGTTGAGATTGTTGTGCTAATTATCACAAGGCATTCCTATTTAGGAATTCCTTCTCCTTTCTTGAGAGGCCTCTTGAAGGATCTTGCACTTCATTTCTCCACATCCAAGCTTGAGGCCAAGCTACCTCCTTCAACTACAATGTTATTTTTGCAGAGTATAACGTTGTGTTGCAGGGTGTTGTAGTGGAGGGTTCACAACACCACTTACGGAGCTTATTTTTTAGAGAAGGAAGCTTTCTTTCCTTTGGTAGATCAGTGAAGAATACGTTGGATCTGATTGCAAATATTGGCACTTGGCCAACATATTTCCTTTCTCCTATAGCGCAGTCCATCTCCTTGACTGCGTTATTTCTGTGACCATTTGTAGTGAGGGGTTGCAGTGATTGATTAGAGGGTGAGATCTTCAGTGTTAGGATCAACCTTTCACTTGGAAGATCCATTGGAGGAGGTATATTCATCTCATGTTTTATCTTCAGCCATATCCATCCAGAGTTTGATTTGTAGTTGCTACTCAACCCTAGGGTTGCACTCCGGCATTTTGTATTTTTGCATATTTTGGGAAATCCTTCCAGGATTGTCTTGAAATTGAGTTTGGGGGTTTAGATATTTGCTCCCAACATTGTATGAGCTATATATTTGCATATCCATGTATTGACATACTCTAGCAGTAGTTATCTCTAATAAAACTACGCTGTCATAGCCTTGGACATTTTATGTGTAGCAGTGTACTTCATTTTTCATGTACATGTCTCTTGAGGCTTGTGATGCCTATCTTGAGTGATTATTTCCTCAAGATATTGTATACATTTTGCTGCTATAATACCAATGTGATGGCTATGTGTTCTTCTTACATTTTATGAGTTGATTTATCACTGCTACTTCCAGTTTTATGTTCATGTATTGCTGCATCCCCATTTTTGGATATTACAATGGTATCAGAGCATAATATTGGCTCAGCCTATGGATCTCAACCATTATGCTATCAAAAGAATAAAAAGAAAAAGAGGAAGATCAGAATGATGGAGAGAGTGGGTTTTTTCTCATCTCTTTTCATATCTAGAAAGGAATTCAATAAGGAGCTCAAGCAAAGAAGAGAAGAAAGAAGCAGTGGGACTATACCCTTTTCTTTTGAAAAAGAGGACAAATTGAAGAAAGATGGAGGACACTGGGATCACAAGAACCTAAGTGAATACCTTTTTCAATACAAATCTCAACCTAGAGCCTTCAAGGAGACTCTTGCTTTCCCACAATTCATTCAGCTAGAGGATGAACGGAGACCTTGTAGCAAAGAGAGAATCAAGGGCAATAGGTTTCTATTTTCTACTTTTGATGGGTCATCTATAGCAAGGGCTTAGGCAAGGAAACTAGATGCATTATTCCTACTACATCCAGTGGTAGAAAGAGAGGCTGTAGAAATTGCAGCGCTGCACCTTGAGGGTGAAGCAAACACTTGGTGGTTTAGCCATTTGAGCCATGCAAGAGTGACTACTTTTGCTGAGTTTACTCAAAGGTTGATTAGAAAATTTGGCAAAGAGAAATCAGAGGAGGAGAAGCCCTCACCACAATTGGAGGAGGCATGTACTAGCGCTGATACAATTATGTAGGAGAAACCATCATCATCAATAGTTGGGGAAGCCAACACATTGGAGGAAGGAAATCTTGGAGCCTTACAAAATGCTCCCAAATTTCACCAAGATATGCCTAAGTTTCCATTTCCTATTATTTCAGTAAATCTTATGGAGGATGTATACCATTGCATATTGCTAATGTGGAACAACAGAATTACACTAGGTTGTGCAACCTTGAATTGTTCAAGGGAGGGATGAACCATCATCCTCATGTGCCATTGTTGAGTAGCACACAACACTTGAGGTTGGGGTGTGAATTATTGGAGGATAGGATGAACCTTGTTCAAAACAATATTACACAAAACCATATGTTCATCCTTGATTTGGAGCATGAGATAACAAGTACACCATTGAGGAGTTTTATAGTGCTGTCATTAAGCAACAGTGAGGGGGTTTTACCTCCAGCTCACTTGGATCCCTATGGATTCAAGAGGGACATTGATGTGAGATATTATCTAGGAGATCTCCAAGGAGTTGCATTTCAACATCCCATGAAATGCAAGAGGAAAAATCTGATTTGGGAGGACGGTAATCTTCATTGGAAGAATACCGAGATGGAGCATGATGGGAGGCACCCACATTTGGATGAATGGGTGTGGATGGTGAGCAAGAGGCTAGAAAGCTACTTGCAAATCTATGACATGGGGTAGCAGGAGGCTTGGCTGCATTGGATACTCTTGAATGAGTTTGGCCATCATGTGACATATCCTCTTTCAAAGGGTATGAGGGTGGAGGAAGTTTGGTAGGGAACTTGCATCATATGGCAGCAAGGAGTATGGATGCATTGTGTTGATATGACATTCTTCATATCAATCATTATGTTTCCACCACATGATTTGTATGATGGAGGTGTGAAGAGGCAACAAAAGCTGTTGTTGCTTTGGTTGTTCTTGGGAGAGCGTGGGCAGATTTGGTCTCATACTCTACATGATGTTGCAGGAGTAGGAGATGGCACTATCATGGTGTAAAGGGGCTACTCCTTAGCCTTGGATAATCAAGAGGTACTTCCACTTTGGAAGGAATTTCCTATACATAGCAGCATTATGGTAAATGTATTTGACAATGGGCATGTAAAAGAATGAAGCTATGAGTTGGCAGGAGTCTATTTACATAGGCCAACAACTATGTCACTTAGGATTTGGGGTTTATTGATGGAGTATTCCTAGCATCACTTCGAATTTGATGCACTTGGTGAACAAGGAGGAAGTGAGAGAGATGGAGTAGTGGATGGAAACAGCTATTACAGAGATATGATCTTCTTAACTTGGATTTCCAAGCATAAGAAGGGTGATCTTCATGCAACATATGATTCTCTTCATGGGAGTATGCCATACCACTATGGAGGACTTATTCATGGATCCATACATATTCTTACTTCTAGTACATGGTAAGAATCTTGTTTTTACATTTATTGATTTTCTAACACAATATTTTCATACTCTTACCATTTCTATTCATCGAATCACTCCACAAGAGGGAAAGCTTTTCATTGGGCTCCATGGTCAATTTTGGACCAAATTATATGATGGAGACAACCATCTTTTGTATGGCCTTGGGCAAGTGTTTTATTATTCTATGTATTCACAATTGATATACCAAGCCATTTAATATTCACTAGTAGATGTGATTACATACACAACTAGCCATTTGTCAAAAAACAACTTGCCATGTTATTTTCTGAAATAGCAGTTAGGAAAACAGCGCTGTGACCACTTGGGAAACTGTTGGTACCTTCCAGCACTACATGAAACCTTCATTACTCCTCTTATTTGGATGCCATATGATGGTGATATCCTATTCATCACATATGGGATGGCTTGGGCCAGCATGATTCATAATGTTGGAGGGAAGATCTTAGGAGATCCGACCTTCTTCTTGCCACTTGAAGGCAACATTATTGCAGCCCAAGATCAACACCTAATCTACACTTATCATAAGTGGAGAGGAGGATAGCGTGGGGTATGATACTTTTTCTACCATGATTAGATATTCAACCCCCCTACATTGTAGGAGCCAAAGGTGGAGGATAATTTTCAGGAGTTTCCACGTTGGGAGGTAACTCATTTTGTATGGATGATATCTTGGGGATGGAGGATCCACATGGGAATGATGGTTCCCACTACATTTCAGATCCCATTCCTCAAAGGGACCTCTAGACAGAACCTTATTTCCTCCTTTAGTACTCTACTTGTTCATGATGATAGCTATTTAGCTAGCTTGCATGCTTGGGTGGGGCAATATGGAGATTTATTGATGAGACAACATCTCATTCCTTGGAGGATTTTATCATATGTGGATGCTACAACAAGAGGAGGGGAGACTTCTCAGTTCTATCCTTGCAGTTGCTTGAGTTCAAGCAACATTTGGGAGGGGAGGACTATAATATTCCAAATTTAGCATGTAGCTAATTGGAATATTGTTTTTTTTTTTTTTCACCTACGAGATGAATAAATGGGTAACGAGGCACATACATTTTAGAAATAGGAATAAAATCCCTTATGATGTAAAAATGGATAATTATTATGGCTAGATTTCACACCCTCATGTGTGAAAAGGGACATTCGTATGTGGACAAGGTCAAGTTTGACCAAGTCAACAACGCTGGGGTAAGAGGTGGAGATCATCTTGGGAGACAGGGCAGTGATAGTGGGAGGAAGATTCCTTGGTGAAGGAAACCCTAATGAGGTGGACCCAAGGTGAGAGGGCTTCCATTTGTATAAAATGAGGGAAAGGCAGCCATAGCAAGACATGTTATGTATTATTAAATTTGTGGCTTGTTAGACTATCGTGCTTTCTTCAACTGTTTAGTTGAGATTGCTGTGCTGCTTAGCACAAGGCATTCCTATTTAGGAATTCCTTCTCCTTTCTTGAGAGGCCTCTTGAAGGAGCTTGCACTTCATTTCTCCACATCCAGGCTTGAGGCCAAGCTACCTTCTTCATCTACAACGTTATTTCTGCAGAGTATAAAGTTCTGTTGCAGGGTGTTCCAGTGGAGGGTTCACAACACCACTTCCGGAGCTTATTTTTTAGAGGAGGAATCTTTCTTCCCTTTGGTAGATCAGTGAGGAAGAATTTGGAGCTGATTTCAAATCTTAGCAGTTGGCCAACCTATTTCCTTTCTCCTACAGCACATTCCCTCTCCTTGACTGCGTTATTTCTGTGACCATTTGTAGTGAGGGGTTGCAGTGATTGATTGGAGGGTGATGTCTTCAGTGTTAGGATCAACCTTTCACTTGGAAGATCCATTGGAGGATTTATATTCATCTCATGTTTTATCTTCATCCATATCCATCCAGAATTTGAGTTGCAGCTGCTACTCAGCCCTACAGCTGCACTCCGGAATTTTTTATTTTTGCATATTTTAGGAAATCCTTCTAGGATTGTCTTGAAATTGAGTTTGGGGGTTCAGATCTTTGCTCCCAACATTGTATGAGCTGTATATTTACATATCCATGTACTGACATACTCTAGCATTAGTTATCTCTAATAAAAATTCGCTGTTAAAGGCTTGGACATTTTGTGTGTAGTAGTGTACTTCATTTTTCATGTACGTGTCTCTTGAGGCTTGTGATGCCTATCTTGAGTGATTATTTCCTCAAGATCTTGTATAAATTTTGCTGCTATAATACCAATGTGATGGATATGTGTTCTTCTTACATTTTATGAGTTGATTTATCACTGCTACTTCCAGTTTTATGTTCATGCATTTTTGCATCCCCATTTTGGGATATTACACTTAATTAAATGGACAATGTTAATGATGCAATATGTAGCAGAATGCATTATGATAATAAATATCACTCATTGTTATTAATTTATCATATTTTCTATTCCTTTTCTAAAGTTACTTCACTTAATGATCATGATTATATCATTTGATGATCAATTAAGAAATATGTGATAAGTCATGTTAGTAAGTCTAGTAAAAATTTCTAATGTTGTGTACTTTTGCACTAGGATTACAGAGAGGTGTTACATGTTGTGTATTTTTTACAAGATGTAACCCAGGGATGTTACGTTTCTTGGACTCATATATACCCCTTCCGATTAAGGGGGTAATTTTGGAAAACTAATTCACCAAGGGTTTTTGGTGTGGAAAGTGAAAAGTCATTAGAATCCAAGAAACCACTTGGTATACGAAAACAAAGGGTCATACACATTGTATAAATATATATCATTGTAAATAATAAATGAATCCAATGATTATCTATTTATATATATATATATATATATATATATATATATATATATATATATATATATATATATATATTTCCTTATTGATTCAATTCCATGCAATAATAACTATAAAGGCATACATACTTTCTTCATTTAAGATTTACAGTTAACTATTAAATCCATAATAAAATAAAATTAACACACAAGAAAATACAATATTAATTTCATAATAAAATATCATAATAAATATAACAATCATTTAATCCATAACCATCCATAAACATAAATATGCCCCCCAAAAAAATACGAATGTACAACCACAAACACATTCAGAAACACTACAAGAAGAAGGACCATTTAGCCTCACATTAGCACCACTATTTGTAAAAGATTTGAGAAATATTTATTTTTCAAATAGTGGTGCAAAAGTGGTGATAATGTGGGGATACACAAGTGGAGTTCGTAAAAAATGTTAAATTTGGTGTTAAGTGCATATGTGGCATTCCATGGTGTATGGTGCAAACTACCAAATACCAATCCGATGTGGATCAAGATATTGTGATGCAAAGAACCAAAACCAATTTTACAGAAATTAAAAAATTATCATAAGATATTAAAATTATTATTATAATAATAAATTGTATATGGTGCAAAGCAACATAAAATAAAAAATGGTGAAAAAAAAACATTATTATTATAATAAAATTGTATATGGTGCAAAGCACCATAAAATATGAAATGGTGCTAAAAAAGTAGCCTCATTTATTTAGAAAGGTTATATCACTACTACAGAAGGGGGGATTTTAAGACAATTTTTGAGTAAAGACAAAAACCTTGTAAATTGTCTTAAATATTGTCTTTAAGAGGGTGCCTATATTGTCTTAAAAATTGGTCTTTATAAAGACAATATAGAATACATGTATTATTTTCTGTTAAGAGACAATTCATTTTGTCTTAACTTGAGAAGAAAAAAACTTGTAAATTTTCTTAAATATTGTCTTTAAGAGAGTGTCTCAAATTATTGTCTTAAAAAAATGTCTTTATAAAGACAATATAGAATACATGTATTATTGTCTCTTAAGGGACAATTCATTTTTGTCTCTCAAGAGACAATTGCTATGATTAAAGACATATTTTCTCTTTAGAGACAATAAAAGATTATCTTTAGAGTATATATATATATATATATATATATATATATATATATATATATATATAATGTGAATCTTTTTGTTTCTTTAATGACTAAATCATGTTAGGGCATGATGGAATCAAACCACCAAATTCCTACTTGCAAGGTAGGTGCTCTTCCATTGAGCTAGCACCCTTTAAAGAATTGTGTTATCTTGATAAGAAAAAATAAAAATCAAACAAAAGGAATGTCATAATGTGTTATCTCAATAATGTATCTCAAATAAAAAATTACCTCCCGTCAATATGGAAATTCCATCCAAGTATTGGATTTTCCTCTCTCCAAATGCATAAGCTTCAAAGCACCAACCTTCAATGCACCGCAGAGCTTGTTGAAAACAAAAATAGCTAAATATTCTTATCCAATGTCCTCCACAATGATCAAAATGGGATACCTCCCATGGATGACATCTTCTAACACTGTGATTATGTCTCTTGCATTTGTGATCTTACCAAGTAATAAAAGCTGCAATTTACAATAAATAATGATTCAATTTGAGTCCTTGATAAGTAGAATGAAAAATAAAACATGAAAAAATAGATATTTATCAGAACATATGCTTAGAAATGTTCATATTTCTTTTTAATAATTAAATAAACACTCCCAATTTAATAAACAAACCAAAGAAAAAACTTAGGGTAGAAAATATACAATTTCATACAAACGAACACAACCCAAAATCAACCTCAAGGGTGTATGATATGCATACTAGTAGATGGAAGTGACTAGGAAATCATTTCACAGTTTCATGAGAGCAAGGGTTAAGAACCGAATGGAATTTCTTGGAACCTTGCTATAACAGGGTTTTTACCTAGTTGGAACCTTGCAAAACATCAAAGTTCCACCTACATTTATGGCATGTTCTAGCAAAACATCAAAGTTCCACCTAATTTTATGCCAAGTGTATATGGTGATGAAATATTGAGGGTTTTATTTAAAAAGGGGTGCAATTTTCAATTATTCTCTTTCACATTACGAGGAAAACAAATGAATAACAAAAAAACAAAGAAACAAGAAGAAAATTCTTTTGCATCAATTACCTTGCAATTTTTATACTCCACAAACATCTTCTCATTGTTTTTCGCAAAGTGTGGAGAAATATAACCACGATAAAATTGCATTCCCTCCAAATTAATTACAACACAACAAATAAACAAGAAGAAACTTATTTTTCATCAATTACCTTGAAATTATTATACTCCACAAACATCTTCTCAATGTTTGTCACATATTCTCACTGTCCGTCACAAAGTATGGAGGAATATAACCATGATCAAATTGCATTCCCTCCACAACATATAGATTATTTTATGCACTTTTTCCCTATTCAAGTGTCACAACACATTTCCTTCCAACTTTGCTCATATCCTCTGTTATCATTTTTCCTATTTCATAGTTATTCACAACACTCACTAAAGAAACATCTACTAATTCATTGTCTTCAACCTAGAAAATAATACAGATTACAAAGTGCTAACATGTGTAACCATTCATACATAACAAAAATTCCAAAAATACAATGTCTCACAAGAAACTCCTCAACATGCTACCCTGGAGTAAGGATTAAATGATAATGCTACATCAACTATTTCCATAATAAAATTTCACCTCAAACATAAGACTAAAAAAATACAACTATTAAATATATAACAATACCACACAACCAAATGTATTCCTCAAGACAAATACTGTATGAAAAATGAAAAATATTTTGCAACCAAAAATAGCTTAGGAAACTAATTCATTCAATTAGGTGCAACATCAAACCATCAGAAAAATAGAAAACCAACCTACTCAAAATATGAGGATTTACCTCCTCTGAAAAAATTTTGAGTTCCAAAAGAAAGCCCTTTGATGTCATGTCAACGCCCCTACTAAATTGAATGGGATTTTCACCTACTGCAACAACTTAAACAAAAAGGTTTCAATTCAAATTCTGATTCAGAAATTTAAGATACAATATTTGTCTTTTGGGTCCTTCCTAAGAAGCTCATAATAATTGGCAAAAGGATAAAAATTTTCGAATACCTTATGACAAATTTTCATTCAAATACCATCTTAAACTCATTAAATCCAAAACCAAACTAAAAAAGAAAACACCAGAAAACCTTGTAAAAATGAATAGATCTTAAACCAATAATAGTGGCAAAAAATTACATTTACACCTTCACTTATTAAACCCTGTACAAGAAAAACAGATGTGGTAGTTCCATCCCCAAATAAATTATTTGTCTTTGTTGTAGCTTGACTTACCAAATTTTCCCCAATATTTTCAACTAGGTCCTCTAACTCAACCTGTCAAAAAGATTAAACCATGGCATTGAAATACATTTCATTAGACTTTCCATTACAATAGAACTTGACTCAGCCACAACTCTCTTTTTTTTCAATTTTTAAAAGATGTATTCATTACTCTCATGTGACTAGTCCACAGACCATGTAGACTGTTGAGTAAAAAATATATTATCTTTGAACTTTCAATTTGCAAATTTTTCCTACCAGATGTAAGACATTTAGGAAGGGGAAAATAATACAACATCAAAAAGAAAACCAGAACGCACATCTAAAAATTACATACTTAGCTACTATCATGCCATTGTTTACTATTTTCAGAGAACCATACTCTCTCTCCAAAACAATGTTTACGCCCTTTAGTCCAAGGGTAACTCCAACAAGATCAACAAGTTTATTCACACCTACCTGCAAGACAATTAGAATGGGCATCAATAAGAGTGCAATTTAATGCAGGATTATATGCCAAAACCCCCCCCACGAAAAATTAAAACCACACATTAACATCAAATGTAAGTGGACAAGGAAAGATCATCCACAGTGAAGTTTTATGTGCAGGTGATCTTCCCTAAACAATCATTTTTCTCTGGCCTGCAGTTTTTTTTTTTCCGATGAGCTATCCCAGTTGAAGTAACTCTTTTTCCATGGCTCTTGTATTAAATACCTTCTCTCTGGTGTGTAATATTAGAGTCCATATTTTGCTTAAGAGATTAAAAGAAATGGGCAAAAAAACTGAAACAGAAGAAATTTATCTGCCATAATTATTAAACACTGTACCCAATTTCCTCTCCTTTCAAATGTTTCCCAAAGAGGTAGACATAGAAATTGTTGTCATGTTTCCCAAAGAAGAGGCCATCTTCTCATATCTTGAACAAATTACAATATCTTCATATTACTATCTATGTTTTAAAAACATGAATGACATTGCATAAAAGCACTTACAAGTGTTAAAAGGAAAACTAGATAGCAATCAAGACTTTAGGAAACTTATGGAGCATCAAGAAAGAAAAAAAAAAATAGAAATCCAACTGCAATCCTCATTTTAATGAGACAACTATATATATTCATACTAACACAAAACAACATTACGTTAATAAAAGTAAACCCCATCTATATTAATACTAGCACAAAACAACATTAAGTTAATACAAAGAAACCCCATCTATAATAATACTAGCACAAAACAACATTAAGATAATAGAAAGAAACCCCATCTATATTAATACTAGCACAAAAAAATCTAAGCTAGTTTATGTTGCAGGCCTGTAGGTTGCACATTTTTTAATTTGAATTTTTGACCTCTATGTAATGTGCTAGGGTAATTTTGCCCTAGTTTTCAAAAAAAATTATCCTTCTAGTACAATAGTTTAACGCAATAAATCCAATAATGCACCCCTACCATTGATATTACTGTAGAGTGTTATGATAATTCACCCTAGAATTTCTTGATAATTAACCTTTATTTTTCTATTACAGCGGCTAAATTTTAATTCACGATTTCTACTTTGTCTTTAGTGATTACAGTGAAAAAAGTTATCTGGGATAATAAACAACAATAAAACAGTATTTGGAAATACACTACTCAATATCATATGAAACGTGAGTCACAACATGAAATTCAATTCAAAGTACTTCAGTTCCTCATTGATGAGAAATATGAACCACAAGTTAAATCCAAATTCCACAACATCAGTTACTCTAACTAGGAATCACAACTTAAATGAGTTAAATTTCCTACACTTCCTTGGCTTTACACTATCTAAGAAGTCATTTATGAACTTGTTACAGGGTTGGCTTCACCACAATATGCCTCCTTCTACTAGACTACATCCTTCTATTGGAGGATCTGAATTATTGGCAGTCACAAATTACATGAAGGGTCTTTGCTGGCATGTATAGGAATTATTCTCCACAGATTGAATGGATGACAAAATCATTAGTTTCCTTTGGATATAGAGACAAAAATGAAATCCCCGCAACTTGGAAACCCTCCTTGATGCTCAATTCGAACATGTCCCACTTCAGGAAACTCTGTTTAAGAGTGTATTTAGGCTTTAGAACCCTCCAATGAGTGTCGAGTCACTACTCCACTGCATTATAAACCTCCAAATAACCATCCAATTTGGGTCCATCTTATTGAGATAATACCAAGGCTCATTCTATGATAGGTAACATGAAAGGAACATGCAAGGACCTCGCTTGCTAGGACAAGAACTAGTCGAATAAATTGACTGCCTTCTAGAGATATTTATTTTTCCATAACAAGAGAAAATCCACAAGTTTTGTTGGGTTTTCAAATTTCCTTCCTATGCCAGAAAATCCCTAGCCTATTTTTGCAAACCTTCTTTAGGAGATGCCTACACCCAAACAGAACCACGTTCTTCCCTAGAGTACAGGAATACAAAAAATATCGTTGCTTCTTTCTAGGCTTTGTCCCACAAGAAAAACTCACTACTCTAGATGGGACCCTATTCAAAACCAAAACCTTGGAATTTTGTTGCCCAACCAGAAAACCGTTGTCCCAAAAAATAGAAAAATGATGTTAGAATTTTGTTCCTCCTTCAAGGTAATTCATATGCCAAGCAACTGAGAGAGAGAATGAGCGTGTTGTAGAATGCAACCAGATTTGGTCTTCATAATTACCTTTGTACTTATGACTGTATATTTTTGTAAAAAAAGAAAAAAAATTATTATTTTAAGCATGGGTTTCACGCTCAAGTTGATTGTATTTTATGTCAATCATGTTCTTCATGCTTCTAGGGTTTTTCATGTCAAAATAATATTTGTCATAAGTGTATAAGTCAAGTCCCACTTGGTTCTTTGATAAGAAAGTGGAAAATGAATTTTGTTTTGAGCCAAAATGTTAATTTTGGTCTGTACAAGACCAAGTCAGCCCTGTTTGGGGTAATTCAACCTCCTAATATATGTATATATAAGAGGCGCTTGACATCAATTGGAATATACATCAAGCAAGTTTGATATCTTGAGAAAGGAGGAGGAAAATAAGCAAAAAAGACAAGAAAATAAGTCAAAGTCAAGGAGACAGAAAGCAAGGTCAAAGGAGAAGGAAATTTTCCGTAAAATCTCCCACATGTGTCAAATTTTAGAGTTTCGAGAGGGAAAAAAATTGCAGGTCTATTGGAGGAGGCCAACATTTTGTTGCAAGGGCCAAAATCTGAAGTTTGACCACTCTTAGAGGGAATTAACCATTGCTGACTTGTGAAGACTTTGATTTTGACTTGTTGGAAGGATTTCTTTGTGCGCTTGTATCCTTGACAAAGGAATTGATATTCTACGAATTATTTGTGGACAAAAATTTGGGATGATGGAATTTTGGGTGTTCATGAGTTCCAAAATAAATATGATAAAAAATCATAATATACTACAAATAAAGTCTCTAAATAATTTCAATGGAAATATAGTTGAGCATTCCTACTCAAGGGTGTTATGTAATGCACAAAAGATACAATAAGATGAGTTGATGTAGTAATTTACAATAAGAGAAATTCACATTAAAAATGCAATTTAAATATAAGAGAATTGGACATAACAATAGAAACATTGAGCTTCCCAGATTTATAATTTAGGTTTTGATGATGAATTTACTCCTCTAAAGGGAAACTTACACAAAGAATTTATATTGAGCCATGTTGTTTGTTCTAGGGAAAAATCTATCCTCCCCATTCCTATTGGTAAAAAGGGTTCCAATAACATATCTCCATGATGGAAATGGGAAAGAAATGTGATGTGGATAGAGAGGAGTAGCCAAAAAATAAAGAGAAATGATGACTTCCCCAAGGTGAATTAAGAAGTGAAGAAAAAATGAATTCCAAAGTCATTGATTTTGAACCTTATTATGAAGTGGGTGATGAGAGTCATGGTAAAAATGTTAATACGGGGGTTGATGGTGACTATGGAAAACTTGTCCTCAGATCCCTTGTCTTGGATGACACAATATGCACATGGAGTTGATTGGGGCATAGGTAAATGGTCCATTGACCAAGAGGTTATAAATATTGGTGACTTGAAATATGTTTTTCAGAATTAGAAACACATAGAGGCACATGTTTGTTATTTCAAATATGAGCATAAAAGTACTACTAAAATAAAAATAGAGATTGGAATTGGCAATTTCAACAATGGATATCAAGAACATAAAGCGGTTGCTATGGCAAGAGAACACCTAGAATGAAAAAGAAGCAAGGATGTGGAACAAGCTTGCAATTCAGAGGATTGGTGATCGTTTCAGGCCCAAAATAGAAAATGTTTATGTTGAAATAGATGATGGGTTTGATAATAACATTTTTGATTCCTTGGAATATGAATTTGGACAATTTTTAAATGTCCAAGTAGAAGTGCCCTCTCTCTTTCCCCTAGGATTGAAAGTGTTCTAAAGATAAAAATGGGGCATTCATTTCAAGAAAAAAGGTCATGAAAATGGGGCATCCCTTTCAAGAAAAAATGAAATTCAAATGGGGCAACCCCATGCCACAAGGGTGATGAAGGTACACAACAAAGAAGTTTCTCTGAATTCTTTGACAACATAGATGTTTCACTATTCAATTATCTAGTGACAACCAACTAATAATTCTCTCACAGAAACAAAATTGAAAATGATAAAGAGAATGAGCATCAAGGTCTAAAATAGACCCCTTGGTTGTTAAAGGAATTACAAAGTTGTTGCTAACTATTAGAATACTTTTTAAATTTTTCTTCTCTATTATGCTCCATACATCACAGTTATTAGGATAGTGAGTTGTTGAAGGATTTTCCTACAATGTCCTAGGAAAACATGCGTTCAGTGACACTGACGGAAGCATAAATGGTGTTCTTATTTGCAGAGTCTCAAGGATAACAATTGAGGATGATGAGTCTACTCCAAAGAAAAGAGAATCTTCCTACTCTACAGCTATATGTGAAATTCATATCGATGAACCAGACATGAAGAAAGATAGATACTACTGTACACATAAACCTTCTATAGTTAGCAAAAGATACACTATTTTGTGGGAATATGTAGGTATTTTCTTCGATTCATCAAAAGGAAGCGGACACAACTATACCTATAAAGCAGAATCCTTACTATTAGAAGGGATGTAAGGCTTGTTGGAGAAAATATATGTGGCAGCTTAGGAAAATACAAACTTGAAAATATTTTTGGTGAAAAGGTGAGAATATCGAACAAAGTTACAAACTACAAGCAAGGAAACTTCAAAATTTCCCTATTTTGTATGATATAACACAAGAAAAATATATTTCCTCCTTGAGAGCTTGTGGTGGCTACAATCGATCACATATTTCACTTTAGAAATATTTTGGTAAGGATGATATTCTAGGGTTCTATTGTGCTATAAAACAAAACCCCCATTTATTTGAATATCTATTAAGCTTATGAATAATAAATGGGGACCCTTTAAAAAACCAATAGATTTCATGAAACATTATTTCTGTTCGCATTAAGTTTTAAAACTTTAGGAATAAAAGGCGTGAACCTTTTTCGATTTGATTTCATTGCGCTTGGTGCAATTCACAAAACTCACAAGATAAAAAAGTTAGAACACATGTAAAATTTGTGAATTGCGATAAGCACTAAGACCTTTTTGAGTTATATGTAATTCCATGTTAATAAGATTAGAAAACCCTTATAACTATGAATCGCATTGTGCCTCCTAAAATACAAACTTATATCATTTGAAAATAAATTGCGATGAGCCAGACTCGATAAAACAATAAAAAAACAATGAAACATATATGCGAAATTCGATAAAATTCAATGCTTTGAGTTTTAGCGCATATCACATCCCACCGCATCAACTCAAATGAAAGTTATGCCCTCCTTGATAAAGTGCGATATGCGATTTGGGCAGATCGCATCTCGCATGCACTCATGGTCGAAATACATAATATGGATGCTTGTAAAATCTATGATTTGTGATATTAATAAAGCACTTGAAGTGATAGTTAATCAATTGGTCCGTAAATAAGATCTAATTATTTAAATATTTTGATTCGAAATATAGTGTAAAATACATAAAAGATTTGATAATCGTTTAAAGGGTTATTGACGGTAATCAATGGTTACGAGGCTCAAAGAGATTGATATCTTTATAAATCATGTTCCAAATAAAAGCGGGCCCAAATTTTTTATTTATAGTGATTTAACTCTGTTTCTTTCTTCCTTACAGAAATGACAAAGAAATGAAAATCAGTTTCCCAATCATCCATCTCTGAAGGTACATACATGCCTCCACTATTTTTGGACACTATGTGCAATAAGGACAGTGGAATTTCTTCATGGGAAGCCATGTATAATCTATTTGAAGGAGAAAATCCAAGGGAAATAAAGAAAGTAGAAACAACGGATGTAGCTAAATCATCAGAACATTCCTACTTCGAAGTTGCATATTCATTCTTACATGAAGTTGCATGTTCATTCTTACATGAAGTTTCGTGTTCATTCTTACATGAATTTTCATGTTCATTCTTACATAGGATAGCTGCAAGGCCAAAGATCTTACCATAAACTGATATACAACCTCAATATTGCAAACATGACATTCAAGAATTCCAATCAGGAAAACATGGGTTCATTCGCACAAGAGGATTTGCATAAAATGGACCATTTTCCAATGCCACAGAAAGATTATGATAAAGCTTTCCTAGAGAAGTTTGCAAAGGAGAATCAAGACCCAATGAAGGTGGTGAAATAATGGAAGGAAAATCATAGAAAATTAAACCGGGACAAACTCGGTTTGTATCAAATAGTCAAATTTCCATCGCCCTATTGTTTTGTGGCAACAATGTTATGTAGATTTTTTTCTAGACCTAATACCGTTAAATTTTCCATTGAATGGGTGCCCTTAATTGACGTAGTCGGAAATTCTACTATCATGAATTGGGAATAATTTTTATCCAATAATTTAGCCAAAACCATTATGGATTACAAAACAAATAGGGTATTTTTGACTAGGACAATCTCTCCTTTTTACATAAGCGCATATATCATGGATGATATATGTTTCTACGTGAAATTTATTGTTATGGGTTGGAAATGGACCAACCAAGACCCTAACCCTATTCATATTTATCATAAAGCCTTTTGGTAGTCTGAATTTCATTCCCATTTCTATAATATTTGTCATGGAGTCATGTTGTCGATTCATCAAAATATTTTCAATGAGAAATCTCCAAGAATTTCTAAAGATGCTAGTGCATATATTTTTCCTGTCGCCAGAAGGTTCAAATAAGAGAATTTTACTTATGTTAGAGTTTTCGAGAGTCTTTCTTTGCCTCATGTTTTTCCCTACTATGTTCCAGATAAACTCTTAGCTAGAGATATTACATATCAAAAACTTGTAAATGGTATAACTAAGCAGCTTAGGGATTCTAAGAAAGCCATTTGTCCTACATTTACATTACAGTGTGCTACCTTTGCTCTATTTGATGTAGGTCATACAACAAAGGAAATTCCAAACATTACTTCTTTGAATTTGGCTTCAATGTCAGGGAGATAGTATGATCCTAATAATGTGGTCCAAAATTTTTCCACTGCTCTTAAAGTTAGAACTTTTATGCATGAAATGGATGTTTTTGATGATTTATTTGAAGGAACATAGAAATTTAAAGATGTATTAAAAATGGAATCCACTAAGCTCAGTGTAGTAGAACTTAAATATTTTCATGAATACATATACAAGAGGTTGGAAATAGTTCCATTCGACTTGTTACTAATTGAAGAGATTAGAAAACCAACCCCTAGTATCAGTTTAGATGATGAAGCAAAAGATATGTCAGAGGATGAGTCACAGGAAAAATCAATTCAAGATTCAGATCATTCACAACACAAGTTTCAAAGCTCAAATCATTCTGATAATGAATCTAAAAGTAAAAATGAGAGCCCTGATAATATAATTGAATATTTAATCAAGGAAATTGATATACATACTAAGGAAGGAACTAGTGAAGCTGAATTAGTAAAATAATCTTTAAAATAACTTCAGCACATTCAAACTACATCTCAGCCGACAGTGAAATCTCAAGTAGAGCATTTGGGCAAAGAATGAACAAAGTTTACTCAAGTACTATAGACACCACTTATTCCTAATCTAGAAGGATCAACAAGTTTTCAAACTCCTGAGAAAACTTAGAATCTAGTAGAAACAATAGTGGCACTTCAACAAATCCCAGAGTCTCAAGAATAGGAGATCATCCCAACCTACCCAACAGAAGAAATCATTTTAAATATTGAGGAAATACCTCCATTGGAAATTTTCTACAGTCTAAGTCACAAATATACAGTAAAGAGGAGGAAAATACTAAGAGTTGATAAAACATTGACAACTCTCAATAATGAATTAGTAGATGTTGTCTAGAAAGACACTTCTGTCAATCCAACAGAACATCTTACCAAACTGTCACAATTTGTAGGGGAGTATGCAAATGCCATGATGGATAAACTAGCAGAAGTGAAAATTCTGCTTAGACAAAGAGAATATAGAGTTCAAGAGATGGAAAGACAATAGTAACAAGAAAAGCATAATGCCAATGAACAAGTTGAGATGAAAATGGCACAATTCGAGAAGGAATTTGAAAGATTTAAATTGCAACATCAAGTACAAATCTCTGATAAGGATACACAGATAGAGGCAGGAATGGATAAGATTAAAATCCAACCTCAAACAGAAAAATTCATAAAAGAGGCACTTGAATGGAATACGGAGTTGAAACAACAGAAGGAGACTTTTTGTGAACAAATCTCAGCCAGAATTAAGTATTGTGAAACAAGTAAAATCTTGACTCAACAAGTGGCAAATAGAATATTGGAATGTGAAAAGATTCATAAAATTTTTTATGAATTCATTTTATGGAAATAATATGACAAATGAAAAGAGGTTGAACTCCCAAAAGTTGACGAATTTCATAAAGATATTTTATTTAAAGACTGGGAGATGCAGTTGAGACAAGCAGAAAAAGCAACGTCAAAGACATTGAACTTAGCAAATGAGATCATTGAGTATGTCAATGTAAAACTTCAAAACGCTAATCTTATTAAAGAATATACATTGAAAGCTATCCCAGAGGTCAAAATATTGGAGACATAGTGGAAATAAAGCATCGAGACACAGATAGAATCTGTCAAGCAGATAACAAAATTAGATCAAGAAAATTATTGGAACTTCTTGATCAAACCAAATCATCAGTGCATGACTTTGCAATATTTAACCAATTCTGCTGGAAAAGTGTTGCCAACACTCTCAAACACCATATTTAAAGGCCACGTCAGATCCGGGATCACATAACCAACTCATTTGAAGTCGATGATGGATATTTGCCAGCTCATAGTTCAAATGACGAAAGAAGATCAACCCACATAGGAAATTTTATTATATTTATTTCTAGATTTTAGTTTAGTTTACTTATTATGAGGAAGGTTGTTTAAAACCTCCTCAAATTTTTATGTAATAATCTATTTTTGACATATTTAGTTTAGTATTTAAACCCTTCTCATGCATTTAGTGAAGGGTCCAAAATTTTATCAAAGAAAAAATTATGAAAGATTGCACTTCTATACTTTTATGAATGCCTTTGATGAAATATATGGAACATGATCTACGTTTTGGAAAATTGAATATGCTTTACTGAAATTTCATTTATCTTCTCTTAAATTATATTTGAATTGAAGGGAAGTAGACCAATATTGATCTGAAATGGATGTATTATTTTTTCTGTGCTAAGTGTATTTCAATTTTAAAAACATGTGCATAATTGGTTCATTAGTTTGCATAAGTATTAAGGAGTTTTCCCATGATTTGAAGATGATTTTTAGTGAATTACAAGTATAAAACAAGCATAAATAACACTGAACAACAGTGTAAAATGGAGAAATAAGTCACGGGCATGAAATTTACACAACAGGCATGATGAATCAGTTCAACCCTCCTCGGCTACATCTATTGGTCCAGATCCTAATGGCTTATTCATCTTTCATTATGCTCAAAATTTTTCTATAAATGTAGTTACGTTGTTCTAATGGCTATTTTATATGCACCAATGGCTTCAGAATGCTCCAAGTAGTAAAAAATGAAACTTCATTCGCTTAGAATGGTCGAAAATTGGGCCTCCTACACTTTTGCCTAGTATCTCCTAGGAAAACTCCACTAAAAGTGGAGAACTCTAGTTAACTGGAGTTAAAACTAGGCTACCCGCCAATTTAGGCACGCCTCTATCTTTTCTGTCAAAAATAACTGCATATTAAATGTTAGCATTTCGGTAGTGGCCACTTGCTCACCCCAAAACCGCTTACATAACCGTTAGAGTGGAACTCACACAATAAATTGTGGTTGAAAAGAGTTGAATCATGGTTGAAGGTTGTCAATTTATCATAGACCACACGAATATTTGACCTTAATTTTTGCAGTGTGACCATACATAATGGGACCGCTGGCGGTTTAATGCAAATACTGCATGGTTGGAGTTGTTAATGTTTAATATATGCCCTGCGATATACACCGGGATCGTTGGCAGGTTGGGACCGCTTGCGGATCCCAACCCCCATTTCCCTTTGAAATAAACCTTAATACAATCCCGAAACCTATATATTTTAAGAATCATCGTGTAGAGCAGTCGGTAATGTGTGTGTGTGCCCGAAGGGAGATCAGGGGGTCGAGCCCTGTGGTCTCCAACAAAATTTTACCATATGGTTTCAGGGCCACGTGGTGGCATCAAGGCTGGCCACGTGGCAGCTTTTGATTGGCTCTTCAATCCGTACCCCAAATAGTAAAAGGACACTTGTAAACCTACGATTGGTCCTGAGAAAGGAATATTCCAAGGAATATTCTCTTTCGCTGACTGTACATCCACTTTGTTGACTATGCATCCCAGTCAAACCTGGTTAAATTGTTGTAATTTTACCTATTTGGAATTTCGATCAAAACACAATATATTTCTCATACGACATCGATTTTTCAAACCGTTCGTGACACCAAAATAAAGAAGACGAGATATATGTAACCATCCTAGTTTCAACCCAATCCTGTAACTTTGAATTTTGAGCAAAATTGATGAACTTCTAATCACTCCTCCCCATAAGGAAGCTTTTGGACCCCAAAAGACTTGATTACTTGTTCAATATATGAGGGTACAACTCCCTCACCTTTCTAATCTCCATCCATTTTTCCTTGCTTGGTTTAGTGCCTTTGAGCCTATTGTGCTATACAAACAACCCTCCCCATTTCAAATTTTTGTATTAATTTTTAAATAAGAAATGGGTCCCCTTTTCTTTGAATAGTTATAGAATCAATAAAATGTTTTGAAATGGGTATATAAAAATTTCCTTAGCATCACTTATCGCAGATCAATAAAATCCTTTACACTCATGAAAATGTTTTAAGGAAATCCGATCCATCATAAAATAGAATCGAACCCTAACGAAAAAGGATTTATTAATGAAAAATGAAAAACAGGAAGGCCTTTATCGCATTTCGCATATTCAAAATATAAAAGGAAAAACTCAATTGTGTTATCATTTAACCTCGATGCGATAAAGAAATCGCAAAAGCGCATATCACATGAGCGAAAGTCCAAAACCTTTCTATTTTGAAAACTCCAACGCGATAAACCCGATCGCAATCGCAAATCGGTGAAATCATGTGATATCATTTAACCTCGATGCGATAAAGAAATCGCAAAAGCGCATATCACATGAGGGAAATTCCAAAACCTTTCTATTTTGAAAACTCTGACGCGATAAACCCGATCGCAATCGCAAATCAGTGAAATCATGACTACATCCTTATGCACCCTTTTTAAAATTCCCCAATGCAATAAGTCAAATCGTGATCGCTCATCGCTAAAACACATGACTCATATCCAAAGACGCTCTTCTAAAAAACTTGCGATGCGATATCATTATTACAAAAACACACTTCTCGTAAATAAAAACATGAAGTATTAAACATACACATGTTTAATCAAATAGATCATTTATAAAGGAAATCTCAATGATTTGATATGATTTAAAAGCAGCACGCCCTCCATGGCAGCTCAGCAATAATCACAATCTCATATATTAAATGGAAACACTTAAGCCTAAACTTTGAGACTTCCGATCTCCGATATGCGATCATCGTTGATAGGAGATCTGAAAAGTTATGGTATTAACTCTAAAAAGGACCATTATGAAGGTGCGACAAGACATCCCATAAATGGAATTAAAGTCTCACGTTATGGATTATGAGGAAATCATTAAAAGATATTCATGGTTGAAATCCTTCACGGATTTCATCTAGGGTGGTATAATATTTCTTTAATCTGTCATATTTATTATGATTAAATGCCATTGATCCTCTCTGCCTTGTATTCATTCTTAAAATAATTTTTCCATCATTCTGCCCATTTGTTTCATTGTGCAGACCTGAGAAATAACTACCAGTTAGGAAAATTTCAAAGAAATCTAGGAAAGCGAAGGTCTCCATCATTCCAAAAGAGAAATCGGCTAAATTGGTATTAGTAACCGATACTACTTGTCTGGGACTTGAAAAAAATTCATGGGAAGCTGTTTACAATCTACTAGAGGCAGAAGGACCAACTGTAATTCAAGAAGGAAGAGAAACAAAAGATTCAAATAAAAATCAGAAAGTACTCTGAAGGAATTGGCGAGCTCTTATCTTCACAAAATAGCATCTCGTGCAAATGTGTTCCTGTATAATGACTTGGTGAGATGGGTGATATAAAGTATAAATATAACAGATAGGGCATTCTTCACGTCAGATGGAAAGATGTTCGGGTCTTTCAAAGCAGAAGACATCAAGAAGATGTATCACCTATCGGACCCTCAGAAAATCTACAATAAAACATTTTTGGAAGACTTCGCCAAAGAAAATGAAGTGGAGTCGGATCTTATCAAGGAATGGAGGCATTTTCCAAAAAAGCACAAGCACGAATATTTGGTTATGTACTCCATAGAATCCTTGGCGTCTCCTTATTACTATGCTGCAACTATGATGTGTAGATTGTTTGTAACTGTCAACTTGAATAAATTTTCTATTGAGATGGTACCTTTAATTGAAGCAGCTATTAACTCCTACATCATGGATTGGCCAACCATTTTATCTGATACAATGGCAAACAAAATCCTTGATTATAGGAGAAATAGATATGTGTCTACTTGGGTAATACCCCCATTTTACATGAGTGCTTATATTATTGACACCATATGCTTCAACTTTGACTTCCCTATTCTAGGTTGGAAGTGGACTCCTCAAAACCCAAATCCTATCCACATTTACCACAAATATCTGTGGAAGGCCTATTACAAAGACCATATATACAGAATTTGTCATGGTTTTATCTTGCTAGTTCACCGAGCTATATTCAACAAACCTTCTCCAAGGTTATCCAACGATGCCAGCATTGAACTAATCTCAATAGGAAGCTAGTTTGGAGAGGAAAAATTCACCTATATCTGGCTATTCAGAAGCATCACTGATCCCCGTGTTCTACCCTTGTACATTCCCGATAAATTGTTAGCTCAAGAAATAGCCTATCAAATAACAGAGAAAGGGATGTCTAGAAACTTGAAGAATTCAAAGAAGTAGATGTGGCCTACATTTCCTCTCCGATGTGGATCTTTTTCTCTACATGATTTTAAACATGCAGAGAAAGAAGCCCCAAAAATAAAAGAGCTAAGATGAGAATCCATCCCCAAAAGACAATATGACCCAAAGAAATTTTCCCATAAATTTACATCTATGGTATAGGTCGCTAAATTCGAACATGAAGATGCTGATTTCAACGATGTATTCACCTCAGCCAAGGTATTTTCATAGGTTAAACATATGGAAAATTTAAAATTTGATGCAAAAGACATGGAAAAGTTCATGCAGTTCAGGACTAAGGGACTACTAACAATACCTCTTGATTAGTTAAGAACTACTCCCCTACTGCAACAGGAAGAACACAGTGAAGAAAAGAACACCAAAAAATAGCAGGACAAGAAGAATACAGGAAATAAGGCCAACTCTCAAACTGATAAGGAGGAGATAGGTAAAAAGGCTGATACTCAACCGGAACAGGAAAAAATAGGTAAAAAGGCTGGCGATTCCTCCGACACCGATATGCATATTAATTCAAATCTATTGAAGGAGTGGGAACAGTTTGATCATAAAATCAAGGGCCAAAATGGTTCCCAGAATGTAGCTACAACGCAATCGCCTGCAACACAACAACCCATGGTAACCAGTGTTACAATCGAAGGAGTAGTCGGCAAAGCTAATACCCAAGATATTGAGATCATCCCAGAAAATCCTTCTGAAGAAATTTTATTGAAGGTTGAATATATACCGCCCTTGGATGTCTTCTACAGTCCAAAGCATAGGGCTGTAGTTAGAAAAAAAAGGAAGAAAAGGAAAATCGATTAGGGTTTATTTTCATCTCCTCAAGTCGAATTAATGAATGTTTTCTGGAAAGACTCTGAAGTTAATCCTTCAGAGGATTTAACTAACTTGTCTCAATATGCAGGGGCTTATACAACAACGACAATGGACAAAGAATCCGAAGTCAGCCAATTAATAAAAGAAAAAGATCAAAAAATAGCACTGCTGGAAGAAAAGGAAACAATGGATCGTAAAAAAATAGCATAGCTAGAACAATAGCTAATTGAAGAAAGACAACAGATTGAGTAGCTTAAAGAGAAGTTGAATCTTGAGAAGAAAAATCTTGACCAGAAAGCTCTACACAAGCAACAACAGCTATATCAAGAGATGAAAAAATTGTAGGTAATGCTTCAATAGGAGAAGATGGCCAAAGAAGAACAGAGTGCCATGTTATAACAAGCACATATACAAAAATTTAAGGAGTATCCTGAAATTGATCAATTCAAAATGGAGGCTCTCGAATCAAGTAAAGCATTGTCACGATAGCTTGATATTTTATTTCATAAAATATCAATGGCCGACCCTCTATGTGTAATAGCTACATCTCTCATAGAAAAGGCAGTAAACACAAGGCTTGAATTTGAAGATGCCGATGAGAAAATTTCGGGGTTCCTCACATGGCAAGACATAGACCAAGGCATAGCTACCAATCTTCCCAAGATCCAAGAATCACATAAGGAAATTTTGTTTGCAGAATGGTAAATGCAATTAATAAAGGAAGAAAGGGCTACCTCTAGGGCAAGAGCTGTAATGAATAGTTTAGTGGAATTAATCAACGAAAATTTGTATACGACCAACTTAATTTCCGATTGCATCCCAGGGAAACTCCCAAAAATCAAATAATTAGAGAAACAATGGAAGCAGGATTTACCAGCAAGGACCAATAGATCGGCGCAATGCAAGGGCTCACATGGGACGCATTCTGGTTCTATTTGGTTAAACCACACAGCCAGCAGATGACTACAAAATGCCTCTCCCATGCCATCAGTTATATGCTTCTAGAGCTTTTGGATGCCACATATACTAGCCAGCTACATTCTCGATTGAGTCATCCTTCCGAAGTGAAACAAATGCTATCGATTTTCTAGCTGCGCGTACCAGATATGAAAGAGATGCAATGAACCTGTTCTAGTGGAGATCACAATTCCATTTTTTATGAAATTAGATCTCCGATTTTCATGTTTTGGTAGTTCCAACAACATTCAAGCGATGTTTTAGATAGTTAGTTTTAGTTTTATTATTATTTAAACCCCTTTCATGTATTTAGAAAGGGGTCCTCAATTTGTATTAATTTTTGACTTGGGAAGCTACACTTCTGTACTTCCAAATATATTATTTTTATTAATGGTGGATCAAGATTCTGCAATTTTATGAGGAAATTATTTTCAAGAATTTGCACTTTTTCTTTTCCTGGATGTTGTTCTAAGTAAAAAAGCGGGATTAGAGTGTTATTTGCATCAGAAGATTACAAATGTATCTGGTATTTCTATCGTTATCATGTTGCTTAATTTTCCTTATGCAATGAAACATTCTCTTTGAAAATTGCTATTGTTTACATATATATGCCTGTGAAACAATCCTTTAGTTATATCATTTCTGAAAACTTAGAATTGCTATCTTTCAAAAAATATGTGAGTGATATAAACGAATGCGATATGTTATCATCATTACTTTGTTTAATTTCTTAAGAAAAGTAATTATTGTATTTGAATACAGCTTTCTTTTGGATGAATAAGCCATCTATATGATTATTCATCTAATCAGAACAAATCTAGAATTGCACTTATTATAGTATATCCGGGTTAAGTAGAGTTATTTGTATTTATTAAGTTATAGATTAGATTAATTATCATTTCCATTACCCGTTATACAAACAATCAATCATCAATCCATATCTCATTGGGAAACTGGTCCCATATTATCCAATCAGAGCCACCATCCCAAACGGAAAAGGAGTTGTACTAAGGTCCGGACCGGGTGATTTCCCCCAATGTTGAAGTTAGGATTTTAGGGGCTTCAACAGAGACCAACTCGAAGGTGGTCAACACTTCCCCTCTTTGATTCTCTTGTCCTCCTCTCAAGAATTGTATCTTCTTTGAGCTAATCCAGAAATTCTGGCAAGAAATATTTAATAGAAGGTAGTTGAACATCATTTCCTTGATCATCGATCAAAGGTGGCTCATACAAGCATAAGTTTTCAACATTAAAAACTGAATACATTTGCATGTAAGAAGGTAAATCAAGTGGGAATGCATTGTTACCAACTTTTTTTATGATCTTGAAAGGACCATAGTGAATGGGTTTGAGATTTTTACCTTCCCCTTGCATCATTTATTTTCTAATGTGCAACCATACCTAATCTCCCTCTTGAAACTTGTGATCAACCCGGTGTTTGTCTCGCCTCTCTTTGTATTTTCTTTGACTTTTCTCAAGTTGTTGTTGAAATTTTTTATGTATCATCTGAATTTTCTCAATGAACTTTCGAGCCTTATCAATATCACTATGGCCATCAATTGCAACATCCTTCCCAAAGATGAAGTCTAACGACGATTTTGGCACATACCCAAAGCATACTTCAAAATGTGAGGTTTGTGTTGAAGAGTGCTTTGTCTAGTTGTAAGCGTGCTGAATATAATGCAATTTTTCATCCCACAACTTAGGATGTTTGCTGCAATATCCTCTCAATAGATGTGTTAGTCATCCATAATTTTTACTATCTGTAGATGACTATATATTTGTCCTAGATTTCTAAAAACAAAATTCCATGAACATTGTCAGTTTTAGAAATCTCACTGCCTTCATTATCCTTAGAGAAAATTTTTCACTATTCTATCATTTTTCCATTCCATGGTCACCCTATTGCTCCTAAAAGGCATCTTATGTGCTTTTACCTACCCATGTTATTGTAGATGACTAGGGTTTTCGAGGGAATTTTTCTTGGTTTCATGACTTCCATGGTTAAAGCATCAACAAGGCTTGTATCATGACGTTATTACACCTTCCCTTATCCTTAATATACCTTCATAAACACTTCTCGTCACTCCTATCCCCCATCATTTTTTTACAAAACCTAGCCTATTGCTACAATTTGACACTTTTCGAGACTAGGCCTGTGTTTTGCCCTTTTGGACCCCTTCCCCTCACTGAATCCTTGAAATTCCACTTTCCCCTACTCTCTAACATCTATCCCTATCCCCAAAAATTTCCCCAAGAATTTAGACAACCCTTAACCCCCTTCATTCCCCTCCCTCTACAAGGTAGTCCTAAATTCCCTATTTTGCCTACACCAAACCCTAATTTCCCCTTCCAAATAAGCTAGGTTTTTCTATGGAAAAGAGGCATAGGAGTAGAGGATCCATATGATGGGTCATATAATCAATAATAAATCCATAACAACTCATAAACATCATGCCTCCATCATTTTCCAAGAATTCATTCCAAGAGTCAAGCCATTTATCACTCATAAGGCTTGTTTCGCTTCAAATTGTGTTTCCAAACAAAAAAAGATGAATTTGAAAAATCTGAGATAGGTTTTTGTCCATCATAGGTCCAAGAAGAAAAAATTCCTTCATATTTTACACAGGTATCATGGTTTGGGAGCAATGTCAAAAATACAGGTGTCCCAAGAGAATTGCTGCACTACCGGAGTGACCTTGGGAAAATCAGGTTCTCTCATATCTGAAGTGTCAAAATGACTTTCTTGATGAGTCAAATGATAACTAGACTAGAAGAGATCTCCAATGAACTATCATGACCTCAATTTGGAGTTGAGTAAGGCCTCCAAAAGTTGTCTGCACCAGCACTCTGCATTTCTGCACCATCATTCAACACTTTTTGACCAGTCTTGGGAGAATCAACTTTTGACAGGTCAAATCAACTCCAATTAGAGAAAACAAGGTATATTTGGAAATTATACAGGATACAATTTCCAAATAACTATCATGGGCCCAATTTGGACACCGGGAAAGCCTCCAAATTCTCTTTGCAAAAAGGCGCTACGCCTTAAGAAATTGGCGATGCACCTTTGGACAAGAAAAGCTTCTAAGCCCTCTTACAACTCAAATCTCCTCAAAAGCTGTTAGGTCCCTATATTACTAGTATAGTCCCTTATTGTTGTTAGTGTAACCCCCTTATTTTTATTATTGTACCCTTGTAACCCCCATATTGTTATTATTGTGCCCTTAAATTATTATTGTTAGGTCGGCTAGGATTACATTGTGGCCCACTAGGATTACATTATGGCCCCATGGACTCGTATATATAGAAAGGAGGTTTTGTAAATTGTATCATCCAAGAATTTTTCATTTATGTAATGTATTGGAGGTTTCCCCCTCGAAGTGGCTTATTTCTAAGGCGTTTATATCTCTTTTCTTCTATTTTTGGAGCTGGTTACACAACATTTGGTATCATAGCTTTGGATTCTAGGGTTTCGCTGCTCTAAACAGGTCATTGTGGAATTTTCGCTATAACATTTTTTCTACGAAGGTTCAGAATCTGAAATTTTTAGGGTGTGAAGCTGAAATCCCGAGGAAAATTCTCAAAAAAGTTTAGAGCTTGGTTCGCAATATTTTCAGAGATATGATCTGTGGAAGGTAGTGATTTTTCAGGCTCCCGAATTTCATCTCAAAGAGGTGATCGTGGGAAAATATTCATAAATATCTCTCTGAGCATCAGATTGGAGTGCCGTAAAAATTGGTCGCAATCACACGGAATTTGGTTTCTTTTCTATCAATTTCAGAGCCGAAGGATGAAACAGTGACACGTGGAAATCCATACAAGTTCACTCTACTGAACTAATCCAAAATTGGGTCATTATGGGAGATTGGACATAACTTTGTCTTGAAGAATCAAAATCAGATTAGACCTGTGGCATTTTAAAGAAGCTTAAGAGGGCTACTGTAGCTCTAAATTTGAGATATTGAAGATCCATAATTACAGAGATAACTCAATTTCAATATCGAGCTCCTCAAAAGCAAGTAAAAGGTGTGTATATTTTTTCCCAATTGCATAAGTCTTCTTTGAAGAATCAAGTTGAATTGATTCCAAGGGAATATTGTAGAATAGATATCAGTATTGGATTCTAAAATGGCCGCTAAAAAGAATTCAACACCCATTAAGCCTTTAGAAGGCTCTAAGATGACTCAAGAAGACGAAGAATGGCACCATGAAATATCAAAATTACAAGAGCAAGTGCAACAAATTTCGCTCTCGCAAAGAACAACAAAAAATGAAATGGAAGTTTTGAAGAAAGGTGTGGAAGCTAAGATGAATGGTTTGGAAGCTAAGATGGATGGAATGGAAGTGGGCATGGAAGCTAATATGGATGACATGGAAGCTAAGATCGATGAAAAAATGAAAGACAACATGGAAAACATGAAGAAGGATCTAAAAGTAGACATCGAAGGTTTGGAAAAGTTGATACAAGAAATGTTTCCTAATGGTGAAAAGATTGTAGAGGAAACTCATGATGAGAACAAAATAAATGTTAATCGTGATTTCATAAACTCTACTGTTGGAGGGAAGAACCACCATATTCCAAAAATGGATATGAGGAAGTTTGATGGAAAGGATCCTGTAACATGGATACTACAGATGGAGCAATATTTTGATCTCCATAATGTGCAAAACACACAAAAGGTACGCATTGCAAATTTAAATTTATAACCAAATACATTTGTATGGTATCGATGGCTTTGCTACCATAAAAAAATTGTCACATGGTCAATTTTTACGGAGGAAATGATAGCACATTATGAGGATACAAAGAGCAACACCTTCTTTAGCCAATTGATAAATCTCAAACAAAAGGGTTTAATGGGGGAGAAAATTGAGGACTTCCAAAAATTGAATATAAGGGTAACTGATATTCCAGAGGAACACAGGATTGATCTCTTCATAGGTACTTTAAAGGATAACATCCAACATGAAGTTCGTGTTTTGGAACCTGATTCATTGGAGAAGGCATTCATGTTGGCAAGAAAAATTGAATGTAAAATTATGGCGACAAGGAAACCTACCACTCACTTCTATAAAGAGGGAAGTGTTGCTACTCCTAGATTTCCACAACCTACAAGGTTGACACCACAACAATTGGAAGAAAAAAGAGCAAAAGGGCTTTGCTACAGTTGTGAAAGAAAATACACTAAAGGTCATAAGTGTGCTAAGAATAAATTATTTTACATAGATTGTGAAGAGGAATAAGAAAATGAACAAGAAGAGGAAATCCACCATGAACCAACCCAAGAGGTGGAAGAAATGAGTCTGACCATATCGTGTAATGCATTGGCAGGAATTACCACTCCTCAAACTCTCAATATAGAAGGACATATCAATAAGAAAAAGGTAATAGTGTTGATTGATTCAGGTAGTACCCATAATTTTATTCATTGTAAGGTAACCAAGGAATTGAATTGTTTCCTATACCCAACACCAGAATGTCAAGTGATGGTTACAAATGGAGGAACTATAAATTGCTCTGGAAAATGTCATAATATCAAGCTAACCATGGGGGAATATGTATTGAATAGTCCAATGCTTTCCATTCCTATGGGAGGTGATGATATTGTACTAGGAGTACAATGATTACAATCTTTGGGGACAATAGCTTTTAATTTTCAAGAATTTTTTTTGAAATTTTTTTCAGAAGGACAGGAATTTGAATTACGGGGTATTGCAGGGAAGCCGGGAAAGATAATAAGCTCTAATGTCATGACAAAGCTTCTAAAGAAAGAACAACGAGGTGTAATTGCACAATTATGCTCACTATAAGTTCCAACATCAAAATCATTTGTTTCTGCAGATCTCCAACAAGTCTTGGAAAATCATTCCAAGGTGTTTGAAACTCCCAAAGGACTCCCACCTATTCGTGATCATGATCATGCTATTCATTTTATTCCAGGAAGTGTTCCTCCAAACATCAGGCCTCATAGATATCCTTATGTCCAAAAGAGCGAAATTGAACGTATGATTGCAGAAATGTTAGAGGCGGGTATAATTCAACCTAATCAAAGTTCTTTCTCTGCTCCTGTAGTATTGGTACACAAGAAGGATGGATCATGGTGAATGTGTCTGGATTATAGGGAGCTCAATAAGCTCACCATTAAAGATAAAATTCCCATTCCCATGATTGATGAATTATTGAATGAATTACATGGAACAATTTATTTTACCAAGTTGGATCTTCGTTCAGGATATCATCAAATTAGAATGAAGACTGAAGATATTCCAAAAACAACATTTTGAACTCATGAGGGTCATTATGAATTTTTGGTCATGCATTTTGGCCTTACCAATGCACCTTCTACATTTCAATGGTTGATGAATTCCATTTTCAAACCCTTCCTTAGAAATTTTGTGCTAGTATTTTTTGATAATATACTAATCTACAGCAGGTCTTGGAAGGATCATGTTGAACATGTTGACAGGGTGCTCAAAATATTACAGGAGAAACAATTATATTCAAAAACATCCAAATGTTTCTTTGGAGTACAAGAGGTGGAATATCCGGGTCATATTGTATCTCACGAGGGTGTTAAGGTAGACCCTAACAAAATTAAAGCCATTAATGAATGGAAAGTCCCCACAACCATAAAGCAGTTGTGAGGGTTTCTCGGGTTAACAGGGTATTATCGCAAGTTTGTTAAGAATTATGGGAGAATAGCAGCGCCTCTAACAACAATATTGAAGAAAGATGCATTTTCATGGACTCCTGAAGCAACTAAGGCCTTTGAACATCTTAAAGAGGCAATGTGTCAAGTACCAGTCTTAGCTACACCAGACTTCACAAAAACCTTTATTGTGGAATGTGATGCCTCAGGAAATGGAATTGGTGCTGTTTTAATGTAGGAAGGAAGACCCATTGCTTTTGAAAGTTGTCCAATCAAAGGAAATCATTTACATAAACCTATTTATGAGACGGAAATGTTAGCAATACTGCATGCACTAAAGAAATGGCGAACATACCTAATGGGAAGACACTTCAAGGTAAAAACTGATCATGATAGTCTTAAACACTTTTTGGAGCAAAGAAGATCTTCAGAAGAGCAGCAAAAATGGGTCACAAAGATGTTGGGTTATGAACTTGAAATAATCTACAAAAAAGGAAAGCTTAATGTTGTTGCAGATGCACTCTCAAGAAAGAATGAGGAGGTGGAAGCATTGCTTTGTGCCATTTCTATTATCCAACCAGATTGGATAACCGAAGCAAGAGATGAATGGAAGAAGGACAAAGATGTATGGACACTCATTCAAAAGTTGCAGCAAGATCCTAGTACATCTGATACATTTAGTTGGAAAAATGATTCCTTATGGTACAAAGATCACTTATATCTTTGTAGGAATTACCAACTAAAACAAAAGATTCTTTTGGAACTGCACACTTCTCCTTTAGGAGGACACTCAGGATTTTAAAAAACTTACCACAGGGTGAAGAAATAATTTTTTTGGGATGGCCTTAAATCTGATATTCAAAATTTTGTGGCAGAATGTTTGGTTTGCCAGCAGAATAAAGTTAAGACAATTAAGACCCTGGGACTTCTACAACCTTTATCCATTCCAAGTCAACGTTGGGAGGAGATTTCAATGGATTTTATCACAAGTTTACCTAAGTCCGAAGGAAAGAGTGTCATCATGGTGGTAGTTGATAGACTTACCAAGTATGCATACTTTTGTGCATTATCTCATCCATTTAAAGCAAGTACAGTTGCTACTACATTTATGGACAGAATTCAAAAGCTACATGGAAGCCCAAGGGTTATTGTGAGCGACATAGATCCCATTTTTACTAGAAATTTTTGGACGGAGTTATTTTCTTGTTTGGGTACTCAATTAGCTCATAGCTCATCTTATCATCCTCAATCTGATGGTCAAACCGAGATAGTAAATAAATGTTTGGAAGGATATCTTCGTTGTTTTGTATCTGATAAACAAACACAATGGGTCAAGTGGTTACCTCTCGTTGAATGGTGGTATAACACTTCCTTCCATACTGCAACAAAAATGACCCCATTTATGGCACTTTATGGATATCATCCACCATCCATCACATCATCTTTAAGAGAAAATTCGAAGGTTCAAGCAGTGGAAGATCACATCGAGCATTAGCAAGAAGTTCTCCAACTCTTAAAGGATAACCTGAATTTGGCACAAAACCGAATGAAACAACAGGCAGATCAACATCGCAGCGAGAGAATTTTTGATGTAGGAGATTGGGTATTTTTACGGCTACAACCATACAAACAAATGTCCCTCAAGCAAGCTAAGAAAGATAATAAATTATTACCAAAGTACTATGGTCCTTACAAGGTGTTGCAAAAGATTGGTACTATGGCATACAAATTGGAGCTTCCTGCTTCTTCGCGAGTACATCCAGTTTTCCATGTTTCATGCTTAAAGAAGGTTATAGGTGAAAATATTCCAATTCAAACAATATTGCCAGAACTTGATGAGGAAGGAAAAATCATATTGGAACCTGAAGCGGTCACGGAAACAAGAACTCGACAGCTATGGAATCGATCAATTTCAGAGTATATCATCAAGTGGAAGAACTTACCCACTAAAGATTCTACATGGGAGGATGATAATTTTATACATAATCACCCAGAGCTACTCAAGCGTTGAGGACAACACTTTTTTGAAGGAGAGGGGCATGTTAGGTCCCTATATTACTAGTATAGTCCCTCCCCTTATTGTTATTATTGTACCCTTGTAACCCCCATATTGTTATTATTGTGCCCTTAAATTATTATTTTTAGGTCGGCTAGGATTACATTGTGGCCCACTAGGATTACATTATGGCCCCATGGACTCCTATATATAGAAAGGAGGTTTTGTAAATTGTATCATCCAAGAATGTTTCATTTATGTAATGTATTGGAGGTTTCCCCCTCTAAGTGGCTTATTTCTAAGGCGTTGATATCTCTTTTCTTCTATTTTTGGAGCTGGTTACACAACAAAAGCTTCCAAACTCTTGCTAAGGGTCCTCCAAAAATATTTGAAAATTGATGAGGTAAGTGGTTTTTCCCTAATGAAGAACATCTTCTAACAAAGAAGATAGGAAGCACTTTGCTCTAAGAGGAACTAGGGTTTTACACTTGGCAGTCCAACAGTGTGCCAAGCAGTGATCAAATGCAGCAAAAAAATTGAAGATGGCATACAAAGCCAAGCATGAAGAAAACCTGCAGAAGGTAAAGAGTATTAGTGTGAAAGGTCCAAATTCATCATATCAAATCATTTGCAAGAAAATGTAAAAACAACTATCCAAGGTAAAAATATAAGTTTCAATATTTTAATGGAAGCTACAAGTAAGTTCCTAAAGATATTGTCCTCTGTCTTGAGTCCCAAAGTATAAAAAGAAATATATCATGCCTCTAGGATCAGAAGGAAGCAAGTTTCATATCTCCAGCAACCTGCAAGTAAAGGGTCAAAGAACATCATTAAAAGAAAGTGAAAATGACTTAAAACACCAAATAATGGGTTTATAAAGTTTAAAATGATTCCCAAGTCTATCACAAGTCATTTTTTCATTTCATATTAATCATGGTTCACTTGCAGAGAGTTGAAGTTTTCAAAGGAAGAAGAAATTTAAGTTTTTAAGTCAAACTGGGCAAAATTTTGTGGCATTGCGTGTTAAGGGTCAGGCGCTGCGTGTCCGAAGGAATTTCCTGTGCAAATTTGCATTGTGCTACGTGTCCACCCAGGAAAGCCTGAAAGGCCCAAAGCACATGCAGGCACTGCACATTCATAGACTCGACTGGCCCTAAACGTGTGCAGGCGCTGCACGTTCATAGCCCGACAGGGCCGACTCTGTGTGCAGGTGCTACGCTTTTGCCTAACGCTCGTCCTTCACCTACAAGCGCCCAAAAAACATCAAAAAATCCTTCAAGCTGACATCAAAGGAATTTCAAGGGCATTGAAAATTGGTAGGTGGATGTCTTGCCTTTTCCTCCAGTGGATTTTGATGGTTTAATGTCAGAAGGAATTGACCAAACCCTAAGGAGTGAAAAACCCTAATCTTCATGCTAAAAAACCCTATTTCAAACTCCATCATTTACAAACAAGAATATATCAGTCAAGTAGGGTATGAAGTAGTATGGTTGCAGTGATTTGAAGAAGACGACAGTAAAGAGGAAGAAAATGAAGAGGTAGGGGGTAGTGATGTCAACATGGAACAAACAAATGAAGATGAGGTAGAAAATGTTGATGAAGAGGAAGCCACTGAATCTAAGGGCAGTGAAACTCATATTGGGAATAATGAAGAAAGAATCAATGAGGAAGAAGACAGTCATGACAGTCATGAAAACAGTGAAAACAGTGAGCCTCACAGTGATAATGATGGTGCAGAAAGTAGTAAAAATGCAGAGGAGAGCAACAATCATGATGATGATGCTAGGGACAACAGTAAAAATCAAATCCACAATGAAAGTAAAAATAGTGAGGTTCCTAGTAGTGATAGGGGCATTGATGATGTTGGAGACGAAGATAAAAGTGAAGAAAATGAAGAATTTGATGAGAGAGGTAGAGATCACAGCCATGAGACTCCTAGCAGTATTGATGAACAAGATGAAGATGGTGAAAAATGCAGTGCAGAAATCAGTAAAGAGGCAAACATTGATGAAAATACTAATGATGGAATACCTAGCATTGAAGGTAAAGAAGAAAGAAATGATGATCATGTTGTCAACAAAGATAGTTAGGATGCAGCAAGCCATGAAGAAGAGGTCGTTGAGACAGAAACTAGTAAGGATCATAACAAGTCAGAAAGCAGTGCTAAAGGCAGTGAAGGAGAAGGTCAGGTGCAAATGAGGAATGAAGAAAAGACCAATAAGGCAGAAATCATTGAAGCAGATAATAGTGAGGGCAATAATGAAACAAAAAGCAGTGCAAAAGATAATGCAGAAGGCAGTGATGAAGAAAAGAATAGTGAAGAAAGTGCAGTGAAGGAAATTAGGCCTATGGAGGACATGATGGAACCAAAGAGGAAAAATACCAAGCTAACCTTGGAATCTTGGATGAATCTTCTTGAAAGTCCTGCCAAACCCCATAAGGAATATATCTACCAATTTGGGAATTTTTTTGAGAATTTTTGGTTTCTTGCTAATTTTAAGGCTTGAAGGCGCAACACCCTTGGCGCTACGCTTTCACCTCAGGAATCCTTAGGGTGAAAACTTTGCATTTTTTGAATCCTTAGCTCAATTACAAAATTCTCACTAAATTTCAGAGCATTTGGAGCATCTTTGGTCCCTCAAAAGGCTAAAAATACCTCATTTTTCACCTTTCTACCTCATTTTCAGGATTGGCACTGTGCCTAAAGCAGCCTTGGGAGATTCAATTTTTGGACAGGTAAATGGATCCCAATCAAAAAACCAAGGGAATTTTTTGAAATTAGACTCTACAGGATTTCCAACGAGCCATCACGGAGCAAATTACGACATCGGGAAGGGCATCAAAACTTGGCTGCAAGTGGACCCATGTTTCCTGTGCATGTGCTATGCCTTCAAACCTCACTGATGCGTATTTAATGTGAAAAAGTCAAAAAAAGACACTCATTAATGGAAAAATGATATTTTAGTTTTTTTTGGGGCAAATCACTCCAAAGTTAGGTGCTAAGAGTTATTTTTTCATTTGTTTCATGAGATATTTTGTGTCTTGGGCCTTGCATGGTCTCTTAGACATAAATGACATTTATGGGTGTTTTTTACATTTTGAAATCCTATTTAGGGTTTTTACCCTCCTTTTATAGATAAATAGAGCATTACGCCTTATTTTAAAGGTTGGCATTTGATGACTCTTGGGAGCAATACATAGCTTTTTGGAGATTGAAGAGAAATTGGTGTTGTGGAATTTGTGGATGGCTTGTTTTGATTGATGATGGAGAAGCCTTGCTTGTACGATTCCTGAGCATGGTTAATGGTGATGTTCTTCTATTTAGCTCTTGTTTTCATATGTATCATTGTGTTTCATCCTTCTATATTGTAGTAGGACAAATGTTTTAGACTAAGAAATTTTTTTCAATGGCACCTTAGCTCTGTTTGTTCTTCATTGCCTTTATGTTTTCCTCTGCTAGGTCAGTTTAGAGAATTCTTAGTTGCTCTCTAGACCCACCCAAGCTTGTTTGTCTTATGAATGGTTCAATACAATAGATATCAAAGATGTTTTATGGTTAGCCCTACTTGTTTGATGTCACTAAAACACTGTTCTTGAGATCTTTCTTTGGAGTATCACTAATTAGGTTTTGCCAAAGAGGCTATGTTTCGATCATACCCTTTGTCCATTCTTGAAAGGTTTTTTTGGAGGTCTTTATGGCTATGATCAATGATGTTTAGGAGTTCCCTCTTTTTTTATTAATGTTATATGTTTATCTTAAATGTTTTTCTAACCTTGAAGGTGAAATAAATAGAAGTTAAATAAGTTTCTTGCCTTCTATAGTTCACTGGATTGTTTGTCTTAAATGCTTATTTTCTTGAGTTTAATCAAAGAGTTGTTGGTTTTCCCTATCTTATGATTACTTCTTTATGCTAAATAGTGTTGAAGGCCCTTCTTGTTAATGTATTTGACAAAGGATTCTTAACTTCCCTTTGCCTGACTTTGTTCACAAACTTGATGTTCATTTCAACTCACACAATCCTTGAAAATCCATTTGACCAAGTTAGATTTTCCTTGTGATTCACCCTGATTCATTGTTGAGATATCCATGAATTTTATAGACTCCATAGCCCAATGACTTGAATATTCCCTCACTCCATCTATTCTACTTGATCATCTACCCAGCCAAAACAAACAAACAAACCCTAAACTTAACAACTAGCCTAAAATCAAACCCTAAAAGAAAACAAGTTCACATCCTTTGCACAAAATAGAGAGAGCCCTCTCTGAGTCCAGGAAGGCTAGGTCCTAAGACTCCAAAGACTAGTCTGATGCTACCCCTGTTCATTTGTTCTCACCAATCTAACAAATTAGGGGGACCTAACAAGATGGACAACTATTTTGTTCACCACCTCGGTTTGTCCATCTATTTGTGGATGAAAAGTGGTACTCTCTTTCAACTTTGTGTCCATAATTCTCCATATATTTGACCAAAAATTCCCATTGAGCCTAGAATCCCTATCACTAACAATAGAAGTGGGAAATCCATAATGAACCCAAATATTTTGAAAATAAATTTCAGCAGTTTGTTTAGGAGTAATGGTTTTCTTACATGGCATAAGTATAAACATTTTACTGAGTCTATCCACAACTACATAAAGAAAATCATGTTTCTTTCTTGACATAGCTAGACCTCCAACAAAGTCCATGGAGATGCTCTCCCATGGCCTTGATGGTACCGGTAGTGGCGTGTACAATCCAAGCTTCCTATTACTAGGCTTACTTGTTGCACGCATAGAACAACCTCTTATAAAACGTGGCACACTATATATCATGCGAGGCTAATAAAAATACCTGTGTATATGCGCCATTGTTTTGCTTACCCAAAAGTGTCCAACAATAAGAGAAGAATGAGCTTCTCTCATGAAACTTAGCCTCTCTCCTTGTGGAAAACATAGCTTGCCCAAATGAAACAGAAATTTTTTATGCATGTGATAATATTTTTCGTCAACTTGATTCCCTTCACTCAAAATAACATACACATTTTGAAAATCAATGTCACGTGCATATTGTTCTATGTAACTATCATGTACAACAAAATCATTTTTGAGTAATGTAGAAGCACTAATGATTGGTATCGAAAGCATATCTGCAACTTTATTGAATATACCTTTTTGTACCTTATAATCAAGTGAAAGTGTTGAAGAAATCTCATCCACCTGAAATGTCTTGATTGCTGCAATTTTGTTTGCGACTACAAGTACTGTAATGGTTGCTGATCAGTGTGTACAATAGTATCTTTACCCATCAAGTAGTGTTTCCACTTCTTGACACTTTTTACCAACGCGTATAGTTCTTTGTCATATGTAGGACAATTAGTCAGAGCACCATTAAAATTTTCAGAATGAAAGGAGATAGGCTTACCATGCTACAAAAGAACTGTGCCCACGACATAATCACTAGCATCGGTTTCTATCTTGAAAGGTTGTATCAAATTTAGTAATGCAAAGACTCGAGCAGAACTGATCTTGTCTTTTAAAGCATTGAAAGCTTGTTACTGTTTTCCTCCCCATTGGAAGTCTTTCTTCACACTTGTCACTGCATGCATAGGAGCTATGATGGAAGAAAATTTAGCATTAAACTTCCTCCAATATTGAGCTGCACCTAAGAAAATTCTTACCTAGGAAACTGTTTTGGGTGTGGGCCAATTCACAATGGCCTCCACTTTAGAAGGATCAATCCTCAATTCCCCTCCTCCTACAATATGTCCCAAATAGACCAAATAAGTCTTTCCAAACTCATATTTTGACATCTTAAGAAACAATTTCTCTTTCTTCAAAATATCAAGCGCTCTATTCACATGCAAGACATGCTCTTCTCTTGTTTAGCTAAAAATAAAAATGTCATCTAAGTACACAATAAAAAAGTCATCATGTCTTTGATCAACCCAACACATTTCACCCTTTTTGAATCAAATGAATATAAGTCTCTGTAGGGTTTAGTAATTTTCAAATTTAACTCTTTCATTACTGATATTGGCATGAGATTATGTGATCTCTACAAGAAAAAAGGACATTGGTGAGGGGTGAAAAATGTCACCATAAGCTCATTGGTGAGGGTCAAAAGAGCCTTCGTCACTAAAAAATGAACATCACCAAAGGTGGCATCGCCTAAAGTAAAGGTGTAGTGGTGACATTCAAGGTACGTCACCAATAATGGTTTATAATGATGGATAGTGATCGTCACCATTTCATATGAGCAATGGTGGCAGACAATAGCCTCCGTCGCCAAAAACTTGAACGTCACTAAAGGTGGCGTCACTGAAAGCATGTGTTATGGTGACATTCAAGGTCTGTCACAAATATTTATTATAATGATGGATAGTGACTGTCACCATTTCATATGAACAACAACGATTTTCGGTGATGGACATTTCATGGCTGTCACTATTGGTGCATATATATGGCGACGTTCGTTGACTGTCACCATTTCATATTTGGTGAGGGTAAAAAACTATCATGACAAGCTCATTGGTGACATCAAGGTTGGTCATGAATAATGACTATAATGACAAACAATGACCCTCACCATTTCATATCAACAACAACAATTTATGGTGACAGACCTTTCATGGTCGTCACTATTGATGCATATATATGGTGGCGTTCGTTGACCATCAACATTTCATATTTTAGTGAGGGTCAAAAAACGTCACCATAAGCTCATTGGTGATGGTCAAAAGAGCATCCATCACCAAAAACTGATCTTTGTAATTCCCTATGAATATCAGGGCATGATGGAATCGAACCGCCAACCTCCTGCTTGTAAAGAAGGTGCTTTTCCATTGAGCTAGCACCCTTTAAAGAAGAGACTATAGAAAAGTTCTTAGCAAACCACTAATGTAAAAAAAGCTAAGAAATATTTCTTTGTAAAAGAGATATTCATGGTCAAATTAAAAATAAAGTGACCTTTTAGCATCATTGCAGTAGTGTTGTTATTACAATATTTGGCCCAAACAATAAATAGAAAAAATCCTTTTCAATTTAGTAGGAGCATGTTGGGAAAATAATCTCACAAGAATACCTAGCATTCAACATTCTGACCCACTAAATCACTTTTACATCCTTTTGAAGCCCTTCAACAAAGGGCTTAAAGTTGGGAACAATGTCATAAAAATACTTCCATCTATAGAACAAGCATTTTAAGCTTGCCTTTGTTGTACGGTATGGAAATTTGTCCTTTAGACAGATTTATGAGACAGAGAACCACTTTCACCCTTAAGAAAAAATGTGGTTGTAAATGCATGGTAAAATCTCTTAGCATAAATATGCTCTTAGTATTGTATTGGATTGTCAGACTAGTGTCAGGTTTAAGGGTGCCAAAGACTTTATATTTTAACTATGATATAGTGCACGCTAGGCTTTAGGACAACATATTCTTTAGGAATTTCATGTTGGGAAACCTCCAAATCTATGTCCTGGAAAACTCAAGTTAAATGGAAATATTTTTGTATAATGGTTGAGTCATGTGGATGCACATTAATATACATGTTTTTTCCTAAATTTGAATAATTTATGTATTTTTTGATCAACGAGTTTTTTGATATGGTTTTTATCTAGTTCCAATTTTATTCACATTTTTTAGGTTAACCATTTCGATGACTGGTCCAGTTCATGTAATTAAATAGATCATAAAAGATAAGGTGATATTTGTGTGTTCATGAGATTATTGCGTGCATAAGTAAGATGGGAGTTACAAAAATATTCACCTATGCACAATTGGAAAATTGGAGTGTCGTAGATGTAAGAAAATGTGTAAGAGAATATCCTAAATTTAGAAGTAAGAATATTGTGATGTGTCATTGGGGAAAAAAGGTTACAATTACCTGGAAATGTCTTCTTTACCAGTAGCTATTGGTCCAGAGATTGGACCAGAAGAACCCTCTTCTACAGACATAGCCAAATTTCAGTGAATTTTGGAGAAGAGGCTTCACACATTTAACAGAATGGAAAACCTGAAGTTAGACAAAAAAATGGATACTCTGACATCATCAGAGTCTGTAATCGTTAAACAAGATTCATCATTTTTATTGAAGTTACAAAGCACCATGGAGTATTCAGACAACTAAGCTTCTGTGAGGCTCATGTTTATATCTCTTTAATTTTGATTTTAGTTTGATTTTTAAAAAGTTTATATAACTTTATTATGTTGGTGTGTGCTACAAAGCTTTCTAGTACTTCAAGTAGATTTGATGATGTTGAATTTTGGGCAACACTTTCACATTATATGGGTTGACATGTCAACAAAACTACTGTGAGATGTAAAGCATTGGATTCCCATCCTTCGTGAAAATAAATTTGGCATGTCTCCTGCCTCAAGTTATTATTTAGCTTCATAAAATTATCGGAGATAGTAAACTATGCAGAGACATATGGCATTACAAAGATGGTTTTACTATCAATCTGCACCAAAATGCTAGCAATTAATGATAACATTTTAGCATTTCCTTTATCTTTATTTCTTAAGGAAAAATAAAGGAAATGATAAAACATTATGATTAATTGTTTCAGGATGTCTAAGGGTGATTCCAACCTCATCGGATTTCATCTGGAGAAAGTAGAATTTATTATCCCATTTGAAATTCAACAGTTTTCAAGATTTCATGATTGGTACGATTGTAACATTTTCATTAGATACTATCGTGTATAAGAGTATGAGATTGACATTTAATCAAGAGAACCAAGCCCTGGAGAAAGTAGAATTTCCTATCTCATTTAAAATTCAATAGTTTTCAGGATTTCGGGATTGGTAGGATTGCAACATTTTGATTAGATTATATCATGTATAAGGGTATGGGATTGGAATTTAATCAAGAGCACCAAGCCCTGAAGAAATTATAATTTCCTATTCAATTTAAAATTCAAGAGTTTTCACGATTTCAGGATTGGTAGGATTGTAACATTCTAATTATATTCTATCCTTTTTAAGGGTAAGGGATTGGCATTTAATCAAGAGCAGCAAGCCCTTTGTTTACCTTGATGTTAGTGATATTAATTGTTGGACTCCTCTTTTGGGGCCTTAAAAAAAATGTACCCTTCACTCAAGCAAAAACCATTGATAAAGCATGTTACGTTTTTTTGACCACATTTTAAAGCCTAGATTAGATAGTTTCATTAAAATTGGGTGGTGTTGACTGATATCCCTTGAGGATTGCAGTGGAGGCAAAGGGTGATACTAAATATGAGGATCCAAACATAAGGGATGGTGGAAAATTTCTTGACATTTATGATTGGAATTTATATATACTTTCTCATTTATTTACTATGATTTCTTTCCAATTTTCATATAATGTGATATTTATAGAATATCACATTGTATATGCATGTGTGTATGTATCTTGTTTCCCATTTCCAAAATGTTGGGGGATCATGTTTCCAGTTTTCATATAATGTGCTATTTATAAAATATCACATTGTATATGTATGTGTGTATGTATCTTGTTTCCCATTTCCAAAATGTTGGGGTATCATGTTTCCAGTGCACTTCCATTTTAGAAATGCATACCTATTACCTGATATCTTGCAACTTAGATGTTGCTAAATGGATATTGGATAACGCTTATAACAAGAAAAGATAGCACCAAATTGCGCATCAAACTCATTCAAGGACTAGTTCTATACCACAACAATTAGTTCGGTATTAAAACCACCCACTTTAGCATGGAGCCAGTCTGAATTGGTCGATTCCATACCAAACCAATCTAGGAAGAACCACCTAAAAAATCTAATTTTTGGGACTTTTACACGCATTTTGAAGCAAATAAGCAAGGGCTTAAGAAAGATAAAATGAGAAATTTAATGTCTTCCATCAAGATAAGGAGGGGAAATTAAGTGATTTTATTGCATTAGTGTATTTATTGTGGAGCAGGGATTGATTCACTGATACCATGGGGAATCAATGGAAAATGCTCGACAGAAAAAAAATAAAAAGGGCTTTTCCCTCGATTCACCTTGCAGGCATAGGGAGATATCGGCTGCTTGACCCCCACAAAAACCCGCAAACATTAAATACCCCCCAAATATCATCCTGAAATAGTAACAATGAAATGGGAAGGATAAAATAATAATTTTCTTTGGTTATAACTATTAGCTTGTAGACTCAAAGAGTCAAGAATATAATTCAATTTTTTTTTTTATAACCATTAGCAGGTCGTTATAAATATTTTTTGTTTCTTTTGTTCCTAGTTGGTGCTAAACAAGTTCTACAAAAGGTTCTTGACATTATTTCTACCATGCAGCTTAGTGGAAATGCTACAAAGGCACCAAGGGCTATTATAAACCCTTACTAGGAAGCAAGCTACATCAGTCATTATTGCAGACTTCTCAGTGATATTTTTAGCAGTGATTCAGCAAGTCAATCTTGACTTATACTATTGTACTTTCTCTCTCTCTCTTGAAAATGTGATATAATAATAAGGAGCATTGATCAAAGGGTTTTCCCATCTTGGGGTTTTTTCCTGGAATTAGCCAATATTTGGTTTTTTCTTGTCCTGGCTTGTCTTCTACATCTAATTTTTATGTTCTTTCATCAGTTAATATCATAAGTTACTAACTCACTATCAATGTGATAACGGTCTATGTGATTGCTAATGAAAATTTAATGGAATGGAATATGGACTTATATGGAACATTGAAGTAATCATCCTAAGAAAATAAAATGTTAATTAAATTAACATGGTATCAGATCTAGGTTGAGGACAAGCCATGAAAGAGAAAGAGAAATCACTAGATGTTTGATGACAATTCTCTATGGCCTTCTTGCAAGGCACTCTTGCAAATTAGTATTGAAAAAGTATAAGTTGCAGATCCTAGCAAGAATAGGGGATCACTAAAGATCAAGGACCGAGCTCCCTGTCAAAATTATAGGAATCAAATGAATTATATCTATAGCCTCAAGTGCATGTCTACAGCCAAGAATTTCTCGTACATTATTTCACTTAATTTAAGGTCAAAATTTTTGAAATTTCTTTGAGTTGAATTTGTTTTGGGAGATTGTATCTCGTTCGTAATTTCTATTGTAGGTTCATGTGAAATAAATGTCTGAAATTATATATGAGTCATAGAGTTCCTTTTAGTTGTTGCAGTGAGATTAATCTTCGCTATGCACATCTATATAACATGATGTTTCGTCGCATTCAGCTAGGCTTATCCAAAATAATATCAGTAAATTGTTGTTGGCATGTCTTCGACCTTGTATTAGGGCTAAAATGTTACACAAGAGGTGTGTAAGGAAACAAAAGGTAAATCCAATTACCATTCCTTAAATTCTCTTCATCCTCCTTTCAGAAGGACAACAATATTTTCATGAAGATAGATTTCTATAAAAGATCAGTCTTACGGCCAACTTATCGCACTCATTTTGGGAAGTTAAAGATTTGTATTTGTAACTAGATCTGAGGCAAAATTATTTGAGGATTTTATTAAGTATTTTATTTAAAGCATTAATTGAAGTATGGTCTGAAATCATGACTCACCTAGTTCATGATAACCTATAGTTGTTTTTCTGAAGAGGTCTCACGTTCATACAGTAAATATTAAGGCATACATCTCATGGATATAATCATATTTGAAGCATCAAATAGAAGTTTACATAACGTTTCCAAAAGAAATTATTATAATCATCACTATTGTAATAACTGAGATCCTAATTGGGATTGAGCTGATATATTTGGATGACCTCTGAATCTTGTTGAAATGATATCAACCATTATAATAAACACAGTCTTAAGGCACTTTCTAGAAATCTGAGAAATTTCTTTTTTATAGATTTGAAGGAGATATTTTTTTGTGGCTGCATGTCTTTTGACAACAAAGAATCTGAAGCTGTAATTTATGAAGGGGAACTATAACTTCAAGGCATAGTTCTAGAATATTCTCTAATTAGAATAATCATGTTTGCCTGTGTATAAAGGAAAGAGATATGATAGTGTTACAGTAACCTTGACCCTATTGCATACTATCCTTGATAACCTTCAAGCAAAAATGGTAATAAGTCAAATCAAATGAAGATGTGACAGTGGCCCTAACACAATTTCATCCAAGCTCCTATCATAAAGAAATAGAAGTCCATGAATAAAACGACAAATCATTACCCTACTCTCAGTCTTGGAAAGTAGTGATCACATTGGAAAGATGTAAAGCTTCAGGCATTAAGTAGTGGGAGCATTTGATATTTTGGAATCAAGGCTGTTGTAGCCTCACTAGAAGAAGCAGTCATGAAAACGTTCAAACTTGTGGACATCTGAAGATTGTTTTAAGATCGGACCTCCTTATGAAAAAAATTACTTCTCCTTCTCACCATCTATTATATGGCATAAAACCTATAAAATTTGGTCTAGATCCTTCAGTGGGTTGAGAAATAAGTGAAAACCTTATCATCGATCCTGGCTACAACAAGTGTTCACAGTTTTCATCTCCATTAACCAATGGCACTATAAGATCCTTGAGGGTAGAAGTTAGTTTTTCATAAACAATTCAAAGTACATTGTCTATTTGCCACATTCTTATACATCAAGAAATATGTTACATCAACAGTCATACATATTCTAAGTATATAGATGAATTTATGTTCTGAAGTTTAAAATTTGTGGAAGAAAAGCAACTTGAGATATCTTGATTCGATATGCATTTTTTGGGTTCTCTTTTTTCTATCTAGAATATGGCAAAATATGTTGAATAATTCTAAGGAACAGTTTAGATCATTGCAAGGTAAGTTTCAGAATAGGTCTCTCGAAATCTTCATACAGTCAGAAGTACCTATGATTTCAGAGGTACTATTGATGCAGGCATGACATTTTTGTTCAGTCCTGTTGGATAAAATATACATTGTTATTCAAATTTTTTATTGATCAAACACAACATGCGAGATATATTACCTATGTTTCATAGGGACCCGTCCCCACCATAATTCATGTCGTTCCCTCTATTTCATCATTCCGGGGACTTTGGAACTCATCAAAAACATCCTATATTTGTTGGGTTCTCCATCGAGGACTTGGGGAATTTAAGGTTGTATCCTAGCCGTCCCTAGAGAGAAGCTTCAAAACACTGCTCAAATTCAGTTGTAAGTAACTCTCTTCGGTGGATAAATCTGATTGAATTTGGTGCTGATTTTTGGTGTCCAGATATGAACAGAATTCAACCCCTTCTCCACATAAATTATCAACCTGAGGGCATTAGTTATTTCAAGACTTACGATAAAGTATATGCAGATACAAGCGCATGATCTGTTGTAGATCACAGGGTTAAATACATAACACACAAACCACTGTAACAACAATTAAATAAACCGCATAAATGAAAGGGATTCACAGCAATTAAATATAAACTGTAACAAAAATAAAGAAATCACACCAAAATGAAAACACTGCAAGAAAAAGGAAAACATAGCATTGATTAGAAGAGTGGGCCCAACTCTCTGATCAGGGTTGTGCTAAACTCACAAATTACAGAAGAAACAACAAGCTGTTGTGCATTCGATTAATAAAGAAAGTTCATTACAAGATTTGTAGGTTAAAGGGCTTAACCCCGATTCACATCCCGCAAGAATCTTTATACAAGTGTACTGAAACCTCCAATTCCTCTCAACAATGCCATTGTTACAAAAATACATTTTGTTACAACGACAACTTAGTTGCCTATAAAGAAACTGTGAAAAGGCCTGAAATGGTGCTGATACAAACAAGTCTGTTACGCTGTAACAACAAATGAGGAAAATGTTGGAGATGATAGGTTGTTCCTTGAATTACGACTGTAACGCTCATGTTTTAGCCAAATCTATAGAAATATTGGAGTCAATATGTAAAAAGGTAAAACCTCCATGAAAAATACTTCATTAATCAAATATCCCATGAAAGATAAGGAAAAGGGTTTTACCTCATGCATTTAAGAGTAATAATGGCACAAAGATATAGAAAGATAGGGTAAAATGGGAGAGGAAAGTATACATATCTGGTACCCAACATCTTCCCCCAACTGATCTATTTTCATGTCCTCATGCAGCTCGTCGTCTCCTGAGATCCGGATTGGACCGAATGTGATCGACATGAAGCTGTGTGAGGTCATATTCTGCAGCCATTTCTATTCCTGGTGGCTTATATCCTTCTATCAAAACAACATCCTTCCACCATTCTGGATCAACGTTATAGGCAGGAGTATACTGCTCAGTTGGAAACCAGAGAAGGGGAAATTGAAACCTTAAGCCCATCCATTTGACCCCACAAGTATGAATGCATACCATGAAACGTGGAATTATATCTAAAGCCTATGAAAAGTTGGGTGCCCAAAATGGTTCTTGTTCTCTGACGACTGAGGATGACATAATCCACCTTTTCTAACAATTGCCAGTGCTTCCTTGTGAAACATCGTAATCTAGCCGACACATAGGTCAGCGCACCATTTCTGGGTTGCCAACATATGTTCTTTACGACCCTCAATCTGTAAAAATATATAATGCTTATTATAAATATTTGAAGACTAACCATGCTCTCTTCTCGTCATTAATGGCCTGCCAGCTTGATTTTCTTCAAATGTATACTAGGTCTTTCTCCATTTAATCTGATTGATGGTATAAGAGGTGAAAGCTCTTAAATGGATATCCCCCATGAATGGAATGAGGTTAAAGGACTGATCATGTGTTAAGTAATACCCTTCATGTAGAGCTTTCACATTAAGTGTTGTCCTATAATATCATGAATTTTTAAAATACGGAGAAATTGAATGGGGTCCTCAATTTCGTACCAAATCTCCTTATATATAATTTCAAGAAAAAAGAAAAGAATTTGTTCATGAAGGAATAAGTAATAGCTATGTGCAGGAGGTCTGCAGGCCATTACTTGTTGTGCCAGGAAGAACATCTTCTCTTTATCTATCTTTAGTAACTGCATTTGTTCTTCCAACTCCTCTATTCTGGCCTTCTGTTTGGCCTGCTTCAGCCACAGCTTGTATAATTGATACATGTAACCTTTGACGACTCCAATGGCATGTTCTTGAACCCTATCTATTTCCTTCTTATGGTCACTCGCAACAGACTGCCACTTCCAAATTTCAGTGGCCAATACAAATTCTCAACATTCAAACAACTCTCCGATCGGGCTAGACTTGGTAGCCACAGTGGAGACCACGATTTTCGGCTTTAGTTCCCTCCATTTGTAGATTTTTACCTTCCTTTTTAATCGTGAAACTTTCTTCTTCAAATCCAAAACCTCCCTTTTGCGTCTCATGGTTTCACTGAACTGCATCTGATACTCTTCTTGAGAGGTAACCTTATTTTCTGACACTGTTCAACCCATTCTTGTTTAACAATGAATTTAGTTTCTGGGCCTATGACAGGCTCAGAAGGCAGCAGAATGTTGCTGGTATTCTCCACAGATTCTCTTATCAAGCCCTTCTGGATGGGCTCCTTATATCCAGTGGCTTCTTCTTCGATGTTTCCTCCTGTAACTTCTGTCATCTAGTTGACAATTTCATTGAAAAATCTGTGTTCTGATGTTTCCACAGGAACTCTGTCTTCTTCACGAGCCTCTAAGTGTTCTGGTTTGGTAGTGGCTGGGCCAATATTGGCTGTGTAAAAAAATTTAAGCACTGGGGGGAGAAATACTTCTTCTATTAAATTTTTAGGTGAGTGGAATCCCCTTGCTCCTCTAGGCATCAGGGATTGGAATGCAGAATAGGGAACAGACTCATCACCTTCATTTCTGGTTTGAACTAGAACTTCGCGTATTACTACCTCAACTGGAGTCGATGCTGGTTCTTGTGGGACAGCATCGATTCCGCGGCTTGTTTTCCTTCTGTCCTCTTGCCCCTTGCTCACCATTTCTTCTTCACAGGTCGATACTAGTTTTTGTGGAACAATATCGACCTCCTAGTTCATTCCTTCTTTACCTCCCTGTTCCTCATGAATCACCTCTATTTTCACAATCGGTACCGGTTCTTGAGGTCCATCACCGATTTTGTAGGTTGAATTCTCCTGTTCTAGCAAAATTAGGGGTGGTTCTTGTGGATCACCCCCAACTGTATCAAAATCCATATCTATATGGGCAGGTGATGTTGCTTTTCGCAAAACAGCATCAGTTGTCGTTTCTTTGTCCATAGTTTCACTCCTTTGTTCTTCATTGACAAAAGTTGACAACTGTATAACGGTATTGACTTCCTGCACGATGTCCATAATTTCTTCCTCTGTGGGTTCTTCAAGCGAGGTTGGTTCTTGTGTGACAGCCTCGTCTGTGCCGCCAATTACCCCCTCCATTCTCATTTCTTCTTCTGTGGGCTTTTCCAAAGAGGCTGGTTCTTGTGTGGAAACCTCAGGTGTGTCACCAATTACTTCCTCCATTCTCATCTCTTCTTCTGTGGGATTTTCAAGCGAGGTTGGTTCTTGTGTGGCAGCCTCGGTTGTGTCGCCAATTAACTCATCCATTCTTGTCTCTTCAGGTTCCTCCTGATCAACCATCATCTCTTCTTCCTCGGGTTCCTCCTAGTAAACTTCCATTTCCATTTCCTTAGGTTCCTCTTGATCAATTCCTTCTGAATGTTCTTCTTCTACCAGACCATCTAGAGAGGCTAGTTCCTCTTCTCTAGCAGCAATCATGGCTGCTACCTCTTCTTTTGAAGACTCGTATAGTTCCATCTAGGAGACCCGAAGCCTTCCTATTTCATGCACGACTAATAATCGCACCAATATGTGGTTAGAAAGTACTGCCAGCATCCGAAAAGAGTGCCAAGTAGACTGTGCCATATGTTGCAGCTATTTCAGTAGGAAGAATGGCATGTTTAAGGCATGCACCGGATCCTGTGGAAATCAGAGGTGCAACCAGGTAATGTATTTTATTATGAAACCTACGCTTCATTCCAAGGATAGGGCATGGTTCTGTGCTTGCATCCTCTACACATTTGAACAACACTTTCTCCTGCCTGCAAGAACAATTCAGGAAATTCCAAGAGAGAAAATTTTCGAGAAAACGATTGCTGCCCTTGTTGTCTCAGCCTGATAACCTTTGTGATTACCTCTTCTGTGACAGGAAATTCTAGACCTCTAACCTGTGAATAATTCTCCTCTAAATTGAGTGTGAATTCCATTGTGATTCCTCCATCAAACCCCTGCAATATGTCAAAGTAGGTATCCCACCCTGTGTCAACAAAGATCTACCATACTTCTAGCTGAAGCTGTGTTTTCAGGCTCATGTTGCACAGCCAATCCACCCATACTGTGGAGACTTGTAGCAACATTCACTGTAACAACAGACCGTTGGGCAAGGTGGTGGATACCAAATTCGGAAAATTAACATAGTGAAAATGGAAGGTGGTAATGGTAAATACAGACGGTAATTCTCGAAAACCAAGAAAAATCATAAAAGAATATGGTAAGTGTGGTGAATACAAATAATAATTGTTTTGTATAGGGTGGACGAGACATATTACGAATCCCAATACACATTAAATGATGATATCACATATTTATGGGAATCATAAGGTGTACCATGAACGGATTGTCATGTTGATTTATGAGGTAATTATTACATCTTCCTTGATTATGACGGCTCCCCCCCCAAATTAAATTTTTTCCATCCGCGGCATTAAAATATTCACATGGGATATTTAATGGAATCGGTAAAAGTCATGTGGAGGCATACCTGACGACCTACCACTTAGAAATTGAGCATAGAAGCTCTATATTTCATTAATAAAATCAAATTACATATATACATGAGGTACAGTCTCAAGATAGAGAAGCTATCTTAGACGCAAAATAATTTGGTTGAGAGAATATCTCAACCTCACACCAAACTAGGAACTAACCTATCAAATAGGAACAGACTCTATACATAGGGAAAATCACAACTGAATACAAGTAGGAATTACATATTCCAACACTCCCCCTTAATGACTACTTGTCTCAATATCTATCTGCAAAATCTACAACTGGTCCTGTTTAGTAATTACACTGGTTCTGTTTGGTAATTACACTTTGTATCTCGTTCATGTTGTTTTCAATGTCCATATAAAGGAACAACCATCTACCAAAATGCATGGGTTCCAACCGCTACAACCACCAGTCTACTAGGAAGTCCTTCACATACATGGTTCATCCAACCTCTCGATTAACTCCCCCTTGATATAAAATTTCACCTTATGGAGTCTAAAAGCAATACGGCCCACCCAAGTGTATCCATCCCACATGACACACTCTTCCAGGGTGTTAAAAATCTCTGACAGAGGGAACATATAACAAAGGGGTATGCATGCCTCTCTGAGTCTTACGGAACATACAAACAATAAATGACATGTATATTTTCTTCTAATTACAAACTCTGACTCATACTGATGGTCATGAGTCTATTCCAAGAAAATCACACAAAAAAAACTCTCACAAACTTGATTGTCCATCTTCCTTTGGCGCTCACCATACCATTCACCTCCACAAACACCGCACTTTCATATGCTGGAACACACCATTACTTTTGCTTTGTACTTTTGAGTCTTTGGCATCTTCATTTTACTTCGGCAAGCTGGTATTGGTCTCCATGTTTTACCTGTCATCAATTAGAGTTGCAAATTCTAATAGAATGACATCATATTGAGGTTGCAAATCTCAATATTTATAAAAATTTCCAAGACTTCTCCATATTTACCCATACCAAAAAAAAACAATACCAAATGACAATATAAGCACAAGTGATAACCATGACAGTAATACAACACATGGCCACGCCATTCACTGCTGCGGACAAACTGCCCTAAATTTCAGTTCACCAGAACACTGCCCACACTGTTGTTGTAAGCATATCCAAGATCATACACTGCACGTTGTCTTCAATCTGATCCCTATCAGATCACTGACAACTGATCACTCCACATTGCTCCATGAAAATGCACGAGCAACACCCTTTCACCTGCTTGCTAGTTCACATTTTGACAAGCAGTAATTCACCTCCACTGCTCAAGCACTCAACCTTGAGGAGATACAATGTAGCCAACAAGTCTCAACTCAGCCACTAAGGCTTATCACAGCCATGAAGGCTTATCACAGCCACAAAGGCTCAACACAGTCGCGAAGGCTTATCACAGCCACAAAGGCTCAACACAGCCGTGAAGGCTTATCACAACCACAAAGGCTCGACACAGCTGTGAAGGCTTATCACAGCCACGAAGGCTCACCATAGCCATAAAGGCTCACCACAGCCACGAAGGCTCACCACAGCCACAAAGGCTCAACTCAGCCACAAAGGCTCAAGTCAGCCACGAAGGCTCAATACAGCCACGAAGGCTCACCGCAGCCACAAAGGCTTATCACAGCCATGAAAGCTCACCGCAGCCACAAAGGCTTATCACAGCCACGAAAGCTCACCGCAGCCACAAAGGCTTATCACAGCCACGACTCCATGGTCCAATCCTGTGTCATCCACAAATTCACTGTCAACATGCATAAAATTCAACGATTTTATACACAAAAAGTTCCCGTATCAGTATCCAATTCCCCTGGAATCGCAGCGTAATGCCACTTCCCCTGTTCACAGTATCAAGGCAGGGTAACTGCTTCCAAGAATGCCTCCTCATGCTCGCTGACCGACTGCAACAATGAATAACCATTATCAAACTAATCTCCTTGCAATTGAACATTCAGGTATGTTTCCATCACACTAGGCTCACACTGGGCACACACAAACTTGATCATCCTCCAATCTCTGATGTAGCTCCAAACACTATCCTTATATGTCATTTTATTGTCATGTCTTCATTATATCTAGTAGTAAATCATTCCTGCAAATAAATTTGTCTATTGTCAGAATGGGAAATTCCAACAAAGACTCACACTCGTGACAATAGTTTCCCAAACTAAATGTCACAACAATACAACATTTAATTCCTTTAACCAGATTTACATGAATGCATTTACATGTTAAGTTGACTGGTCTCAACATGAAAGAAGAATAATTTACAAAGACAATTTGTTTCATCTTTAACCTGCATAGAAACATAATCACGTTGAGGCAGCTCACCACACTGCCTTCGGCTCATGAGTTTACGCATAAGTTTCCAACCATATTTCACCTCCTCCTTTAACATAGCGTGTCCCAGTAACAGTATCAACACTTGTCTCTATCTGCTTTCTTATGAAACTTGGCAAATACTTTGGATGGTGGGAAAGATCTGCATCCATAATTATGACAAAATATCCCGATGCATACTTGAGGCCATGCTTCCTCTTCGGCGAGAGATGCGCAGACACCCTAGCTTACCTTCACTCAGCCATAACATGATAATTAAACATGATAGAAGATATTTCCACACCATTTGTACATGCAGCAGCGGAATCAAAATCGGGTAAATGAGCAAAAATAGACCTCACAAGCTCATGCATGTTGTGGCGTGTTATTCGCTGTAGCAACTCCCCCTTGGTTATGGCTTAAACAAGTGATTCCCCCTAATCCACACCTTTATACAACTGTGCCTCACATAGGCATTCAAATAGCCCAAGATGTTCAAAGACAGATTTCCTGGTCTTCTCCTAAATGGGCTACACCTGAAGTTTTGTCAGTAAAAATTGTTCAGAAAAACTAGAGTGTCATTTCATATGTCAAATTACCAGTCAATAAATCTCCACCGAACAAATACAATCACAAACCCAACAAATTCAAGTCACATTTCTCCTCTTCTCCCAAACTTGTATAATGAAAACATTCCAGCACTGAACAAATGATAAATTAGGCAACAACTGACACAATCAATCCACAACCAATCCTTCATCTTCACTTCTGCTGCGAAATGCAAACAACCACTCCTTTGATTTCACATCCAACCAATCCTCAACCAAATCAAGAAAAACCTCAGTGAAGAAATTCTAGAGAAGCCAAAGATCCCAAGGCCGAACCATCAAATGAATGTTTATAGAGCATGATGCGAGCCATTGATGCAAATCCAGGATTATATATTGACTCGGAATAGCCTTCCGCTTAAGAAATTTCAGAGATTCTAGATCTGATGAAAAAAGAGAAAGAAAGGGCTAGTTCTGATTTTGAAGACAGAAAATCACCTCTGCTAGGCACAAACCTTGTTACCTGATGAAGTATGTTCATTGCCATTGATAAGCTCCCCTAGTAGTATAGAAGAGACTCCTAGTAAACCAAAAATTCGTATTTCCTGGATAACTCTCATAAACAGGCCAACATCGGATGCAGCAGTCCAGCTGGTTTCTCTTCCTTCTCACGCTGGTAGTGGTGGCTTAGGCAACAAATTTGGGCAGCGTACTCAGGATAACAACCCGATTCACCAAGGTAGGCAATGTAGCACCGGCCGTGGCCCAGCTCAATCCACGTAGGTCCGGATTTCACCTGTTAACGCTCCACACAGAGGGTGGAAGAGGTCCACTTGACGTTGGCTCAGACTCACGCAAGTGGCAGAGTCCAATCCACGCAGATGGCTCAGTAGATGTGTGGCAGCACATCTCTCCTCACATAGCAACGCTCTCCGGCAATGTTCCTTAGCACCACTGCAGCAAAGCCTTCGAATCGAACAAACTTCACCAGATGATACTCCTGGAACAATAGAGAGATTTGTGAAATTTGTCCTCTCGTCAGGTTTCAAGGATGATGCTGTTGTCTTCAAAATGGAATTTGAAGAAACGGGAAAGATAATTTCCACTTCAATATTTTCTCTTGCACCATTTGATTTCCCAGCAGTCAAGAAGTTGCGAATTGCTGAAACAATTGCTGTCACCAGTACAAACTGGAGGTGGCCATCAATATCACGCCTCGTTGCTTCCTGTACATTCTGAGTGATGAAATCCAAAATATTTTGTGTAGAACCAACTACTCCCATGCCACGCTTCTTTTCTTCCATTGCAAGTGAAAACATTTCACCAAGGACCTCAAAATGAGCAGTAAGGAAAGAATCACAATATCCTTCTTGAACTCTCCTCACTACGTCTGCTCCAAAGAGATCATGTACAAGGCATGACCTCTGCCTTTGAATCGACAGCCACACCTCTGAGACGGGTGAATCATACCTGAAAGCTTGGCATCAATTAACGAATCAGCATTCAGGCAGCAGCATTCTAGCATTCAGGCAGCAGAATTCTTCAGCAATGACAGAATTAGTTGAGCAAGCAAACATCTTCAACCAACAGGGACTATCACTGCAATGGGCAGATCCACAACATGAAGAGGTGGAATCTTCGATCTCTGCACTCGTTATTTATCATCCACACTCTGCAAAGCTCCGTCACATGGATGGACAAACTAAAACAACAAAAGTATACTCTCTTGTTTCCCTCAGCCCAGGAGGGGCCGAGGTCAGGCCCAGGCCCAAACAGGCTCCGATACCAACTTAGAAATTGAGCATACAAGCTCTATATTTCATTAATCAAATAAAATTACATATATACATGAGGTATAGTCTCATGATAGAGAAGCTATCTTAGACACACAATAATTTGGTTGAGAGAATATCTCAACCTCACACTAAACTAGGAACTAACCTATCAAATAGGAACAGACTCTATACATAGGGAAAATCACAACTGAAGGCAAGTAGGAATTACATATTCCAACACTACCTGGATGAAGTGATGGTTGGTAGAATGGTGGCACAGTAATGATGTGGATGGAGTAACAACGTCTGGTGTAACGACATCGGAGTAACAACATTGGAGTAACAACATCGAAGTAACAACATCTGGTGTAACAACATCAGAGTAACAACATCTGGTGTAATAGCATCGGAGTAACAACATCAGAATAACAGCATCGGAGTAATAGCATCAGAATAACAACATCGGAGTAACAACATCGGTGTAACAACATCGAGTAGCAGCATTGGAGTAACAACATCCATTGTAATTACATCTGGAGTAATAGAAGTGCTAGTAGCAGCATCCGGAGTAACAACAATGTGAGTAACATCATCTGGAGTAACAACAGTGCGAGTAACAACATCTGGTGTTAGCAACATCGATCAAGGAGTAACAACATCGAGTAGCAGCATCTGGTGTAATAGCATCATGAGTAGCAACAACCGAGTAACAAAACCATGAGTAGCAGCAAGCGAGTAACAAAATCATGAGTAGTAGCAACCGAGTAATAGCATCATGAGTAGCAGCAATTGATTAACAACACCATGAGTAGCAGCAAGAGAGTAACAACATCATGAGTAGCAGCAACCGAGTAACAACATTGTGAGTAGCAGCAACTGAGTAACAACAACATGTGTAGCAGCAACTGATACTTTGAAAGAAAAAAAAATATTTGATTTTCACTCCTTAGTAGTAACTCCTACAAACATACAATAAGATAAACAATATAATCTTTTATTATTTTATTATTTATTATTAATTCTTATATATATATATATATATATTTATTTATTTTACAAGGGTGCAGAGGAAGGATTCTCTGTGCCGATGACCTTCAAACCATATTTCTCAGAGAGGTGTCTAATAAAGGCATCCTTAGAGGCCGGCCAGTGGTATAATCTCAAGCGATTTCCATTGAATATAAATGAAGCACGTGTATCGTCAATTGTGACAAGCCTGACTGCTCCATTATCAAATACAACATCCACCTCATAAGGTCTCATCCAACGAGTGCAAAGATTCCCTTTAAAATCCTTAAAATGAAAGTCATAAAGTAGTGCCCAATATCCACTTTGAAACACCTTATTTTTAATAAACTTGTCGTTCCATTTCATTGTCTGCTGCTAGCTAGCAGTAGTTCGTTGGAAAAGCATTGGATGGATTTCATCAAGTTCATTAAGCTAAGCCAGTCAGTGTTTCTAAGCATCTGATAGATCTAAACCAACTTCCAAAGCTGTTCTGAGCATACTTATTTCAAATTATATTGGAAACAACGTGGGTTTCCCATAAACCAACTCGAATGGTGAAAACCTGGTTGTATTCCTCCATGTTGTTCTGTACGCCCAGAGAGTTTCCGGGAGCTTTTGCGCCCAATCCCGATGATGGTATGCCACAGTTTTTGTCAAAATGTTTTCCAATGTCTTGTTCATACTTTCCACTTATCCATTCGCCCGGGGGTGGATGGAGATGCCACTCTGTGCTTGACCCCATATTTTTGCATGAGCTTTGCTATCTTGTGTGAGGTGAATTATGCTCCTCCATTTGAAACAATCTCTCTTGGAGTATCATAACTAGCAAAAAATTCTTCAAATAGAAAATCTGAGACCACATGCTCTGTTTCTTTTGCAATGGCTTTAGCTTCCACCCACTTGGTCACATAATCAGTACAGACCAAGATGTGGAATTTTTGCTAGGAGGGTGTGTTAAAGAGGCCAAAAAAGTCAATAGCCCATTTCTAAAATGACTCGAGGACTACCTATGCCTGAAAATGCATTTCATTAGCTCGACTAGGCTGCCCCATACGTTGGCAACTATCACACCTCCTAACATAATTCTGAGCATCACGAAAAATGGAAGGCCAGTAATATCCCATTTGTAGCACCTTATGACCTATTCTTTTGTCCGCAAAATGCCCTCCACAATGGCCATCATGGGCAGCTTTCAATACATCATAAATATCATCCTCAGACACACAGTGCCAGATCTTTTTATCTGCTCCTATGTGAAATAGGTACCCTACCATCCAAGAATATCGAGCACTATGATGGATAATATTCTAATGTTCCCTGTATGACATATGAGGAGGCACTTTCCCTGTAGCAAGATAGTTAGCAATATCTTCATACCATGGAGGTTTAATAGAAACTGCAAAAATATGTTCATTAGGAAAGCTATAATATATGGGTGTGCTCTCATCATCATTATCCATTCTAGATAAGAAATCAACCACTACATTATCTTTACCTGGCTTGTCTACTATTGTAATATCAAATTCTTGAAGCAATAACAACCATATTGTAATATGGCCAGGAGTAATGGGTTTATTCATCAAATACCTGATTCCTGTGTGATCAGTAAGGAAAATAGTAGAGTACCCGGTGATGCAATGCCAGAACTTGTTGACGATGTGAATGATAGCTAGGAATCCTTTTTCTGTCACCGTATATTTTAGTTTAGCAGGAATTAAATTCTTTTTGACATAGTAAATTGTGTACGATGTTTTGTCTACCTGCTATCCTAAAACAACCCCTACTGCTATCTGAGAATCATCAGTATGTATGTGAAATGGTAATGTCCAATCAGGTCCTCAGAGGATTGGAGCCATGCACACTAGCCCCTTTATTTTCGTGAAATTTGTCTCACAATCTTCAGTTCACAAGAATTCTGCATCTTTTGTTAGTAATTGAAATATTGGATGTGCTATTTTAGCAAAATTTTCTATAAAGCGTCTGTAATAACCAGCACAGCCAATAAAGATATGTACCTGGGTGGGTGTTTTGAGTACTAGGAAGTGTAATATTACCTCTACTTTAGCTGGATCGACTTGAATTCCAGCAGCTGAGAGAAAATGTCCCAAAAATACTCCTTCTTCCCTCATCATATGGCATTTGACTGTGCTCAGAGATACATGAGTCTGTTTACATCTTTTGAGTACCTTCTCTAAATTTTCCAACCCTTCCTCAAATGAGTTTCCATATGGGGTAAAATCATCCATATATATTTCAACGCTATCATCGAACAAATTGGAAAAAATTCCCAAGATTGCCCTCTGGAAGGTAGCAGGAGCACTACACAGGATAAATGGAAGGACCTTGTATGCAAAGGTTCCCCAAGGGCATGTGAAAGTTGTCTTATCCTGGTCTTCTGGGGCTATCTAGATCTGGTTATATCCACTGAATCTGTCTAGGAATGAAAAGAACTTCTTCCCAGCCAAGGTGTCTAGGACTTGGTCAATGAATGGAAAAGGAAAATTGTCCTTTTGTGTTGCCTTATTTAGTTCCCTGTAATCTACACAGATCCGCAATTTACCATTATTTTTGGGAAAAATAACTAGCGGGGATACCCATTAGCTATCTGAGATGGGGTAAATGAATCCTACATCCAACAATTTTTGTAATTATTCTTTAATAATGTTTTTGAGAGCAGGATTCATCCTCCGTTGAGGCTATCTTACAGGGCAGAAATATTTCTTAATATAAATATGATGAGTGCATAGGTTGGTAGGGATACCCTTCATGCTAGTATAATCCCAGGAAAAATCTTCCTAGTGATCTTGAAGGACTTTCAAAAGTTGTTTTGTCTAGGATTCAGACAGGTTTGGGTTGATATTAAGTGTTTTCCCTGGTCCAATCTCAATTGGAGTACTGCCATGGGATGAGGTTACAGGAATGTATTCAATGTCATATTCTTGTTCAAAGTTTTCCTGTGTCTCATAGCTCATAGTAGATTCTGGAATATTTCAAGTTGAATCGGAAACATAAATGGAATCATTAATGAAAGCGTTAATGGCATCATCTTCAGTTTCTGTTTTAAATTGAAGAGCCTACCCAATAGTAAGAACTGGTCTAAAATCTTCGTTTTTAGGTTCAGACTCTTCTACAGGTAGAGGTTTCTATCTGGGTAGTGATTTTTTAGATGGGCTCGGTTCCACAAGGGGATAAAGCTTAAGATTCTTTGTTACAGTCCCATTTGATATGACCATGTACCCAGATTGGCACCCTATGTAGGAATCTGCAGTTGCAAGCCAGGGTCTTCCTAAGATCAATGGGTGACCTCCTACTGAATATCGAGTTTGTAATATAAGGAGGTCCATAGGGTAATGCCATGAATCTACTGAAATGACCACATCCTCTAATTTTCCTGCTGGTTTAATTATGGATCTGTCTGCAAGTTCCAGGATAGTAGGGGTTTGCTTAATGTTTCCAAGTCCTAATGTGTTCATTGTTTCAGCAGTAATAATGTTAATGACCACTCCCAAATCCACCAGTACATTTGGGATTTCAATCCCATTAATCTGTACTGTTAGAATCAGGTTCCCACGGTCTTCATATTTTATAGGCATGATCTTTCCTAACATGATATCGGATAATATACCTACTACATGAATGGTTAATGGATCCTTAGGTTTCCTCCCTAGTTTCTTTGAGTAGCATTCTTTCAAATTTTTTGCGTACATCCCTCATAGCTTGTAAAAGGGGTATTTTAAGAAAAATATTTTGTAGTTCCCGTAGAAAGTCAAATTCTGCTTGAGTTTTTGGTTTGCTCAAGGTCAATCTTTCAGGATATGGAGGAGAATTTAAATGAACTTGATTAGGGATAGCTTGGGAAGGTGTATGATTTATTATGTTTTAATCTAAATTCTCCCTAACTGTTCCTTGTTTTGGTTTTGTATCTCCACCGTCAAATTATTTTTTGATAATGGGTGAAGTAGGTGCATTTACTACCTGGACAGACCGTAGATTTATTTCATTGAGCCCCGCGGTAGAAATTTTGTAGGATGGAAGGTTTAGAGTGTTTGTTTGTTGGACCCCTTTATTATTTGGATTTGGGTTAGGCTGGATAGGAAGCTAGGGTCTAATGGATGGGTTTCATGGGGGTACATTGGAAGGCAACTAAAGTTGTTGTTGAGGCATAGGCTGAGGAAACTGTCCAGTAGGAGAGGGTCCACGCTAGGTCTAGTTCCATGAAGGATTTGGACTGGTCTGGGGGACCCATTGTTGCCAAGGGGGGTATTGATATTGAGACCACATAGCTGAAAATGGTGCAGATTGGGGACCCATATTGAAATTTTTAAAGTAATGAGATGGGTCCAGAAACATACCTGGATTCATAGCTGGTGGTCGAGGTTGCTATGGCTTCTTCTTCCCCATGAAGTACAACTGGTCCTCCGTGCTTTCTTCACTTGCTCCTTGGAAAACTGCTTTCAGCCCGGGCAAGGAAGGACACAAACTGGTTGTGTGAGTTTGTTCACAGATCGTGCAAGCTTCCATCGTGTTCAGTGGGCATTCCTTCAAAGGGTGTTTCTTTCTGCACTGAGGGCAGAATATGGACATGGTTTTTTCCAACTCCATCTGCTTCTGTTTTTCCTGTAGAGTGTCCATCTAGGCTGATAATGTGCTCAAAATATTGGTCCTTAGATTGTACAATAGATTTCCAATCTCTACTTTTGTGATCCCTCCACCGAAAGTCTTTAATGACTGAATCCCCTATCCACTTCTTGTAGCTCCACGTGAATTCTTGATACAGTAATCATAGATAGTTTCGAAGTTTTCTTTTGAAATATCTCCTTTTCCTACTATATTCGGAAGTTGCAGAGAGTCTTCCCTAAGTGCCCTGAGAAGAATGATCTTCATAATGTCCTTGTCTAGGTCACTATGTCCAGACCTCTGAAATATGTATTTAAATTGTTCTGCACAGTCCTCCATATTTTCATCCTCTTTCTGTGAAAATTTAAAGATTTCTTCCTTAATGTCATGGGACTTACAGTAATATTGGTACTTCTCCAAGAAGGCTTCTTTCATTCCTTCCCATGAGGTAATAGTACTCCCTTTTAGACCCATGAACCATCTTAGGGTTGTCCCCTTTAGGGTAGCAGGAAATATCTTCAATTTCTGGGCATCGGAAATATAGTCATATCCACGACAAACAATATCAAACTCAAAAAGGAACGTATCATGGTCCTCATAAGAGAGCTCGTGAAAACTAGGAAAGGCTATTAAAGGGATGGGTCTCATTGGTGCATCACCTGTAACATTTCCAATGGGAAAATCAATAGAAGAACTTACAGGTGCCATAAATACCCTCCAATAATCACTTGGAATTTTGACTGGTTCCGCAGCTGGTATATGGAGTGATTCAACCATAGAATGTTGCACTGTGCTCCCCTGGTCCCTTAGTGACTCAAAATATTTCAAAAATTCCTTTACTAGATCAGAATCGTTCAGTTCAGAAACATGAATTTTTACAACCCTGCCTTGGTCTCTTGGGGATGAAAACCCTTTTATAGGTTCTTATCCCCAATTAGAATTGCTCAGTTCTTCTAATCCCCTGCTTGCCACTTCTTCACCTTCTGCTGCTAATAAGGATATCCCCTGCACTGATACCTTGTTTGTTAAATCTTATGCCGCAGAAAGAACACCTTCTGGTATCGAGGATGGCACTTGTTGCTCCAGAGACTGCCCTTCGGACTTCGTCTGAACTCTAACCCTAACAGTAGCACATGATGATGCCTTAGATCTAGATTTTTCAATAATTTCCTGAATGTATGTATTCCTTCCTAGATCCTTCCCTTTCTTTGGGGGTATTCCTTTTCCCCTCTTATTTGGATCCTTATTCATACAAATTGAGAAGGGGTTTCATAAAAAAAAATCAGCAATCACTCAGGATGTGGAGTAGGACAGATAGCTTCCTCCCCGGGACGAGATAAGAGATTCAAACAAATAAACAAAAAAGAAAAAAGAAAAAAGAAAAATCAAATTTCAAGACCTAAAGCAAAGTAATCACGTACCCTCCTTAGGACGAGAAGTTGGCCCAAAAGAACGAAAAATAAAAGCGAAAAACTGGAAAATATGCCTAGGACTTAGGGCAGGGTTACAAAATACCTTCCCCAAGATGAGGGATTAATTTTTAATGATAAAAATAAAACAGAATGAAGTAGAAAGAAAAATAGCCTGCTATGCTCAGGACTTGGAGAAGGGTAATAAATGCCTTCCCCAAGACGAGAGATCAATCTTACAGAAAAAAAATTAAAAATCAAGAAAGGAAAGTGCAAAGCACTTACACTTAGGACTTGAAGTAGGGCCATAAATTCCCCCCTCAAGACGAGATATCGACCCTGAGATCTGTTGTAGATCCCGTTCTCGCACCTGTTAGCCTTCCTCGACAACAACACAAAAATGTTGGTGTTCGGATATGAACAGAATTAAACCCCTTCTCCACATAAATTATCAACCCAAGGGTGTTAGTTATTTCAAGAATAAAGACAAAGTATATGTAGATAGAATCACATGATCTGCTGTAGATCACAAGGTTAAATACATAACACACAAACCACTGTAAAAGAAATTAAATAAACTGTAGAAATTAAAGGGCATTCAAAACAATTAAATATAAATTGTAACAATAGTAAAGAAATCACACTAAAATGAAAACACTGCAAGAAAAAGGAAAACACAGCACCTGATCAGAAGAGTGGTCCAAACTCTCTGATCAGGGCTGCGGCAAACTCATGAATTAGAGAAGAAACAACAAGCTATTGTGTATTCGATTAATAAATAAAGTTCATTACAAGATCTGTAGGTTAAAGGGCTTAACCCTAATCATAGCTCGCAAGCCTCTTTATACAAGTGTATTGAAACCCCCGATTCCTCTCAGCAACACCATAGTTACAAAAATACATTTTGTTACAACGAAAACCTAGTTTCCTAGAAAGAAACCGTGAAAAGGCCTGAAATGGTATTGATACAAAAAAGTCTGTTACGTTGTAACAACAAATGAGGAAAATGCTGGAGATGATAGGTTGTTCCTTGAATTACGGCTGCAATAGTCCTATTTTAGCCAAATATGTAGAAATATCAGAGTCAATATGTAAAAAGGTAAAACCTCCATCACAAATACTTCATTACACTAGTAAATTTGGCCCAATTTCTGATGGCCACCTTGTTGCTATTCTGACACATAGTCATTGCAAGAGCGACTATTTGAGGCTGGAAAAAATGTGGTTAGACATTACGTCACAATTATGACACTTCAATAAAGCATCAGAAGAGCGACACTTTTGCAACGTCTCCAAAAAACTGTCGCTCTTCCGACGTTTTCCAAACCGTCACTCTTCCGACGTTTTACAAACCGTCGCTCTTCCGACGTCTCCCAAACTGTCGCTCTTTCGACGTTTTACAACTGTTGCAATTCCGATGAAATGTCATCCGACATTTATAACATCGTGTGTCCGATGCTTATGTAACGTTGCTTTAACGACGAAAAAGTAAAAAATATTTAAAAATGCAACGTCGCTCTTCCGACATGCAAGGGGTCGGTCTACCGATGAAAAAGTAAAAAAAAAATTAAACACGGTTTTTTGCATTGAATATTGACTCTCTGGAATCCTTTGCTATCTACAATGGTATTAAGATATCAGGATGAATATGTTATGGCTGCTGTTATATTGGCCACTGGGACAAATTGTTGTTATGTGGAATGTGTAGATGCAATCCCGAAATGTCAAGGCCATATTCCAAAATCTGGATATATGGTTATCAACACAGAATGGGGGAACTTTTGGTCTTCTCATCTCGCAGTAATGGACTTTGATAAATCTCTTGATGCTGAAAGTATAAATCCTAGCGATGATATCTTTGAAAAGTTAATCTCGGGAATTTAATTGGGAGAGATTGTAAGAAGATTATTGCTGAAATTGGCTGAAGATGCTGCTTTATTTGGAGATAACATTCCATTGAGACTGAGAGAACCATATGTCTTAACTACCTCGAATATATCTGCTATGCACCAAGAAACCTCATGTGACCTTAATGTAGCTGAATGTACTTTGAAGAATGTATTTGGGATATCACACATTCCTTTGAGGACACGAAAACTTGTAGTTGAACTATGCGACATTGTAGCAGTACATGCTGTTCGTTTAGCAGGAGCTGGAATTGTGGGCATATTAAAGAAATTAGGGAGAGATTTCATTGGAGAGACAGGTAAAATGAGGACTGTTGTGGCAATTGATGGAGGTCTGTATGAGCACTATCCACTTTTCAGACATAATATGCAAAGTGCTATTAAAGAATTGCTTGTAAGTGAGCTTTCGGAAACTGTGGTTTTAGAACTTTCAAATAATGGTTAAGGTATTGGGGCTACTCTTCTTGCTGCATATAACTCAAGGTATTAATGAAAATATTAATACACTTTCAGTGAATATAATTATATCATATGGATGGACAGAGTTTCTATACCAATAAATCCAAATTTGAGAAAAGTTCGACCAAATTTCAGCAAAGGGCCAATTCGACCAAATTTTGTTACTGTGATGGCAACTGTATCAAACATATGGTTTAAATAAAACAATATATGATTTTGTATTAGGTTATGATATATTTTATAATTAGTCATTCATACCTATTATACATTGACAAGAGCATCCCCACATGCTCTTGAAATGAAAAATATAAATTGCTTAAATAATCTTGAGGATTAATTATAGAGAAGGCGTGTACAAATAGCCATGTTTAAGTTACGTCCCTTCCATAAAATGCACATTATAATATTAGATAGAAGATTTAAAAGAAAATTTATCTAATTAGAGAGATTGTGGAAATCATGTAGGAGGCAACCTTGCAGACCGAAAGAATAATGCACTACCGACAAGGTCATAAATAAACAGTTTTCCATGTCATTGTGATGTTGAGTTAGAACATTCTTCTATGGAATAATCTTATGGCTAAGAAACCCATTTAAATTTCCTCTAAAAGCTCAAATATTCCACTGTACAACACTACGGACCTGTTACGAATTTCTATAGTATTCAATTTCAGTCATATAAATAGTCCCCTGAGAAAGTGCTTTCCACATTTACAGTTACAAATAGGCATATCCAAAGAATCGATAAAAGGATACAAATTGGTATAACTGTATATGGAAAGAGTTTCACCCTAGAAAACCACTGCAATCTCGCACTGTAAGGTTGATGTCAGATTGTTTGAATTCCAGCACCCAAAACTGCAAGATTATCAACCAAAAAAATGGAAGCATTTACTGTTTAGGTACAACCAACCGATGGAAAAATTAGACGACAACATTATGCAGAACAAATTCACTTTTATAACACTTTGAGCTATCACCGTGAGCTTGACAAGGCTTTCTTTGTATCTTTGTTGTTTCTAAAACTAAGAGAATTTTTCAAATCTTCCCCTCAATGCCAATTTCTGATTTGAGCACCAGTTGGGTATAGAAAGCATAAGCATATGATAACAACATATGTTACAGGCATACTCTATAGATCAAAATCCAATAATTAAACACAGTGTTTTGGCTACACTCCAGAAATCCCAAAATCCTTATCATCATAATGGATAAGTCTTCGCAATAACTAGACCATATCACAGTGAAATGGTAGCGCAGTATGCCGATATAAGAATGCAGGACTCACTGATAACCATGAAAGTGCATGCAGTTCTACAGCTACAAACTCCAAAATCTGATGAGCCTTAGCTTGACGGTCCTTTCCTTCTACAACAGGAAAATGGTTTTGCTTACCTTTCCCTGTAGTTTCAGATGTAACAGATCCTTGTTGGTCAATTGATACAGTACATGTTCCCCCATAATAATCTACCAAGCTAACCATAAGAGTAGATGGCCACTCATCTTTGGCAATACGTTGAATAGATTTCGTTTGCAATTAAACATACAAAAAGAGGCATAATCATTTGATTTACATTTGTGGAAAGCATGAATGACATTCTCCAACTATATATAGCATAGCATTTAAAAGAACATGCTGGAAATTAACAAAAAAAGTAAACATATAAAGGGAAGAATACTTAATGAAGCCATCTCGACTGGACAAACTAGATGCAGAGAGTGGTCTATACAGAAGCAGACTAGACTGACGTTTTAGACCCACTGAAAAGCACCCTTTGGTATGTCTTGTAAATTTCCAGGCATTGTCTGCTTTCTTGTATTCACTTGCCAAAGGTTGCCTTTAATGAAACTAGATGACTTTGAATGTGAACTGTAAGGAGAAGATGATGGATTGGGAGAAGTCAAAGCCCTATCTTGGATCATATTGATTTCCTGTTGCTGAAGTGTACTACCACCGCCACTTGTTGAGCTAACATCAAGGGAAAATCACCGCAACTATATAGGCCATTTTTTAACTTCATTCCCACCTACTGCAAAAATTTATTTCTGCCATTATGCACCCTCCATCCCCAACTTTTGTGAGGATGTTTACCAGTATGACCAAGACTACTAATATTTTCCAACTTCTAAAAAGATGGAAACACAAATTTTTTTTTAGTAAGGACAACATATATTCATAGGACAGTAAAAGAAAAACTTGCACACCTTGGCATTCAAGTTCATAAAAGCATCCAATACGTGCAATCACAATATTCCTTGGTCTGTATCCACCTACATCAGGAGTAACTGATAAATATTGGCATCCTTGCTGCAAAACCTGAATAAAAATACTTTCAAGGCCTTTAGTATTGTGTCACCCACTGACCCCACCAAATGGAAATATATGGACATCTATTAGTTCTCCACGCATCTGTCCACACACAAACAAGCCATTTCCAATCTTCAGTCCAACCATAACAAAAATGGAGACTCAGTGCCTTCTGGTTCCCAGGCCCTAAACAGTCAGATTCCAATCCTTCTGCAATATTTCTTGAGCCAATATCTCCTGTTCCAATTGAATTTTAAGGATGAGTACTCCCACTTGCATCATCAGATATGGTTCTCACTGAATCCAGAGTAGCAACATTAGTCACAGGGTTAGAAATAATGTTATCCAAGGAACCAGACTCTGCCAAAATAAATAGTGGCTCAAACAGGTAGCGTGCATCATCTTGGGAAGGAAACTCTCCAAGCCTGCTTGAATCACATGTAGTTGACTCTCCCTGCCTTGTTTGACAAGAATTATCCCAAACACTCGGCTGTAAGCATCTTGTATCAAGTAAATTGTCTCTTGATAATGATGGTGTTCCCCCAGTAGTGCGAGATATACCACAATCATTCCAATGTCCTTGAACAACTGAGCTCAGGTGCACAGCTCCTGGTCGAGCTCTATGTGATAATGTGGGTTGTTGTGATGCGTTATAAACAGGAGTCAACGAGGGATCCGATGAGCCTTGTTATACACAATAAAAGCTATTTCTTTATGAGTGAATAACTCAGTCACTGGAGGCCTGCTAGATTTGAGAATAATTTCTGCCGTGAGAACTTGTAAAACAAGCTTAGAAACACTAAACCCAAATAGAGTAGGAACACTTAAATTCACTATTTCATCTAGGGTAGCAGCATATTCTAGAGCCTTCCCAACTTGACTATAATTTAACAACCTTCTCTCTCTATCTGGACTGTTAATTATTGCTCCAAGAGAATTGCAAGCTTCCACAATAGTCTGAAGTACTACAGATGGTTCGGAAAAAAGGAATATCACATAAAGCACCTAAGGAATGACCGGGAACTCCAATCAGGACCTTTACATACAACATCAGTTATAATAATATAATGCAGCAGAAACCAGGACTCATGCTAGAGGAAATATTAACAGTGGAGAATTTAAATGCAGCTTTGGTTGGAACCTCAACAATTGTAAGTCCTTATCATCCATCTATTTTACTTACTTACCTCTAGGAACAAGCTTTATTTAAATAGATAACTCAAAACAAAATATGAAGAATCATCCTACGTAGCCAAAATTTTAAGGAATATATTATTTCTAGGCTTTAGCTGGCTAAAACTTTTTGTAATATGCATCCATAGTTCCCAACTTATTGCCTCTATACAACGTCTTTTTTCTGGTGTTTCCAATTTATTTTCAAGATAAGAATGTGTATTTCGTATTTACTATTAACTAAAAATCTGACAATTTGTGTTCCCATTAGATATTCCTTCTGAAAGGCACTCAGGAGTCAGCAGCATGCGAACATACATAATTTTGAAACACACAATGGAAAAATAAAAGAAGTTTCAATTTGAGGTTAACATACTCAGTTACCTACAATAGCAACCTTTAAAAGCATATATTATCATAGAAAATTCTCTCTATTTGAACGACTATGGAACACCTCAGAGTTCGACAAAATATTGACTTGTATAATTTGATGAGACAGTCACTTTAAGGGGCTTAGGTCTATTCATGAAATTTAATTATACACACGTAATATAAATATTTATCCTTGGATAAAACCAGGACAAATTTTTGGTAGTTACACTAAAATTCTTGGTTGGCCTTATACTTGTGGTTCTCAGGGGTGTACAAGAAATATTGGGAGGGGATTTCCAAAGAATTTTTGAAAGAATGGAGGTCATTGCTCAGTCTGGCCATCCTGAGTTGTGTTTCTATTTTTCTGGAGTGGTGGTGGTATGAATTCATGATTATTTTGTGTGGGCTACTTGTAAATCCTAAAGCAAATGTTTCCTCCATGGGAATTCTCATCCAGACAACCTCTCTTGTGTACATATTCCCCTTGTCATTGAGCTTTGGGGTTTCAACTAGAGTAGGAAATGAGCTAGGTGCCAACAGGCCTGGAAAAGCACGGAGGGCCATGATTGTAGCACTTTCTATGGCTGTTGTACTTGGATTCCTAGCCATGACTTTCACCACCAACATGCGTCATATGTGGGCCATAATGTTTACAGACGAACAAGAAATCATTTCCGTAACATCTTTGGCATTGCCCATCATAGGCCTCTGTGAGTTTGGAAACTACCCACAAACAATAGGGTGTGGTGTTCTCAGGGGAACAACCTGTCCTACCATCGCTGAAAACATAAATATAAGCTCCTTCTACTTTGTTGGCATGCTAGTTTCTATTCTCATGGGTTTCGTATTCAATTTTGATTTTGAGGGCCTTTGGCTCAGACTACTGGTAGATCAAGCATCTTTTGTCACTCTTATCTTGTACGTTCTGCTTCAAACAGATTATATTCTGCAAGCCCAGAGAGCCAGGGAGCTTACAGGTGCAGATCATGATCTACCAGTAAAGCCCAATAAGAGTTGCCAGAATAAAAAAGTGGAGACAGAAATGTCAGCCACCCCATTACATAGTGATGAAGAAAGAGAGCCTCTAATAACTGTAAAAGTTCATGTATCTTCTACTTCTTCCACTCAAAACAAATGCTAAAGAAATATTTTAAAAAGAGTATTTTGCCATGCTCAGAGTTCATGAGAACCAGGCTATGTACAATGTTTCCATGAGAAATGTAATATATTTTAGACCTACAACCATCTATATCTCATAACCAAGATAGCGTAGAAGAAAATAGCGAATTTGAATGGGGTAAAACAAGGGAAATACCAATCTGATTCTTCTAGAAGAAGAGAGCATTCTTCCACGATCGATTTCTCTTCAGATCTCCCACAGATTTTTGAACATCGAAAAAACTCGAAATATCTCCACCAGCTACTATGGATTTCGAGCCGTTAATGGAATGTGGCCACTTTAGGGTTTCAAAGCATCCATGCTTCTACAATAATCTGGAAAAAACAAGCATCATAGGGTAGAATGGAATCATGGGAAAGAAGGAATAAAGGTTGAACAAGCTTAGTGGGAAAAAAAAATTGAATAGGTCGATTAAGAAAATTTGAATAGGTGGAATAGGGCGCGTGGGTAAGGTAATTAGGCTAATTTTTTGGAATTTAAAAAAATAGGCCAAGCTAGGGATCTTTAATCATGTATTAATGCTATCAATTGATTAATTATGATTAGTCATATATTAATGATATCAATTGATTAATTAGGGGTCTTTAATCATGTATCAATTGATTAATTATGAATTAGTAAATTTAATTAAAATTTACTAATTAGTCTACAAACACATGGTAATAATGGCATTACCCACAAACACATGATACCCTCATAACCTAGTATTGTGTGCTAGGAAGTATTTCCAAAGAAGTTGGATGGCATCACTATGACACTATTATGGAATTAGAAGGGAAGAGAAAGGCAAAGGCTTAGGTATCATATGATCGAAGAAGAAATTGGCAAAATTGAGATCAAAAGTAGTGGAGTTAGCCGAAAAAATAGCTTGCCCTAGAGATGGATATGATAAAAATTGACAACATATTGGTCAATTTTCTTGACCCTTTATTGGTTATTCAGGAGGAGTATGAATACACCACCATTAATATCAAGGTAACCGACCCCTAGCAGATCAAGGGCTAAAATTTGTAGTTTTCGTCTGAACATCAACATACCACAACCATGCTTACAACCAGAAGCCTTCTCACATTCATGATCTAATTATATAGTGAATTAGACAGAAGTAAGAAAACAATTACTTCTTCAAATATAATTCAAATTTGGAGGGCTTAGCCGAGGATTTGGGGTTAGGTGTTAGGGGTTTAAAGGTTTAGGGTTTAGGTTTTAGGGGGATAAATGGGTTAGGGGTTAAGGGGTTATAGGTTAAAGGTTTACGGAGTTAAATGGATTAGGGGTTAAGGGTTTATACATTTAGGTTTTAGGTGGTTGAATGGGTTAGGGTTTTAGAGGTTTATGGTTTAAGGGGTTAAATGGGTTAGGGGTTAAGGGGTGATAGGTTTAGGGCTTAGGGGGTCAAATGGGTTAGCGATTTAGGGGGTTAGGGGATTTAGAAATTAAGGATTTTAGGGGTTAGAAGTTAGGGTCTAATGGGGTTAGGTTTTAGGGGTTAAGGGTTTATAGCTTTAGGGTTTAAAGGGTTAGCTGGGTTAAGGGTTTAATGGTTTAGGGTTTGAGGAGTTAGGGATTAAGGGTTTATGGTTTTAGGGTTGAGGGGGTTAAATGGGTTAGGGGTTTACTAGGGGTTTAGGGGGTTAAATGGGTTAGGGGTTGAGGGTTTAGGGGTTACGGGTTAAGGGTTTAGAGGTTTATGGTTTAGGTGTTAAATGGGTTAGGGGTTAATATGATAGTTTCATTGGTCTCTGTTTGTGCACATTTTAACCTTGCCAACAAGGCGGAATTAACCTAATCATAGGTCCCAATATATCATGATATATATTAAGTCTAAATATATATGAGAAGGAATAATTATAAAGACATAAATTGATAGAGGTGGTGAGACAAGGGGAGTCACAAGGGAGAGATGGAGATAAACTGAAGGAGAGGGGAGAGAAGGAATGGATCAGCTGAAAGAGAGAGAGGGAGAGGAGTGAGAGAGGTAGAGAAGGGTAAGAGAGGGAGATAGTGACACAAAGATGGAAGGGGGGTAGAAAGAAGGATAGAGGGAGGAATATAGCTGTGAGAGGATTGGAGGGTAGAGAGAGAGAGAGAGAGAGAGAGAGAGAGAGAGAGAGAGAGAGAGAGAGAGAGGGAGATTGGGGAAGAGAGAGGTCATTCCAGATGCTCTGAAAGTGTCAAGGCTTCAGCCAGGTCAAAAGTATTGTCTGCTAGGAAGGCTTTCCAAAGAATTTGGTTGGCATCACTATGACACTATTACGGAATTAGAAGGGAAGAGAAAGGCAAAGGCTCAAGTATCATATGAGAGAAGGAAGCAATTGGAAAAATTGAGATCAAAAGCAGTGGAGTTAGCCGAAAAGCAGCTTACCCCAGAGATGGATAAGATAAAACTTGACAACATATTGGTCAATTTCCTTGAAACTTTATTGGTTATTCAGAAGGAGTATGAATACACCACCATTAATATCAAGGTAACCAGCCCTTAGCAGATCAAGGGGTTAAGGGGTTAGATTTTTTGGGTTTAGGGGGTTAAATGGGTTAGGGTTTTAGAGGTTTAGGGGGTTAGTGGATTTAGCAGTTAAGGATTTTAGGGGTTAGGGGTCATTACGGGGTAATGCTGGGGCTAGGGTTTAGGGGGTTAAATGGGTTAGGGCTTTAGAGGTTTAGGGGGTTAGTGGATTTAGCAGTTAAGGATTTTAGGGGTTAGGGGTCATTACGGGTTAATGGGGCTAGGGTTTAGGGGGTTAAATGGGTTAGGGTTTTAGGGGTTTAGGGGGTTAAATGGGTTGGGGGTTGGGAATTAGTGTTCAAGGGGTTAAGGGTTAAGGGTTAGAGGTTTAGGGTTTAGGGGTTTAAATGCGTTAGGTGCACATTTAGAGGTTTAGGGGCTTGGGGGATTTAGTAGTTAAGGATTTTAGCTAGGGGTCAGGGATTAAGGGGTTTAAATGGGTTATAGGGGTTTAGAGGATTAGGGGGTTAGGGGATTTAGTAGTTAAGGATTTTTGGTGTTAAGGGTTACGGTAGGGGGTTAAATGGGTTAGGGTTTTAGGGGGTTAAATGGGTTAGGCCGATTGGGAAATAGGGTTTAAGGGGTTAGGGGTTAGGGGTTTAGGGGTTAAATGGGTTAGGGGTTTAGGGGTTTAGGGGGTTAAATGGGTTAGGGGTTAAGGGTTTAAGGGTTAGTGGTTAAGGGTTTATAGGTTTAGGGTTTAGGGGTTTAGAGGTTTATGGTTTAGGGGGTTAAATGGGTTAGGAGTTGGGAATTAGGGTTTAATGGGCATGCCTGACTGAACGAATATTCCACAAGGGAAAAAACGACAAACAGGTCGCCCAAATGTGCACAAGGCACCCAGACGGTCACAACTTAGCAAAACTGATATGGGCGCCCTCGAACAAAATGACCCAAACCGAATGCGCCTAGTCGGGCGACCTTGCACGGCGCGACATGGCGCGCCTGACCGAATGATGCCACAAGGGAGAAAATGGCAAATGGGCCGCCCGAACATGCACAAGGCACCCCTGCGGTCACAACTTAGCAAAACTGATATGGGCGCCCTCGAAGTATGAAACGGCTCAACCCGAACGCACTCGGTCGGGAGACCTCACACGGCATGACATGAAGTGACTGACTGAAGGAATATACCACAAGGGAGAAAACAACAAATGGGCCACCCGAACATGCACAAGGAACCTGGGTGGTCACAAATTAGCAAAACTAATATAGGCGCCCTTGAACAAAACGGCCTGAACCGAACGCGCCTGGTCGGGCGACCTCGCATGGCGCGCCCGACCGAATGATGCCACAAGGGATAAAATGGAAAATGGGCCACTCAAATGTGCATAAGGCACCCAGGCTGTCAACTTAGGAAAACAGATACAGGCGCCCTTGAAGTATGAAACGACCCGACCCGAATGCACCCGGTCGGTCGACCTCACACGACGCGACACGATGCGCCTAACCGAATGAATATGCCACAAGGGAGCAAACAGAAAATGGACCGCCCAAATGTGCACAAGGCACCCGGGCGGTCACAACTTAGCAAAATTGATACGGGTGCCCTCGAACAAAATGACACGAACTGAACGTGCCTGGTCTGGCGACCTCGCATGGCACGACCAGGCGCGCCTGAACAAACGATGCCACAAGGGATCAAATGAAATATGGGCCGCCCAAACGTGCACAAGGCACTCGGGTGGTCACAACTTAGAAAAACTAATACGAGCGCCCTCGAATGAATCAGCCTGACCCGAACGCGCCCGGTCAGGCGACCTCACATGGTGCGACATGGCGCGCCTGACCAAACGATACCACAAGGGAGAAAATGAAAAATGGGCTGCCCGAATGTGCACAAGGCACCCTGGCAGTCACAACTTAGCAAAACTGATACGGGCACCCTTGAATGAAATGACCCGACCGGAACACGCCCAGTCGGGCGCCTACCTCACATGGCACGACACGACATGCCTGAATGAACGTCGATGCCACAAGGGAGAAAATGGAAAACGAGATGCCCGAACGTGCACAAGGCACCCAAATTATCACAACTTAGCAAAACTGATACAAGCACCCTCGAACGAAACGGCTCGACCCGAACTGAACGCGCCCGGTCGGGTGACCTCACATGGCATGACACGACGCACCCAACCGAATGATGCTACAAGAGAGAAAACGGAAAATTGGCCACCTGAACATGCATAAGGCACCTTGGCAGCCACAACTTAGCCAAACTGATACGGGTGCCCTTGAACGAAACGGGCCGACCTGAACGTGCCCAGTGGGGTGACCTCACACGGCGCGACACAGTGCACCCGACCAAACGATGCCACAAGGGAGAAAATGGAAAACGGTCCAACTAAATGTGCACAAGGTACCCAAGAGATCATAACTTAGAAAAACTGATACGGGCGCCCTTGAACGAAACGACCCGACCCGACCCGAACGCACCTGGTTGGGCAACCTCACACGGCGCGACACGGCGCGCCCAACCAAACGATGCCACAAGGTAGAAAATGGAAAATGAGCTGCCTGAACGTGAACAAGGGACCCCGGTGGTCACAACTTAGCAAAACTGATACAGGTGCCCTCGAATGAAACGGCTCGACTCGAATGCGCGCAGTCGGGTGACCTCACATGGCGCGACACGACGCGCCCGAGCGAATGATTCCACAAGGGAGAAAATGGAAAACGGGCCGCCCGAACGTGCACAAGGGACCCGGGCAGTCAAAACTTAGCAAAACCTGATACGCGCGCCCTTGAACGAAACAACTCGACTGGAATGCACCCGGTCGGGCAACGACCTCACACGGCGCGACACGACGCGCCTGGATGAATGTCAATGCAACAAGGGAGCAAACAGTAAATGAGCCGCCTGAACATGCACAAGGCACCCAGGCGGTCACTACTTAGCAAAACTGATACGGGTGCCCTTGAACGAAACGGCCCGACCTGAACGCGCCCGGTCGGGCGACCTCACACGGCGTGACACGACGCGCCCAACCGAATGATGCAACAAGCAAGAAAATGGCAAACGGGCCATTCAAATGTGCACAAGGCGCCCAAACGGTCACAACTTAGAAAAAATGATATGGGCACCCTAAAATGAAATGGCCCGACCAGACCTGAACGCTCCTGGTTGGGTGACCTCGCACGGCGCGACACAGCGCGCCCGACTAAACGATGCCACAAGGGAGCAAAGAACAAACGGGCTGCTCGAACGTGCACAAGGCACTCGGGCAGTCACAACTTAGCAAAATTGATATGGGCACCCTCGAATGAAACGACTTGACCTGAACGCGCCCGGTTAGGCAACCTGATCACAAGGTGCAACATGGCGCACCCGACCAAACGATTCCACAAGGGAGCAAATGGAAAACGGGCTGCCCGAATGTGAACAAGACACCCGAGCAGTCACAACTTAGCAAAACTGATACGGGCACCCTCGAACGAAACAGCCTAACCTAAACGCACCTGGTTGAGCGACCTCACACGGTGCGACACGGAGTGCCCGAACGAAAGATGCCACAAGGGAGAAAATGGCAAACGGGCCTCCCGAACATGCACAAGTTACCCGAGCAGTCACAACTTAGCAAAACTGATACGGGCACCCTCAAACAAAACGGCCCGACCCGACCCGAACGCGCCCGGTCGGGCGACCTCACATGGCACGACATGGCGCACTCGACCAAACGATGCCACAAGGGAGCAAATGGCAAACGGGCTACTCGAACGTGCAAAGGCACCTGGGCGATCACAACTTAGCAAAAATGATACGGGCACCCTCAAAAGAAATGGCCCGACCTGAACGCAGTCGGTCAGGCGATCTCATCACAAGGCGAGACATAACGCGCTCAACCGAATGATGCCACATGGGAGAAAATAGAAAATGGGCTACGAAAATGTGCACAATGCACCCAGGTGGTCACAACTTAGTAAAACTGATACAGGTGCCCTCGAATGAAACAGGCCGACCCGAACGTTCCCGGTCGGGCAACCTCACATGGTGCGACATGGCACGCTCGAACGAATGATGCCACATGGGAGAAAACAACAAATGGGCCGCTCGAACGTGCACAAGGCACCCAGGCGGTCACAACTTAGAAAAAACTGATACGAGCACCCTCGAATGAAACGGTCTGACCCGAACGCGCCCGGTAATGCGACCTCACACAGCGCGACATGACGCACTCGACCGAACGATGCCATAAGGGAGAAAATGGCAAACGGGCTGCTCGAACGTGCACAAGGCACCCGTGTGGTCACAACTTAGCAAAACTGATACGGGCGCCCTCGAACGAAACGACCCGACCCGAACGCACTCGATTGGGCGACCTCACACGTCACGCCCAACCGAATGATGCCACATGGGAGAAAACGGAAAACGGGCCGCCTGAACATGCACAATGCACCCGGGCGATCACAATTTAGCAAAATGGATATGGGCGCCCTCGAACGAAACGGCCTGACCGGAACGCGCCCGGTCGGGCGCCGACCTCACACGGCACGACATGACGCGCCTGAACAAAATTTGATGCCACAAGGGAGAAAACGGAAAAAATCTACCCCAACGTGTAGAAGGCACTTAGGCAATCATAACTTAGCAAAACTGGTACAGGCGCCCTCGAACGAAACGACCCGACTCGACCCGAATGCGCCCGGTCGGGCAACCTCACACGGTGCGGCACGACGCGCCTGACCGAATGATGCCACAAGGGAGAAAATGGCAAATGGGCCATCCGAAAATGCACAAGGAACTCAGGTAGTCACAAATTAGCAAAACTGATACGGGTGGCCTCGAACGAAATGGCCTGACCTGAACGCGCCTAGTCGGGCGACCTCATACAGTGCGACACGGCGCGCCTAACCGAATGATGCCATAGGGGATAAAATGGCAAACGGGCTGCTCGAATGTGCACAAGGCACCTGGGTAGTCACAACTTAGCAAAACTGATACGGGTGCCCTTAAATGAAATGGCCCGACCTGACCCGAACACGCCTGGTCGGGCGACCTCACATGGCGCGACGTGGCACGCCTGACCGAATGATGCCACAAGGAAGAAAATGGAAAACGGGCTGCCCAAACATGAACAAGGGAGCCAAGTGGTCACAACTTAGCAAAACTGATACAGGCGCCCTCGAACGAAACGACCCGACTCGAACACGCCCGGTCGAGCGATCTCACACGGCGCGCCCGACCGAATGATGCCACAAGGGAGAAAATGAAAAATGGTCTGCTCGAACGTGTACAAGGGACCCAGGTGGTCACATCTTAGCAAAACTGATACGGACACCCTCGAACGAAACGACCCGACCAGGCCGCGCCTGGTCGGGCACCAACCTCGCACGGCGCGAAACGACACGCTGAACAAACATCGATGCCATAAGGGAGCAAACAAAAAATGAGCTGCCCGAACGTGCACAAGGCACCCGGGTGGTCACAACTTAGAAAAACTGATACGGGCGCGCTCGAACGAAATGGCCCAACCTGAACGTGCCTGGTCGGGCGACCTCACACGCTGCGACACGGTTTGCCCGACCGAAAGATGCCACAGGGGAGAAAACGGAAAATGGGCCGCTCGAATATGCACAAGGCACCTGAGCGCTCATAGCTTAGCAAAAATGATACGGGCACCCTCAAACGAAACGGCTCGACCCTACCCGAATGCGTCCGGTCGGGCGACCTCACACGGCGCGACATGGCGCGCCCGATCGAATGATGCCACAAGGGAGAAAACAAAAAATGGGCCGCTCGAACGTGCACAAGGCACCCGGGTGGTCACAACTTAGAAAAAATGATACGGGCACCCTCGAACGAAACGAACCGACCCGAATGCGCCCGGTCGGGTGACCTGATCACAAGGCGCGACACGGCGCGCCCGACCGAATGATGCCACATGGGAGCAAATGGAAAATGGGCTGCCTGAACATTCACAATGCACCCGGGCATTCACAACTTAGCAAAACTGACATGGGTGCCCTCGAACGAAATAGGCCGACCCAAATGTGCCCAGTTGGGCGACCTCACACGGCACGACACGACGCACCCGACAGAATGATGTCACATGGGAGCAAATGGCAAATGTGCCACCCGAATGTGCACAAGGCACCTAGGTGGTCACAACTTAGCAAAACTGATATGGGCGCCCTAGAACGAAATGGTCCGACCCGAACGCGCCCAGTCGGGCGACCTCAGATGGCACGACACGACGCGCTCGACCAAATGATGCAACAAGGGAGAAAACGGAAAACGGGCCACTTGAACGTGCACAAGGTACTCAGGTGGTCACAACTTAGCAAAACTGATATGGGTGCCCTCGAACAAAACGGCCCGACCCGAACGCGCCCGGTCGGGTGACCTCACACAGCACCACACGACGCGCCCGACCGAACAATGCCACATGGGATAAAACGACAAAAGTTCCACCTGAACGTGCACAAGGAACCCCGACGGTCACAACTTAGCAAAACTGATACGGGCACCCTCGAACGAAACGGCCTGACCCGAACGCGCCCGGTCGGGCGACCTGATCACAAGGCGCGACTTGAAATTTTTGTGTCTTTCATAGAAAAATATGAAAGTTGATATTTCAAGTTGATTCTCATCATGTTAATATCTGAAATAAGTATCTTTCATATAAATATATGGTTAATAAATCGGTCAATTTATCAATGTTACAAAACAACGTCAATAATAATATATTTGGATCAATTTTATAAACATACGAAATATGTACAAAACTAAGATTCTTCTTAATATCATTTTCATATTTCATTCATTATAATATCAATTTGAAAGCTTCCCAATGGGTTCATCAACCCTTGAGCAAGACACTAACAATGGGTTCATAAGCCTCAATCCAAGCCACTACTCTCTAAATTCATTTTCATTAGTTGTGCTCCTACAGAGTGAAGTATCTCTTTCAAAATAAAATATTCCTCCCCCCTAGAACCACCTTGAAAAAGAAATACCCCTTAAATAATTCTCTTCTCATGCCTTCTAATTCCAATGCTTGCCTCTTCAATATGTGTAGAGTCATGAATTTTTTCCCATTAAACGTTTTAGCCACTTCCTTTGGTTATGTGGGAATACCCTCTTCGTCACCCCTATTAGCTGGCTTTCAAAACAACTAGAATTCATTTAGTTTTGATTCTCTCTATACATATGTTAGTATGGTTCCCAACCATTCCTTTTCTAGTTGAATTTATTATGCATCTATTTCATTAAAGTGCACAATCTGACATTAATATAAACTAGGCCCCCTCACTCAAATCTCATTCCCCAAAATATGGAATATGTTTCCTAATTTATTGGTGATTTTAATTTTACAAAATAGAGATCATATTTACAATAAGATGAAATTCGTTTGGGCTATCACAATGACCCTATTGTACACTTTGGACTATGGATCTCATATAAAACAATGATTCATGGCCTTTAATTTAATTGTAACAAAAATTACTTGATACATAACAACAATCCTTCATTCCTTATATTCCCATAACGTTGGGGATATTAGGAACAACAATTGAGGTAGATTGAGTGAGGAATAGATATTTCATGACCTTTGACATCACATCCTTCCATCATATGTCCACTCATACTTACCCTTGCATGAATACCTTTTGAGTTATTCATTTTCTATTTAAAATAAATATCCATTGATCTTTGAACAACATAACAACCCTAATTCACTTTTGCATTCACTTTCTATTTTGAGGGTATGCTAGTATATTTTTTCTCATATACTTGTGACGTCCCTTGGACAATGTATTCATATAGATGTAATACTTTTGAAAGGATGGTGAATTTGGTTGTTTATTAGTCCCTAACCATGGAGTATTTTATTAACTTATGTTTGACTTGTATAGTTGGTTCTCACGCTCATCTTACACACCAAATGTCAAAAGGTCAAACCTACGTTGAGATATGCTTATCATGTTTTTTGTTTCCACAAAATATTTCACCCAGGCTTAGCTCTTTTGGAAATACACTTTTGTTTTTGGTTTCTATTTCAATGCATCCTCTACTTCTTATTCCAATGAGTGGCTTATTTATTCTAGAGCATATTATTATATGGTTAAGCATAAATGCAATTTTATTTCTTGTAATGATTGTAACACCAATTTTTTTTATATTTTTTTTTATATTTTTTTTTTCTGTTGTTGGTGATGTAGGGTCTATAACAACTAAGGAATATAACATACATTTCAATAATGTATTATGTGTTCCGAGTATTTGTTGCAACCTTCAATTAAAATATCAAATCACTCATTCAAGTAAAGGTATAATAGTAGAGTTTTCATCTCACCAAGTTGTAATTAGGGATTTAAAAGATCCCAAGCATGTCCTAGCCTTTGGAATAATATACCAAAATGTGAAAGTTTTCATGTATACTTGTGTAATGTAATTTTTTTGATGTATAAGCATGTTTTCCAACAAAAAAAAACATTATCCAATAATGTAATACTCATTATATCCAAATAAATCATATTTATATAAACAAAATGTTAAATAATATAATGTTTTCTTATTCAAATGTTGAACAATTGTTAATAAAGTAATACTTTACATGTCCACGCATGTAATTGTTTTTCATGTCCAAGTTTGTTTTCCAACCAAACAAATGTTATCTAATGATGCAATATTTATTATATCCAAATAAATCATATTTATATTAATAAAATGTTAAATAATACAATGCTTTTCATATTAAAATGTTGTGTTGTTTAAACGTCGGTCTTGCAATGCTTGGGAGAAACCATCGGAAAAACGACATTTCTCATATAGACGTCGGTCTTGCGACGTTTGCCTTCACAAAGTCACAAGACCGACGTCTATATGAGGAACGTTGCTTTTCCAACGGTTTCTCCCAAGTGTCGCAAGACTGACGAATGTGTAGGCGACGTCGCAATTCCGACGTTTCATCTCATAAACGTCGTAAGACCGAAAAGTGTTTAAAATGTCGCAATTCTCACAACAAACATAAACGTCGCCAAAGCGATGATATCCCTAAACGTTGGTATAGCGACGGTTTGTGCCGGGATTTGAGAAATTGATAGAAATTGGGGAGATTTCCGACATTACGACAAAAGTGTCAGAACTAAAGTGTCGGAATTTTCGCCAAATGTACTAGTGTTAATGAAATATCCCATGAAAGATAAGTAAAATGGTTTTACCTCATGCATTTAAGAGTAATAATGGCACAAAGAGATAGAAAGATGGGGTAAAATGGGAGAGAAAAGTATACAAATCCGGTACCCAACACTGATAGACTCAAGTTTCCCACAAATCTGTGGCCTTAATGAGACCCTTATTAGGTATTTTTTCACAGGGTCCAACTATGGCTTGAAGGAGGCCCTAATACTTCAAGATACAACTGGTATTTTTCCTCGTAATGTCCCCTTAAATTCAGTTATAGGAGTGACTCAGACAGGCCTTAAGAGGGCCAAATATTGCCACAGAAAGAGGTTGAAATTAATTGTATAAGAACCTTCAGAACATGCAAAAAACATGCATCAACAAAGAACTCATATTATCTTCATAATGCAGAAATTATAACTCAATTAAAGGTTTGTTCTACCTCGAAATTAACCTCAGAGATGATGTGAATTTGTCCTCAGTTGTGCCTCACAAGTTTGACCTCAGAAGAGTAGAGAAAGAGCCTCATACCAGGCCTAACTCTTCCCTAGATGAGGGTTGAATTATTGCTCAGATTTACCTCAAATAAATAGAATAGATCTACAAACAATTCCTTGAAGAACCCTCCACCAGTCTAGGAAGTCACCAACATGAAAGATAAACAATATGATCAAATTCCCTTAGACAAACTTGGCCTACTTCACCTGATTTTCATTCTTCCTTGGCCTCAAATGAAAAATAAGAGAATTGATTAAGATTGGTGTGTCAAAATTGATGGCCTTAGGAGATATCTGAGCCCTCTACTTATAGTGAATGAAGGGGATCTAAAGAGGCGCTGATATGCCCATGAATCATGAGCGGACCAGCCAATTAATTCATTAATTAAAACCATAAAAATGAATTTTGTTAGCGACTAACTTTATTCTTCATTTGAAGCTAATTTTATAAGGAATTTATTCACTTATGGAGGGTTGAATAAGAAAGCTCAAGACCTATATAAATTATTTAGGAGTGCCTTAAATATTGAAGCCAAATACAACCAATTAAAAAATTGTCTATAACATCTCATTTGAGGCACCTTGACCCTACTATTGGGGCTCCAAATTTGAAAGGGCATATCTCCTCAACCATGAGGAGTTATGAGGCGTGCCACCTACTAAAATGACATGATGAGTACAATCAGTTGATGATGATATCGTTAGAAAATTCACGGATATTACCATTCATCTACCTCAATTACGGGGCTTGCTCTAGCTGCTGCATGGGTTGACATCAGTGACAACCAATTTCCAACAAAAACTGTGTATTTATATCTTCATTAGATTTTTTTATTTATTTGTTAGTTGATATAATTTCAATAGTAGCCACACTTAAACTTTAAATTTTAAACAAGTTTGTACATTTGTTTTTCAGCAACCATCACTTGGATTTTCGAAACACTCTTTTCAATTACTTTAATTTTTTAATAAATTATAAATATAATAAATAGTTTTCGCACTTGCCATCCCCAACCCCTCGTCCCATGAAAATTTGGGGGTGTGCTTTAGCCGTCCTGGAAACTCGTCCCCCCATCACCCCTATCCCCCAATCCCCACAGGCAGTGCAATATAGGAAATTACCTGTGCATAAATATTACTAGGATTTTGTAATTAAAAGTTTGTGGATATAGTTACATGATAAAGATAAGGAAAATTTGATAAAGGTTGGATGTCCAACTTCAGAGGGAGATTAGAATCCCTGGAAAAATGGACGACTTTGGATCATGCACCAAAGGAATAATTATAGGAAATATACCAAGTTTCTAAGAAGCTCGATGAATATGTTTTGGGAAAGGACACTTTCCCAATATTGAGAGGAAATCCATAGTCAAAGATACAAACATTAATTAGATAATGATCCTCCCAAAATTTTTAGAACGTTGATTGTATGCAATCCTTAAATTATTAGCAGATTCCCTTCAAATGAAATTGTTATGAATAAACAATAGGAAAATGAAGGTGGTTGCCTTAGCTCCTGGTGTCTGATAGAAACCTCTCATCTCTAGCTTCTCATAGCTGTTCCAGGGTCCTTATGCCTAACTGCAGTAAGAATATGCAACAGGAAGGTAGGTATCTTTTCTCCTCGTGTGTCATAGTGAAATCTAATCTCTGACCTATCATGTCCATTATAGAAGAGAGCTTCAGCCCACCATCCCAAAAATATGTTTGTGAAGTGATCCCTTTACAATTAGAGTTTAGACATACAATCAAATTTTATGCAAGACATTGATTTCCCAGCAAGAAAAAACAATACTCCTAAAAAGAGAACATTCACATCTAGCTAAAAGATGGCATGAATTTCCAAGTTTAGATCTTGGTTCTCTTATAGGTATTTTTCAAAGCCTGGCCATCAATATATTTGAACTTGTGAAGGATAGATACCTCTCTCTCACTCTATGCTCTTCCAACAGGATTGTCCTTTCTGGTTGTAGACAAAGCTGGTTTTGCAAGGGAGCTTCACTTCTATAGAAAAGTGACATTTATAAAGAAATCCTCCTTCCTTTTAAGTACTCTTTGGATGCCCCCTGGCCATCTCCTTCCTATAAAATATAGATCAAAAAGGCTTTTAGAGATGAAAACTATCAAACATACACTCAAAGCACTTGGGCCTCCCCACCTTTAGATGCTAGGCCTCAAGATGACCTTTCATTATGAGTAGTTCATATACTTGCAGTATGGCCTCACTATTCGTCCTAACTACATTCAACACAATTAGGTTCAGGCCTCAAAATCCCCCTCAGCCAATTACAGGTTTTCTCCAACAACCTATGGATCAATAACTACCCACTGCATCCCACAGTTTAAGAGGATTTTCTAGTTGTACCATCTCCAAATATCAAGTTTAAAGAATACTTTGTTTAAAATGCCACATACTACAAGATTCAAGAGAGGTTCCACTAGTTCCAGGAAACAATGGATTTTCATTATAATTTTCTTTCACTACCCCAACAAAGATGGTTTGCATTTTACATCCATAAGGAGAAAACCCAAAGCAGAAAAATTAGCATAACCTTTCCAAACCAAGAACAACCAAGCTCATCACTGCTTTCTTTATGTCTTAGATGATTGTAGCTATAAGAGGCAACTGCACTATCCACTTCTTGTGTCCATTGAATGCAAATTTAGTGAGACAACAAAATTCCTTCCACATAAAAAATAGGCACCCTTCACCTCAACACTAAGTCTGTGCCATGTGAAATACTACCATCAGATTTATTTCAACAGACTAGACTTCTATCCAGAGGTTCTTTCCCAAGATTATACAACAAAGCCCTTCAACCAAGTGCTCTATAATACCTCTGGGTAGGCCCTGATTTAGGTTACCTCTCCACACTCTTCATACTTCTTATTCTCTTCAAGTCATGAACAAGAAAGTGAAGCAATAGATAAGGAGGGTTTCTCAGCAAGGTTCTTTAATCACAATCTTCAACCATGTGTTCCATACAAGTTTTCCATCAATATGGTTTAATCATTGCTAACAGGATTCAAGGTATTTGTCTGGTGTTATTTCAAATGAACAATTTGGCTTTATTTACATTACAGAAATTCATGATGTTTTCAGAATAGCATAAGAAGTGTTGCTTGCGATCAAGGTCCAGAAATTATAACAGATCAATGAAAATTGATCTGCCTAAAGCTTATGATAAAGTGAACTGATTATTTCTCAAATTGTAGATTCTACAAATAAATATGAATTTGCAAACTGTTAAGTGGATAATGGGATGTTTGAAATCAACATAATTTTTTGTGCTCATAAACAATTCTGCGTTAGGGCTTTTCTAATGACTTGACAGACCTGGGGTCCATTTCATTTCAAAAATCATTGCTAACAGATTTAAGGGAATTTATCTGGTGTTATTTCAGATTAAAATTTTTTCCTTCTTAACTCTTTACAGTACACAAATTCATGATTCTATTGGAATAGCACAGAAAGGATTGCATAAAATCAAGGTTCTGAAAATTATGGCAGTTTTGATGAAAATTGATTTGGCTAAAGCTTATGATAAAGTGAATTAGATATATCTCAAGTTTTTTCTTCTACAAATAATTTTGAATTTGAACAGTGTTAAGTGGATCATGGGATGTTTGAAATTAACATCTTTTGTTGTGCCCATAAACAATTCTCCTTTCATGTTTTTCTGATGCATCAAGAGGCCTTAGTCAAGGGTGTCCCTTTCCTCCCTCCCTACTTATATTAGTAGCAGAAGGATTTAAATATGCTAATAAAATATGTAAGGGAAAAAATGGAAATGAAAGGAAGAATATCTCAGAATTTTTGGTTATATCACACTTGTTCTTCATAGATCGAAATATTTGGGCAATGTTTTGGACATACATTGTAAATCTACAGGATGGATGCCAATGATGCTTTTCAATGAGATAGATGAAAAGGTAAAATACGAGGGCTATGAATTTTTTTCCTAAAAACTATTCTGAATATCAAGGTGTGAAATATTTAGGCCCTAGAAATATTTGTTAAGGCCCTAAATATTTCTAAGTATGTTGATTAGCATTAGTTGTATAACAAAACAGAAGCTAGAAATTTGGTTTGGTGTAATATACGGTTGTCTCAAGATGGAATTTTAATTCTAGTAATGGTTCTTTTAGAGAGTATTCTTGTATAATGGATGATAGTAGAACATATTCCCAAAGGAAAAGGAAAAAGTAAAATGAAAAAATAAGGAATTCCTTTGGTCAAATTGACAAGAGTGACAAATGTAAAGTAAGCTGGAGGTTGGGGGTTACAGAATATTAATGCTTTCAATGTAGCCCTGCCCGTAAAAAGGTTATGGAGGCTAGAATCTATAATGAAGGTCTCTGATGAAAAGTTTTGAAGATAAAAGTATTTGAAAGGTCAGTCCATGGAAGAATAGTTTAGAAGTGAAAGAAAAAAAAATCACAAGGAACTTCTATTGTATGAAAAACCTTGGTAAGGGCATTCATTTTAATTGGTAATTATGAAACTTGGAAAGTAGTTCAAATAAATAACATAAATATAAGGAAAGACCCTTCAATTGGTCTTTGGGGTGATTACAGGATGTCAAGAGCCCTTATAAATGACTTGTATTCAATGGTGATTTTCTCTTTGGAGGTAGAAATTCCAAAAGGGAAAAATGGTTGGGATCAAGAAATAAAAACAATAGATGCCTTGAATCTTCAAGGTGAGAAAGGAAAGGAATGGACTCATTATGTTAACTTGTTAAACCATAGTGCCAGTAATATACCAAATCATAAGGTTTAAATCAAATGGTCAAAGAATAAGGGATCACAGGAACACACAGCTAAGCTTGGTTACTCAACAAAGAAAATAATATACATCAATATTTGAAGTTTGAAATCAAAATATATGTCATACTACCTTAGAGGCTCAAAAATAGATTTACCTTTTTTTGATGTACTTTGGTCACATGTTTGGCTATGGTAGATTCCTTGGCCAATAAATTTGGATCCCTCCCTTGCTAATTTGGATTCCTCTCATGCACTAGTTGGGATCTCGTTAGTTGAGGAACCTCACTAGGCTCTTTAAACATCTTTAAGTTTTAACCCATTGGGGCATGCTCTTTGAGGTACACATTTGATCATATTTCTTTCTGACTTGAGTGGTTTCAACATTGGCTGTAAACTAAAACTTGTTTTAAACCTACCATGCCAAATTCTAGAGTTTTTATCATTCCTATTACAGAGGAGGGATTTTTGGGAAAAATATGTTTGCCTCAAATACCTACAATAACGTTTCTAGAAGAATTCCCATGCAATAATAAATTACACCCCTCAAGCATTCCCTTATCTATTTATGTTGGGAAAAATCCTCATTGTTAAGCGTCTCAAATAAGATCCTCTCATACATCAAAACTCTATAAATTACTACCTCTCTCGCTTGAACCTTCCATTCACATGGGATTGCTGGGATATGTTATCTCTAACAACCCTTCAATTGTTTGGAGGTCCTCTCCCTTTGGCTTAGATCTTCCTTTGTTGCATTTATTGGTCAAACAACCCTATAGTTTCATTTGAGTTATAATTTGATGTGGATGTTTGCTTGTTGCCTTTGTTTCAACCATTTGGAGATAATTTTTTTGTTTTTCTTTCCCAAGAAAAAGGCAACCTCACAAGTATGTAGAGTAGGTTCGTAACCTTTATTTATTTATTGTGGATTGTTTTTTTTCCCTTTGAATAGGTAACTTAGATTAGAATAATAATATATATATGATGAAAACGTAGTTAAGATCTTCTACCTAGCTCTAAGGCTAACAAACCCTGGGTCCCCTCCCAGGCTGATTGATTATCAAAGGAAATTTTAAAAAGGACTTAAAACACTTACAGCAGGAAGCTGAGAATATTGACCTCATAAAAAACCTTGCAAAGAAAGAATAGGTATCAATAAAAATTATTCAGAATGATAAGGAAGAAGAGGTATCAAGAAAAATGATTCAAAAAGATCTGGAAGAAGAATTTTTTTAGAGAATGAAAGCAAGGATATATTTGGTCAATGTTGGTAATAGAAATACAAAGTTCTTTCACACAATGTCAAACATAAGAACAAGATTATAATAACAAAAAATTGAATAAATATGACATTTTTAGTGAAGATCCAAACTCAATAAGCCATAAAGAGTGTAGTTGCATTAAATATTTGTGTGAGGAAAAGCATGTAAATAGGTTATCTACCTTTTAGTTGTTTACCTGTGTAGTTGGAAGTTGGAACTATGTTTGTTGTTCATATTATCAACACCATGTTCTTGTAGCTTAACATACTCTCTTGTTGTTATTTTGATTGATGTTTTTAGTTTTAAATATCTAAATTTTAGGTTAAATTTCTAAGTGTAGAATCTGCTTACCAAGTCATGGGGTCTAGTAATCGCCACAAACAACCAAGTAGAAGCCTGCTTCTGCAAGGTGTCTCTCCAGCCACGAAGAGAAACATTCAAGATCTCATTATCATTGGTGACCCAACCATTATTTTGTGCACCTCATTAATTTCTCTAATCTGTTTGACATCAAACTGCAAGCTATTGTAAAAAGGATCTATCATATGCTAGGAATATTTCACTCCAAATCATTTATTCATGTCCATAGGAACAAAAACAACAAAGTGGACATCCTTGCGAATGAGGGGGTACATCTAGCAAAAGGAAACATTAAAGCGGATGGTGTTCTAAGCTTAACCCTAGTTCCCTAATCACTTCCCTATGTTTGTAATGGTATGCAAGGGGCTCAATAATCTGAGCCCAAGGAAGTGAGTTGAATGTTGATGATTGCTGGAGAGTTGGAAAATACATGTTGCTATAGAGGAGATTAAGTCATGTTGGCAATGAATTGGACGATTTGGATGATGGAAATAATTTTGTATTTAAGGCTAAATTGATGAGGAGGGAAATTTTAAGGACAAGGAAGTTTGAGGTCCAAGTCATTCCACTTGGTTTGGTCTTCAAGTAGCTTATCCTCTGCAAGTGTTTTAGTTTGAAACACCTAGAGTGATTGGTTTGACTCAATCTGGCTTGGTTTATCGTAAGTCTAGGTGATGGGGTTGCTTTGATCATGATTGTGGAAGTATGGAGGCGATGGGATAGAGGTAAACACAAACTCAACAATCCTTTAGAGGAAATTTGTAACCAGCCTTAGATTGTGGACATTGACTTAAAAGGGGAAGCCATAGCCTTGTAATAATTTTTATAAGAGTGTAAAGGGTTTTCTATCATAGGAAAACAAGCCCTAACCAGAACTCAGTTCATATCTAAATCAGATCAACACTGAGGAAAAGCTTTGACTACATTTGACCACTAATTTAGATAGAATATGATTGCTGATGTTTAAAGGCATAATTCTGGATCACGTCTTTGGAATTTTGACAGTGATACTAATCATCACCTTAGCAAGTCAATAATGTTTCTATCATCTCTCTCTCTCTCTGTTGTACATTTTATTTGAATAATAAGAATAATTTTTCAAGGGTTTTCCCAATATTGGGGTTTTTCCCTCGCTCGTGCCATATTCTCTTGTTCTTTTGTCTCGGATTGTCTTCAGCATTTCTCATTTATGTTATTTCATTAGTTACTGTCATATACATTTTATTGTAATTGATAATGGATTATTGGGCTCATGATTGAATGAAGTAACTATCCTAAGAAAAGAACATGTTTCACAAATTGACATGGAATCAGAGCACAAGAGAGGACAAACCCAAGTGCAAAGGGATTGAAATCACTCAGAAGCATCTGAAGAATTTAATTGGTACCTCTATCCATTTTTGTTAGCGATCAAGAATTTCAAATCTGTGGTATTTTCTTCAGGCCTTCTACTAACCCTAATCAGTGAACATGGGCTCCAATCCAAGAGCAACTCAAATATCATGAGAAAAAGTTGAAATTCATCAAGGTATGTTCCAGTAATATATTTTCCAAGGATTATTTATCAATCCCATTCCTTCAAGCTTGAGACTATATCTTCATTATATTTGAAGCATAGTTTCTCAACCATAAAATCACAGTCCCATACATAACATGTAGATACCAAATCCTAGGTCTCGTGGGCATGATCACTATGGTCACTATTTGTAACAGCAGTTCAGTATTCTATTTAGTTTGATTCTTTTAGTGTGCCTTTAATAATACTTCGTTTTGAAGATAGAAATCCTCTGTGATAAGGTTTTGCTGCTATGGTTCCCTGCTTGAAGGGTTAAAGTAATTGCTCATAAAAATAAAATCATCAACAGGCCATGTTTCTCTGTGATCCTTGAATGGATCTCATCGTCTAAGAATTATCACTATGACAGGGAAATCTTTGTCCTAGTGCAGTATCATATATGGTATCACTCAGTTAGCTTGGTTCCTTTGAAGAAGCCATTTCTCAATCTCTTATATCTCGGTTCCTACTATACATAATTCAGTTTACTCTCAATTGAAATAGCCCCATAGTCTATGTGAACATCTTGTATGGTTCTCCATTTGCAATCTCAGGTTCTCAGCACGTGAAAAGTATGGCTGCTCCAAATATATATAGAAGTTATGGAAATCAGGGTATAGGTTTGGGATATTATAAACATCATCTCAAGCATGTAAGCTGATCTATATTTACTCTTGTTATGACTTTGAGTAATCATATATTCTACAGTAAGTGTGTCCTCCTATCCATCTTCAATATAGTTTTCAACTAGTATGGCATCATATTTTCAGGTAGACCATTATTAATATACATACTTTTAGTCAGCCTTGAAAGAAGAATTGAGATATGCATTGTTGTTCAAATCAATATTGGAATTCTGTCAAAGTTTTTGGAAGTTCTGATGATAAGGCTTGCTCACAACCTAAGTTGTGGAAAAGTCATGGCCATATATTGTATGTTGACAATCTTCTCCATACAAAAGAAGGCTAGCAAAGGAGTCACAGGACAATGAATCATCAAGGCTCATCATTATTTTGGATAATATCATAAAAATTCATCTAAACAGAATATATGCCTATGAATCAAACCCTTGATTTTCTCAATCCACATCAGCTCATACACTTCTTAGCCAACCTGTTAAAGGTACTTTTAGTTACAGTGGCTACATTGAGTATAGAATTTTTTGGGTTACATTCATAAGCAATATATCTTCTGGCATTAGGATGTGGTGATGTTTTCATTTTGTTTAACATAATTAATCTTCGTTCAGAGTAGAGGTTCAGCTGGAGTCATGTCAGTCATAGAAGTCCTGGGTCTCTCAAAGGGAATGAACTTGGAAGTTTTAAAGATCTAAAATATAAGTCTACACAACAGAGATGCTTGGTTATATCAGCTCCTCTATGGCACTTCTATGGTCTTCTTTCCATCATGAAATATGCATGATATCATTTCAGTCTAAGAAGAAGTGACAATGATTCTACAAAAAAGGAAACTACAGCACATTTGAAGCTTTCAATCTTGAAGAACTGCATAGCACTTTGGAGCATTTCTACCGCTATCAGCAGAGGTGCCTCAATAAATAGTAATGATCGAAATCTTGAGTTCATACGATATTCATTAAGATTCATTTCGAAGAGTAGCAAAGAGAAATCAATGCAATTTCATATACCCTAAAAAATTGATTTACATTTTCATTCAGGAGGATTTAGAGAAAGTGGGTACATACATGGTCGAACTTTAAGATAACAAGAGCGATTTCTGAGGACATGCCATAAGTAAAATAAATTGAGGAACCAGATCCATGGAAGAATAGAGAAACCCCCATAGAAGAAATTTCCAGCCCTATTCAAAAAATCATCTAGATGGGTGATTTTGAGAGCGTCATCAATAATGGGCCACCATATCATGACCATGTAATCTAATTTCCAAGTGATTAATCATACATGTAATTTATTTTTCTTGTAATTTGATGTCAGGTTCGAGTTGAGCTTGAAATAGTTGGGTTAAGATTGTGCAGAAAAAGAGTATAATGAAGCTCATTCAATGAACTTGCACAACTGATATCATTAAGATAAAAAACCCGCCATGAAAGCATTGTGATAAAATTGAAAAAAGAGTAGTTTACATACTTAGTTTTATGGATCAAATAATTGATTTCCTACTGGCGGGAATCATACGACAGGACATCATGATTAAAATTAATTAATATGCTATGAAATTATGTGGGATAAAATTTGATCAAGGGAAATAAGGGTATAAGATACGATGTCTAGTAATTACACAAACCACCATTTATATATTTAAATTAGCAAGGTGACACATTTTTATGAGTAAAATTATAAAACACTATGGAACAATTTAGAATAGACTTTATGGCCAAAACATTTAAGAGTTAGAATAGAGTATTTAATTGATCACAATAAAAAATAATACACATTAGAGATATATACATTCATATATATCAAGCTAAAGCAACATCTTCTTACACCTAGTGTCCTAGATGGCCAAGGCAAGGTGTCACCAAACCAATTATACATTCATTTGTATATCTCATTCGAAAAATTATTAATGTAAAAATAATCACAAGGGTTGATATGTCAATAAAAATTTAAAATTATCCTCTAAAAACTCATATAGAAAGTGGGGTAACAAATCCTATGACATCCAACCTGTGATTTGCAATGGGAAATCCTCAACAGTCTCTTTGGAGAAATAATTTCCCATTAAGGGCTTCAATAAGAGGTATGATGCCCCACCAATTTGATAGTTGAAGAAGTTTGAATATTGGTCATCAGGTTTGGCCCTAAGTAGGCAAGGAAACATGGAAGGAGGTGATCCCCTTGGAAAAGTTAAAAAGGGGAAGGCCACATAAGGTCTTATATAAATATCTAAATACAAGGACCTCCCTCATAAAAATAGTTAGACATGTATTGAAAGAAAGTAGATAACGACCATATAAATCTTCATAAAATAAAAGAGAACATCTCTTGAATCCCATAATAAATGTAGCATCTACATATGAGTTGATCCTCTAACTCAATGTTGTGTATATGGTAAAGCTAGAATATGTTATAGAGAAGAGGAATATCATGATGCCATTAGTTTCAACTAGACACTAATGTAAACCCACTTTGAAACCACCAAGGGGGATCTGAAGGGAAAAATCTAGTGCTCTTGTGTGTATGAGGGTTAAAAAATAAGACCCCCTCTTATTTGCATGAAGTGTTCCTAGTACAAATCCATCTTAGAGTCAAGGCCATGAAAATATGGAGTCCAAGTACTAAATTTATTTTTTATAAATAACCTCTTTAACAAATTAACACAAACATGTAATAATGTCATTTACATTGGAGGTGTATGTCACTTGAACCATGTTACAACTTTAATCACTCCCCCAGAAAAAGGTTTCATGCTCCCTTGTGATGATGCATCAACCCTAATGGAGAAAAATCTAGTGGTGTAAAAGGAATTTAAACATGATGTAACTTTAATAGTGCCCTACATATTTCTCGTGAAAAAAAATGTGTTGTTGCTCCAATCCCACCAGATATTGTTGATTAGAATGCATGGGAAACCTTTATAATAATCTTCCATGATGTTGTGTAACTAAGTTTTCAAATTTTCTTCCAAGCTTAGATAGGACCATGAGCCTATCATGTTAAAATTTTCAAGGGTGGTGGTGATGACCTGCACTATGTTGGCGCAAGATATAAATAAGTGTGAAGAAATATCATCATATGGATTTCATAAATGATATATGTTGGGGTGATTCATAAACTATCATGTATATTTCTCGTGAAAAAAATGTGTTGTTGTTCCATTCCCACCAGATATTGCTGATTAGAATGCATGGAAAACCTTTATAATAATATTCCATGATGTTGTTTAACTAAGTTTTGAAATTTTCTTCCAAGCTTAGATAGGACCATGACTAGCCTATCATGTTCAAATTTTCAAGGGTGGTGGTGATGACTTGCACCGTGTTGGGAAAAGAGATAAATAAGCGTGAAGAAATATCATCATATGACTTGCTTAAAGGATAGATGTTGGGGTGATTCGTAAACTATCATGGATATTTCTCATAAACAAAATGTGTTGTTGTTCCAATCCCACTAGATATTGTTGATTAGAATGCATGGGAAACCTTTATAATAATCTTCCATCATGTTGTGTAACTAAGTTTTGAATTTTTTTTCCAAGCTTAGATAGGACCACGAGCCTATCATTTTCAATTTTTCAAGGGTGGTGGTGATGACCTTCACTGTGTTGGGGCAACTAGAGATAAATAAGTGTGAAGAAATATAATCATATGACTTGCATAAAGGATATATGTTGGGGTGATTCGTAAAGTATCATGGATATTTCACTAGACAGTTCATCATAACATACTAGATAAAAATATATTTAAAAACGAATGAATAAGAGTTTGTGACAGGAAGTGTCAGTGAGTTTTGGGTGTGCTAAGGAGGGAGTGACGTCAAAGTATGCTATGCAATGTTAATTCATGCTAGAGGCTAGGGAAACATGCCAAGATGTGCCAGGTGCCAGGGTGTGCCAATGCATGCTAGGGCAGAGTGTTTGGCATGGAAGATTTTAGGGGCTAATATTCGCAAGTGGGCTAATTTTCCATGGTTTTTCAAAAAAACATATTCACCAATTTCCATTTTTCTCTAAAAGTGATTCGCCTAAAATTTATAGTATAAAATTATGTTATCCTAAAAATCACCAAAATTTTGAAGAGACTATATAAATTCATTAGAAATTTAGATATATTTAAAAAAATGTCACCAAACGTTTTAAAATATACATATTAAGGACTTGTAAGATACACCATGGTTTCTAAACTTTAAGATAAGTTTCCATCCTTAAAATTTTCCTTGGTGCTTGGGAGTGTGAAGGAAAAACAAGGGAGAACTAGTCTCAAATGCATGAAAATGAATGAATAAGAGCATGCGACAGGGAGTATCAATGAGTTCTAGGTGTGCTAAGGAGGGAGCTTAAAGGTATGAAAGGTAGTGCCAAGGAATTCTAGAGTGCCAGGGCGACATGCTAGGATGTGCCAAATGCTAGGGTGTGTCAATGCGTGCTAGGGAGTGCCATGGAAACACAAGTGAGAACTAGTTCAAAATGCATGTAAATGAACAAATAAGAGTGTGTGATAGGGAGTGTCAATGAGTTTCAGGTGTGCTAAGGAGGGAGTAGCAAGCTTATATGTTAGTAAATTCCAAGGTATGCTAGAGTGCCAGGGCATGTCAGGGAGTGTTAGTGTGCAAGCCCTTCTTCATATATATTACAAACTATAATACAATAGGCTAGAGCTCTTGTACCATGGATCGTGACCCTTTAAAATCACACTAAATAAAAAGAATACAACTAGGGCTTGGTGTTAATCCTTTGAAAACCAATCTATCCTAAACAAGACAACACTTGACCTAATTGCTGATGGTAGCCACACACAACCCTTTCTGTCCACAAGTTTAATGAGAGCACCATAGATTTAATGTTTGGAGAACAAGGGGCCACCCCCTTGTCCAACACTTTCGATGGGTCCCACGCATCATTATGGCACTCATGGACCCCATTATGCCTCCTAGAAGGCCCTAAGACATTAGTTGGCCTTTTATGAGGCTTATTATTCCATGTATGAGATAGTTTGGTGGGATTGCCACCAAAATTTAGGGTTACTTGCATATTATTTTATGTTTAGGGGATAATGTAGGCCCATAATACAATTCAATCAACTCCTATTCAATATATAAATAGGATTTAGTTGGATTCATTTGTATCATCACTTGACTTGGGATCTCTCTGTCTTTAGATAACTTCACATTTTTCCTTGGAGGAATATTTTGGATGATGGATAAATTTTGATGTATGGATTTGAGCTATTTTTACCTTGGAGATTTGTTTTTGAAAATGTGAAGTTGGTTGGATATACTCTCTAACATTTTGAGTGCAAATTTAACGCTATTCTTCTTGTTACTGCATACTATTGAATTTCGCTATAACTAGGGCTAATTGATACATGATGGAAATGTGGAATTATGTGTTTATTTAGCTTATTTAATGTATGGGACATTTTTGGATGAATGAAATGTCTTAGAAATCATTTTATCTCAATAAAATTGCACCATTTGTATGAATTATAAATACTTGAAGGTCACTTTTCATTTTCCTCTAACATTGGAAGAAGTTATATTTTCATGCCTTCTTGATCAAGAAACCAAATTATTGTTCATTATCACCCCTAAATCCATATCCCCAAGTGAATTATGCACTATACCCTCAAAAAGGGTGATGATTTCCCCCCATTTTTTCACAATTTTCCATTTTTCCCTAGGTCTAACCCCATTAGGTCACACGGGGCATCAATTTCCCAAGAATCTATCTAGAGGAAAACTTTGATCTCCTACAGGAAACTGCATTGGTGGGTCCCCTCACTCTCCTTGGAATTTGGGCCAATTATGATGATGGAATCTCTGGATAAATCAAGCCCTAGCTCTAGGATAAGGTTTTGCATAAGTGTTCCCAAGTCTAGAACCTAGTAGGCTCAATTTGACCCATTGAAGTAAAAAATATTGCCTGATAATTTCCCCTAACATTTTCCATGATAGGAAGATCATTGGTTGCTAAATTCCATGCCTGAACCTGGGTTGGGTCCACTTGGCCCCCTGTGGTCCCATTTGGTGTCAAAGGCCTTTCATCAAGGACCATTTGGGAATCCAAGTTCCCAAAGGATTTTAGGGATTGAGAACTTCCTTCATAAGTCTTATTATTCTCCCTCAACCCTTCAATCCCCCTTATCTCTCCCTAGAAGATCAAGTCCCTTGCTTAAAAGGGTTTCTAGGGTCACTTCCCACCTATTCATTGACCTATAATATACAAGTGACTTCCTAAACTATTGGGACTCCTCCCATCGATGAAAGTATGTGAAGAGAAAGGAGCCTTAAATATGGTGACAATGGGCTAAGCCTCCACCGTTTCCCTTGTCCTAGCAGTTTCCCTCTTAGGAACCCCTTCTAAGTCCATTACTAGTTTGAGTGGTAACAATTTGTTCACAACTCTTTGGTATGCCCACTTTTTCCATAATACGGATCCAAGATAGGTCTAAGGCTATGGAGGATGCCCTTCTTCTCACTAAATTATCATCTATAATATAGTGAACTAGGGCTATTTGGTTGGCCCACTTAACTGCTACTTTAGTCCTTCAAATTCTACACATCCTTAGGCCCTATACGCCTACCCTTCTACCAATCTTGTTGACCTTCACAAGTACAAGAGTTAGGGCTCTTATTTGACAGTCACCTAACAACCCTCCAACTATTCTTGGACTACCATCAATCTTCCCAACCATAGTCAATTCCTTTTACTGATCTAGGGCTCATAATATTGTTTTTGTCTAGGGATCTTCAAATCTTCCACCTAATAATGGTTCAGGTCCTCTCAAATTAATTGTTCTTGTGTATTGAAAATTTGATCTTTGTTGTCAAATCTATGAACAAATATGAACTACTCCTCTTATCATCCTTCTAACAATCTGTAGATGACTGAGGTAGGGTCACAAATCAACCACTAACATTCCATTGACTAATTTTTTATAGGTCAATTCAGATCTTTGTCTAAAACTCCATGGATAGTCCACCAAAATCAACTCATATGCATGTCAATCCATTCTTCACATGGCACATTTCTTCTGCATGCTCAATATTCTGCTCAAGTTCCACCCTCCTTTGGATCTGTTATCTCCACACATACTAAATCTGCAAACCATCTTCCAGATATGCAGTCTATATTGTAGAAATAAACCTCGCTCTAAGGGTCACAATTTCTCTTCTTTAATGAAAATTTTTCACAGTCTTAAGGGCATACCTTGTGAAATAAACGTGTTAGGACACTGTCCTAACTAGGGCACTATACTTATGTACTTCTAACTATTGTAGAACAAACCCTATCCACCCATAGAAAAAACCACGACTCTTTCCTCCATAAGAGACTCGACCTAGTTCATATGGATCCATAGTTTCTGGGCATTTCTTTGACTGAATCTTGACATGAACTTCATATCTCAATGTCGAACCTCAAACTAGGGTTATCTTAGTCAATATTATGCCTATGTATACTTCTGTTCTGGCTCTAAATTACAGTGCAAGCCCTCCATTTATTTTTGTCTTTATAACCACTGCAAGACGAGATTTTATCGACCCTCTCTTTTATTTCATGTAGAAAATATAACCAACGGGATTTAATCTGATCTTGTAATGTACTAAAACAAGATAATGAATCCTTCCTACAATTTGCAGAAACAAAATAAAATCGCACAATCACATATAAGTAAGAGAAAGAAATTATCAATCGCACAACAAAAGATGTATCTGGGGAAAGAAACTACTAAAAACCCCTCTATCTCTATTGTGTAATAAGTCAAAGAATCATGAAACAATACAATGCTTAATCTCTCATGAGGATTCTCCAACACTCTACCAATTGTCTCCTACTAATCTAGAAAAAATCGGTATAGTACTTAGCCAATTCTCAACCTTCCATCAGCCTGCCTTGCTCACAAAATTCTTAGGGAATTAGCTCCCTATTAATTAGGAAAATTATCCTTCCTTGATTGCATAATACATCATGGCATCCCAATGAATTTATGACTGCACATGGGAAATTTTGTATAAATACAACTGATAGTTATGTTCCCTTTAACCTCTCTCTCAACTGGGTCTTCCTCAGAACTAACATGCATGCAACTATTAATAGAGAATTATCAATTATATTATTGATCACTCATTGTGAATTAGATATAATTTAATTCAGTGGACCTCTCACTAGCTCATCACTCAATTAGAACTAGTTAAACTGATTTTAACTCAATTAATTGAGTTAACTAATTCACACTTACACCCCACTAAGGCATCAACTGCAACTAGACCCCCAAAATATTAGAATCCATCTACATGCCTCATCTTAGACCCTCATGATCTAGAAATATGAAGGAATGGAATATAATTCAAAAATAAGCACAAACACAAAGATGCAGTAGGAATAACACTTCCTTTCATTAATATCAAATACTGAAAAATGCTTACAGACATAGTGGAAAACAAACTAGCTTAGGCGATGGTAGCTTATCTCTGAGAAGAGATGTGGAAGCTACATGCCTCTGAACTGTGTTACAATAAGGCTCAAGGGCCTTTTTATTATTGAAAAATAAGAGAAAAAATTAACGCGAGGAGATGTAACACCAAGAGTTTATGGGCCCCGTTGGGCGTAGTTGGGAAACCAATTTCACGGGGTCATAACTTGGTCATATGATCTTTGTTTGACACACATAATACCTTGTCAGAAAGATCTCTCTGAGGACTACAACTACTAATGTGATTTATATGAAATAGCCAAACCCTTCATGCCCAAAAAATGTCATTTGGGCCCTCAAATTGCTCCGAAATTTTAGGACCCAAAAAACTAACAAAAATAGAAAATTGTGCTATAATTAAAGAAAATTAAAAATTGAAAGAGGCAATGGTGAGGGCCCAAGTGGAATAGGCAGGTGGCCACCAATATCCACCTCAATCACCTCAACTAGAATTTCTTGAGCTAACTCAGTCATGACTTAGTTAATTCACCCAAGTTTTTATGAGATGAAATTACAATTTATTGTCCAATTTATTTAAGAGAAAAATAAATTAGACGCCTCACATTCCTCACTCCCGGTACATCAAAATTCCTTACCAGTGTGGGTGCATTTTTTTGGTCCTTTATGGTTTCCAATTTCACTGTTTCTTGTTGCAAATTTCAACACTCCCTCTCAACAAGAAAGGAATTCAATCTATCCCGATCTGATACCTTTGGAATTTTTCATGCAACACTTATCTAGTGTTGTTTTCACCTGCAAATATTGAAATTGAATAGCCTCTGAACAACTGAATCAATATAATGAATTTGTAATCAGAGTCTTCTGACTACTGCCAGCTATTGCACCTGTCTACTAGACTCTTTGCGCTGCTTCTGACATATTGATCTATGCCCTTTACATCGCTTCCAACTTTGATCTATGCTCCAGTATCTTACATCTGTCACTCTGATTTCTGTCTTCCTGACATCTTACTACATCAATATAACCAATCCTTCATGCTAATTTTGTATTGCGGACTCCTCGTAGCTAGGTTCGATCCATTAGACACACCTTCTCAATGGACCCTACCCAAATTTCTTATCTTGGGATTATGTCTACACATCACCCCACCTTTCACCTCAAGGTATGGTTTAATGTGCTCCCTCTACCTATATGGATCAAAATATACCCCTCATCAAGGTCTCTACTTGAGTGGAAGATTCCACTTGGTCTCCTCTCTGCTTCTGCAAGTGTGGTTGGTCCACAACATTCTAAAACTGCTTCTAAGGTTGCATGTTGAGAGGTAATTTGTACTCCCTCTCAACATCCAAGTCTCTAACCTCTCCTTTGCTCCTCAAATATTTGCATGCATCTGATACCTCAAGTGCATATAGGTTCTTGACTTGCACACATTGTAATTCTCCTGCCATTACAAAAGTTTCTTAAAAATAGTTTATTTTAAATCGATTATATCTCCCTCATCTGAGCTTTGAATTGATTTTACATTTTGGTAGTTTTTCGCAAGAGATCCAAATTATATGTTTTTTTTTTTTTTTTTAAATTTTACACCAAAATCTTTAGATATTCTCTGCAAAATCTCCTCCCAAAAAATTTCTCCTTTGATACCATGTTGAAAATCTAACCAACGAGATTCAATATGAGCATGTAATGTACTAAAACAAGACACTGAATCTTTCCTACAATTTTTGGAAACAAAACATGATTGCACAATCACATAGAAGTAAGAGAGATAAATTATCAATCGCACAACACAAGATGTATCTAGGGAAAACAACTGCTCAAAACTCCTCTATCTCTGTTGTGTATTAAGTGAAGGAATCATGAAACAATACAATGGTTAATCTCTCATGAGATTCTCCAACACTCTATTAATTGTCTCCTGCTAATCTAGGAAAACGTGGTCTAGTACTTATCCAATTCTCAGCCTTCCTTCAACTTACCTTATTCATGCAATTCCTAGGGAATTGGCTCCCTATTAATTAGGAAAATCAGTCTTCCTTGATTGTGCAATCCATCATGGAATCCCAATGACCTTATAATTGCACATGGGAAATTTAGTATAAATACAACTGATAGTTATATTCCCTTTAACCTCTGTCTCAACTAGGTCTTCCTCAGAAATGACATGCATGCAACTATTAATAGTGAATTATCAATTATTTGATTGATCACTCATTGTGAATTAAATCTAATTGAATTCACTCGCCAACCTCTCACTAGATCATCAATTAGTTAGAAATATTTAAACTTATTTTAACTCATTTAATTGAGTTAACTAATTCACACCTGCACCCCACTAATGCATCAACTGCAACTAGACTCCACAAATATTAGATTAATACCTCTACATGCCTCATCTTAGACCCTCAACTCGAATTTCTTGAGCTAAATCAGTCATCATGACTTAGTTAATTGACACAAGTTGTTATGAGATGAAATTAAAATTTACTGTCCAATTTATTTAAGGGAAAAATAAATTAGACACCCCACATTCCTCACTCCTGGTGCATCAAAATTCCTCGCCAGTGTGGGTGCATTTTTGTTTTGTCCTTTCCGGTTTCCAATTTCAATGTTTCTTGTTGCAAAATTCAACATTTCATAATTTGATGTGGCCTTCACACAAAGACACTATTGAAATCACATGCTCAGATTCTCATGAGCAACCTCTCTTAAGCTCGATCTGCCATAAGAGAACCAATAATATGCCATCCTACTTCCTAGCTCGATCCGACCATTAAGTAATGCAACAATCTTGTGAACCCTCACATGATGATATTTCTCTTGAAGGATAATCATGGATTTTGTTTAGTAACCCTTACTCGACCCTCTTACTCGACCTACTTTAGGAATACATCTCTCTTCGCCCCCTTGATAAAATGAGCTCCTTCTCACTTCATGTTATTTCCTTCATCCTAAGGCATCCTTAAATAGTTTTTCCTAGGCCTCTTAGGAACCCTCTAGAACTTATTGGTTTTATCCACTTAGCAATTAGGAAATATTAATTTTCCTTTATATTTTAAACCCCATCTTGTGTCCAAAATCCCTTTTCTTGGCTTCTTTGCCCACAAAGAATTTTGTGACCAAAATCACATAAACCCATCTCACTAGGCTTGTGGAGTACCTCCCAAGCTACACAATTCAACAATATCATCTAGTTGTAGTGACTGTAACTTGGTCAAGCTCTTGTAGTCAAGTGAGGGCTTGGTTGGGTCCCCAAGTTTCAAATTAAGTAAGGGTAGTTGTGAGGGAATGATATGTAGGTAGGGTAAGGGCATGCACATTAGGAATGAAAAGGCATGCTAATACATGTCGGATAACTTCAATGCATGTTGAAGAGTTTTAGGGAGTGTCGAGGCATATCAAGGGATAACTAGGTCAAAATGCATGGAAAGGAATAAATAAGAGTTTGTGACAGAGAGTGTGATTGAATTCAAGTGTGCTAATGACAAAGTGTGTTAGGAGAAGTTCAGAATAGGATTTATAGGAGGCAAGTGTACAGTTGTTATATGGGACACGACATAGCAGTTTTAGACAAAGGGAGATCACTTTGTGCTAGGCACAACATTGTTTTTCCTTTAGCTGTTTTTTTATATGAGATGTTGCTACATGCTCATTTTTTAAACTATTCTAGATAATTGCATATTGTATATTGTTGTGTATAAGTTTTGGGGCACTTGACTTGTGTCAGCTTATATCTTGTGTGCCTTATGCATCTTGTGGTTCTTGCAAACTCTCAGTTAATGTTCTATTGTTTATATGAATTGAACATACATGTGAAATATTTCCTATGTAAGCTATGTTGCTTATTTGTTTTATGGCCATGGCTAGATCATGTCATCCTTGTCTAGGTAACTAGTCAAGTGGGACAAGTTGAGCTTGGACATGAGTGGCATAAGATGAGTTATAGGCAGTTCTTAGGTGAAAAAGGCACAATCTACTTGTAGTTGGTGCAATTGGTCAAGTTTTTTCGATTGAAGCAAGCCAATATTATCACATGAACTAAAATAGCCAAGGAATTGATTGGGTTCCCAAATCGTGAAAAAATGTAAAGGCTAGCTATGAGGACATGAGTGCCAAGGTGTGCTAGGGAATGCTAAGATGTGTCATATAGTGTGAAGGAATGTAAAACATGCTAAGATATGCCAAGTGATAAGGCATGCCAAGATGTGCAAGGGTGTGAAATGCATGCCAGGGACATTCAAGGCAACAAAAGGGATAAACAAGTTAAACTACAAGTAAATGAACACATAAGAGGGTTAATAAGTTATCACTTTACCTTTTCCAAGAGGGGCATGCTAGGCACACGAACACTAGGTCCCAATAGGTGCCAAGTGAAAAGTCTTAGTGCATTCTAAGTGCCAAGTCTTCCTTTGTTGCTTCTCATCTAATTTATAATAGTTGATCTCAAATAAATTTAATATTAAACCATGCCAAATTATTTGAAGGCATGTGAATGTATTCCATACATGCTAAGACTTTCCAGGTGCCAACACGTGCCAAGTGACAATATGTTTCACAAAGTGTTATGCATGCTATGAGGTGGAAGGGCATGTTGAAGAGTGCTAAGGTGTTCTAGAGAGTGCTAATTCATGTTGAGGAGTGTTAAGGAGTCCAGGAAAAAACATTAAGGGAGTACTAGGTCAAAATTTATGGAGGTTAATGAATACGAGGAACGTGTGCCAGGGAGTAGTGTTAATGAGTGCTAGTTGTCATGCCAAGGAGCGAGTGACAAGGTATGATAAGGATTGGTAAGGCATGCTACAAAATATCACGGCATGTAAAGAAGTCTCAAAGTGTGCTTGGGAGTTCCAGGGTGTGCTAATTATATGTGCCAAATAGTGCCAATACATGTCAGGTGCTAAGGATGTGCAGGGTGTCGGTGTATTTCAGTATGTGTCAAGAAGTTTCAAGGAAAAAAAAGGAAGAACCAATAAGAGGGTTAATAAGTTGGGACTTTATCTTTTTCAAAAGGGGCATGCTAACCACACTAACAATAGGTCCCAATACATGCCAAGTGGCAGTGTGTGCCAAGTGCTAATGTATGTCAATGCATTTAACCAAGGTGTTCCAGGGCATGCTAGGAGAGTTTTATGTTGTGCTAGCACATGCCACCATGTGCTTGGCATCAGTTTCATAAAAACATGTTCTAGGTACAAAGATGTTCCAAGACATGCGAGGTTCTAAGAAATGTTAGTGTGTTCCAAAGCATTAATTTAAGGTGTGCTCGGATTGTTGAGGAGTGTTATGTCTTTCTCATTAATATAATTGATAGAGCTTGATTATGTATTAAATAATATATTTCCTACACACACTAGTGGGACTTTATCTAAATGGAATTTTCTAGATAATAAACTTAATCGATATGAATCACTTGTTGACTCATAGGAAAACTCTATTTGACTAGTCATTACTTGAGGGAAATGATACACACTAATTACTTCTTAAAAAATTGACTAAATCTAACCACGATGGGCTTGGACATATTATAAAAAATACTCCACAATAATGGTATTAAATCATTATCTTTTGACAAAAAATATATTAACAAGAACATAACGTCATTAAAAATTCATTGGAATGATAAATGGTGGCGAACATTTTTTTACCGTCACCAAAAGTAACAAAAATAACATTGGTGAGGGTCATTAAAATTTCATCACTAGAAGTGTCACCAAAGAGAGAATTAGTGATGGGCCTTTAATGACCCTCACCAAAAGTGTCATTGAAAATGGCTTTGGTGACAGACCTTAAAGGACCATCACTATATACACTTAAGGACCGTCACCATATGTGACATCGGTGACGGACATTAAAGGTCCGCCACAAGCATGAACCTCACCAATGTTATTTTTTCTTATAATGAAGGAATGGTCTCAAAACATTATCCATAACTCGCATGAAAGTTGTTGGTGCATTACATAAGCCAAAAGGCATAACTAGCCACTCAAAGGGTCCTTGTTTGGTTTTGAATGCAGTTTTCCATATATCACTTTCTACAATTCTTACTTGATGATATCCACTTCGTAAATCTAACTTAGTGAAAAACTTTACTTCTTTCAGGTGATCAAGAAAATCATCTATTCTTGGCAGTGGGTAATGATTTTTTACCGTAATCTTATTCAAAGCTCAAAAATTTACACACATGTGCCAAGTCCCATCTTTATTTGGTATCAAGACTATGGGTGAACCGCATGGCGAGGTGCTTGGCCTTATGATTTCTTTATCTGACATCTCTTTAATTTTCCTCTTTATTTTAGAATTCTCCATTATCGACATGTGATACATACCAATGTTTGGATGAGGCCAATCTTGTTGCAACTAAATCTCATGTTGAATTTTCCTTTTTGTAGGCAACTCCGTTGGCTCCTGAAACATCTCATGAATTCCATTAACCACATCATATAAATATTATATCAACTTAGGATCACATCCCTCAAATTATTCATGATTAATATCAGCTTTAGGCTTAATCAAAAGAAGAAAAAAATTCTTACTTGAATTTACCAGCTTCTTTACCTGTCCAGCATTTACCAAAGCAATGTTTGTCTTCTTGTGATGTGCTCTAACAATGAACTCCTTGCCATCTTTGAATAAATGATACTTGTTCTCATGGTGATAGAAGACGCTTTCCTATCATACAAGTAAGGTCTCCCTAATAAAATACCAGTTATGTCAAGCGGAACCACATCTAATTCAACTGTGTCAACAAAGATTCCAGTGATTGAAAACCTCAATATACATTTCTTTGAAACCTATAGATTTTCATCCTTACAAATCCAACCCAATGGATATGGTTTTGGATGTGGTATGGTCTCAAGGTTAAGTTTCTTGACCAAATCTTCAGATATTAAGTTTGCTTGTGACCCACTGTCAAACAGTGTGTCAATCTTTGTATGCTTGGATATGACCCTCACATGAAACAATTCTATTCTTTCTTCTTCATTTGGAGTGTTTATGTGACAGTTTGATGTACTGGTACTAGGTTTAGTTTCAATTTATTTTCCCTTAATTTTATTCAATCCCATGGCTATAATTTTAGTTTCATCACCTAAATCAGATCCGAAATCATGTTGAGCTGTAGCAACAATTTTTTGTTTCCCTTTGTTATTGGGTTTCTTTTTCCTCAATTCAGGATGTAATTTCCAACAGTGAGTTTCATCATGGCCTTCTTCTGAAAAATGTTTACAAATCACTTTTTCTCCCTCTTTCTTAATAGATGCATTCTTTTTGTTTTTAACTTTTAAATTATTTTCCTTGGATTTACCCTTAAAAGGTTTCTTTCTACCCTCTTCAGAAATGTTCTTCCCTCTAGCTTGTAGATGTGTGCCTGAACAAAAACTTCATCTATACTGGTGGGGTAAAAAATGAGAATATTATGTTTTAGGTAGCTAAGGTAGCTATGTAAGCCTTCTATGTACTTTAGAAAAGTGTCTAGGCTCTGCAAGTCCACCCCTAATAAGAGAGCTCTTCTCCTAAATTCTTTGGTGTATTCTTGCACATTTTGTCCCTTTAACTGCCTAAAGTTCTGCCAGTTCATGATGGCTTTCTACATATGAGCTAATGGATAAAACTGTTGTTTAAAAGCAGCAATAAAATCTGACCATGATAGAATAATATTACCATGTTTCTTGATTTCCTCCTTTGTCTTGGCTTCCCACCAAACAAGTGTTGCATCTTCCATTCTCAAAGAAGCTAAATAAATTTTTGTATCATCATCTTGAAGGTTTTGTATTCTCAAATATACCTCCAATTGTCTAATATAATTATCTAGCTTGTATACATTTACTTCACCATTAAACATTGGCAATTCAAACTTAACATCAATTTTTAATAAAGCAGATTTACCAGTTCTCGTGGACTTGTGTGGCTGATGTACTAAAGATGAAGTAGAGGATGATGATGATGATGATGAGGAAGATGGTGGCTCTCCATTACCTCCATTTCCTCCATTTACCTTCTTTGACTTGTCTTCATCAAGTTGACCTCCTGAAGATCTGTGTCCTTCCTTTTGAAGTTTAGATCATTCTCCTTCTAGTCTCCCATTCCTTTCTTGATAAAGGATTCTAACCATATCAGTCATGTCAAGAAATGCTTTCCTGAACACTATTTATTCCCCCTTAGGGTCAACTAATTCATGGATTTCTCCTTCCTCTTGAGGCATGCTTAATGGAGCTTCTGCTTCTTTAGGAGGTGAACTAGGTGGTGCAGATTGTGGCAATCTTGATCTCCTTTTCTTTGGTTTCGTTTGATACCCTCCTGCTTCCACCAATTTGCCTTCTCCTCTTTTGAGCTTGAGCCTTGTAAGCATCTAAAACTTTTAAACAGTTAAACAATTATTTTCGCCAAACAACACCAGTGAATAAACTCTAGCTCTGATACCAATATGATCTAAAATGACTATATTAGTTTTTTTGTGCTAAGTGTCTTTCAGTTTTAAAAACATGTGCATAATTGGTTTATTAGTTTGCAGAAGGATTAAGGAGTTTTCCCATGATTTGTAGATGATTTTTAGTGAATTAGAAACATAAAAAAGCATAAATAACACTAAAAAACAGTGTAAAATAGATAAATAAGTCACCAAACGAAATTTACACAACTAGCATGATGAAGCAGTTCACCCCTCTTGGGCTACATCTACTGGTCCAGCTTCGAATGGCTTGTCCATATTTCATTATGCTCAAAATTTTTCTATTACATGTAGTGACAGTGTTCTAGTGGTTGTTTTCTCTACACCAATGGCTTCAAAATGCTCCAATTAGTAAAAAATGACTCTTCATTCACTCAGAATGGTCCAAAATTGGGCCTCCTACACTTTTTCCCAGTATCTCCTAGGAAAATTCTACTAAAAGTGGAGAGCACCAGCTAACTAGAGTTAAAACTAGGCTACATGCCAATTTCGGTGCGCCTCTATCTTTTCCACCGAAACTGACTACATATTAAATGTTAGCGGTTGGGTGGTGGCCACATGCGCACCCCGAAACCGCTTACATAACCGTCGGAGTAGAACTCGCACAATAAACTGTGGTTGAAAAGAGTTGAATCATGGTTGAAGGTTGTCAGTTTAGTATAGACCGCACGGAGAGTTGACGTTAATTGTTGCAATGTGACCATACATAACGGGACTACTGGTGGGTTAATGCAAAGACTACATGGTTGGAGTTGTTAACGTTTAATATATGCCATGTGATATACACCGGGACCGTTGGCGGGTTGGGATCGATGGCGGTTCCCAACCCCCATTTTCCTTTGTAATAAGCCTTAATACAAACCCGAAACCTATATATATTAGGAATCGTTGTGTATAATAGTTGGTAACATGTGCATGTGCCCGGAGGGAGGTCAGGGGGTTGAGCCCTGCGCCCTCCAAAAAAAATTTACCATGCGGTTTCAGGGCCACGTTGCGGCCTCAAGGCTAGCCACGTGGCAGCTTATGATTGGCTCTTTAGTCCGTACCCCAAATAGTACAAGGACATTTTTTAAACTACGATTGGTCACGAGAAAGGAATATTCTGAGGAGTATTCTCTTTTGCTGACTGTACATCCACTTTACTGGCTGTGCATCCCTGTCAAACCTAATCAAACTGTCGTAATTTTATCTGTTTGACATTTCGATCAGAACACAATATCTTCCTCATATGACATCAGTTTTCAAACCATTCATGGTGTCGGAATCAGGAAGACGAGACTACACAACCATCCTAGTTTCAACCCAATCCTTTGAGTAAAATTTATGAACTCCTGATCAAATATTGTTGATTTCATAAGCATAAATCATCATATATGGTACTTTTATTTTATGATTAATTCCTGATTGTGAATCTACAGTAATTTCTTTTTATATTGTGATATGTATGTTGTTTGACCTAAATATTATCATTCATGCACTTCTTTACAATGTTTCAACTGTAATTTCTTATTATATAAATAAAGAAATTGATAGATGAGATATATTTCACAAAATTATTTTGATTAACTATTTAGTAAATATAATCATTTTTGCATAATTTATTATCTTTCAGCAACTTAATGATCTTTATTAACTTTTTTTGTAAGAACATCTTTCTAGATCGCGTCAATGGTAATTTTTCCCAGGTTATATATTAAGTTAAACAAATAGGTTAAGTAGATGCATATGTTTTGTTAATATTTACATATATTAATTTCATTATTTTAAATTCATTTATCATTTCACATGTACTGAAAACTACCATTACCATATCAATCTCTTTATTTGGGAAACTGATCCCATTATCCCCATTTGGAGCCACTACACCAAATGTTAAGGAGTTGCTTTAAGGTCTAGACCGGGTGGTTATCCCCCATGTTGTTGCAACATAATTATGGGGCTTCAACATTTTGGCGCTATAAGGAGGGCCAATTGTGAATGGTAAGGAAAACCAATAAAAAATCTAGAAGCCATCCTAATAGTCGTTCTCAATCTAGATCCCCTCCAAATTCGAGATCCCCATCTGGAATAACTATTTCAATATCAGAAGTTGAAAAATCTTATCCAAAATCCCCTATTATATCTCAGAAATTTCTTTTTTCAGACTATAAATTTGAAGCATCAGAAGTTCAAACATTGATTTAAAAGTTAGAAAAAATCTCCATTTCAGCTGAAAAGCCTATAATACCACAACTATCTGAAGAAAGTGTTTCATCTGTGCTACAACCTAGAAGAATCTTGAATCGTTCTCTAAGTGAGAAAATTGGAGTTCCTCCTTTGTAATTTCCCATTCCTTCTTCCTGAAATAATACCAAGTAATCTAAATAAAAAACATCTATTAGTGAGATTTTATCCAATTCCTCATCCCAAATCCATTCACTTCCCCCACATATTTCAACATATCTCACTCACACTATTGGTGCTAGTTCCTATAGTTTAGGTAGTGATCTGAATGAAATGTATTATTTTTGTTGTGCTAAGTATCCAAACAGTAATTAAAATGTGTGCATAAGGTTATCTGAAGTTTGCAGGTGAAACAAATGGTTTTAGCTTAGATAAACAAATTTCTCTGTGAGGTTAAATCATCTATTTTTTCTTGTATAACAATGTGCAACAGTAAATAACAGATAAATACACATCACATATCAAACTACTTAGCAAATTTGATGAATCATTTTACCCCTCCTGGGCTACATCTGTTGGTCCAACTCCCAATGGCATGTCCCTCATATATTATTGCACAAAAATGGTAAGTACATGTGAAATAAATCCTCAATAGGTTGTGCTCTCTGTAAAAACAGCTTCAGAATGCTTGAATTATTTATAGATGATTATTCATTTGTAGAAAACAGACAAAGGATGCCCAATACACTGCCCACTCCCTAGTGGCCCCTTGATCTTTCCCAAAGCTAAAAATACTGAAAATGACCTCTAATGGATCTAAAACCTATTCCAATGTGTTCAAAATGTCAATAATACCCAAAATTGACTACTTTTACACCCAATTTGGTCGAAAACTGAAGGAGTTATGGAAAAAACAAATTTTCCCCAATATCCCTTGAAAACCACCTCCAAACTAGAGGAACTCCAGTTAGCAGCGCTAATTTGGGGAAATTTTGGAAATGGCAGAAGGAGCCAAAAATGGCGGTAACTATTTAGTGTCGCATTAAATGCAAGATGGGGCGGTCACATGTGATTTCCGCCCAAACCGTCGGGGAACCACTCCACTTTAACCGCACATTTACTGTGGCATTTAATTTTGAGGACATGGACACATGCCATGGTGTTTACGAGCCATTACCAAACCGTCGGTTCCATGCCCCCTGGCCATGAGCAATGGTCATTTGGTGTTGTGATAGCCCTTAATTTTTCAGCCGAATCAAAGTTTAAACAATAAAGATGTTTTTTAACCCCATATAGTTAAGATCTTATGGATAGGCTCGCCAGCCGGGTCGTACTGCTGCCAGTGGGGAGACCCCGGTTTGAATCCTACGGTTATACGAAAATTTTTACCATGCCAATCTCCTCCGGCCTGGGGCCACGTGATGGCCTCTAGGCCTGCCACATGACAGCACGTGATAGGCCAAAATTCCATAAATTCGAACCTTCATCGAATCCCAAGCTGCCACTTGGAAGATTCTAATTCGCCCATATGGAATATTCCAGGAATATTTCTTGGAATATATTTTTTTTAATTTTTCAAAATTTGGAAAGTCAAACTTGGTCAACTCATTTTTGGAGTTTACTGGGCTTTTCAAACCTTCATAACTTCTGCATACGACCTCTATTTTGTGAACCATTCATGGCGCCAAAACCGTAGTGATGAGACATTTCCAATCATTCAGGTTGCAAACATTTTTGAGAACTTTCATTTTTGAGCATTTTTGAACTTGGACATGGTCTCCTGATCACAATTCCCCACTGTGAAGCTTTTGGACCACAAAATCTCTCTGTACTACTGAACCTAAAGATGAGGAGAATGAATCTCCACTCTTCCAATCTTAATCCACTGAAATTTCCTTGATTTTATTAATTGGAGCTTCTCATGAAACGCCAAATTTTTCCTTGATTCCACTGACCAACTGTTGCTAACTTTGACCTTGTCATGCTGCGCATTTTTGAAACTTGCAGAACAACAAATTAACTTTGCAGTAAACATATTGTTTCTACATTGGTATATATTCAAAGGAAACTGAAAATTACTTTCACCTTGCATCTTGTCCTTATGGCGATTTTTTTCTGAATTAGCCCTGTACTTGTGTTGATTCTGGACCAAGTTTCCTCGCCATAGTACCCTGCCTTTCTGAAACCAGAAATGATCATTGTTGAGCTTTGTGCCTTCTTTGCTTAGATGCTTTAACCTCTCTTAGATCTTTCACCTTCTTGCACTGACACTTTGTTTTCTGCACCGATCGACACCAAAGATGATTACTGCAACTGCTTGTCATCTTCTTTCAAAGACAACCTGCTTTCATACTGAAACAAATCATTATTTACACCAGCATATACATTAAAAGGATTATCTAAAACTTCCCTTTGTTTAATCAACATCAAAGTCAAATTAAGACTTTCATTGACAAGCCTTTTCATCTACCGTGCATTCACTAAAGAAGAGTCTAGGTTTTTGCGATGTGCTCTCACAATAAACTCCTTGCCATCCTTGAATAAATTGTACTTGTTCTCATGGTTATGGAAGATAGATTTCCTATCATACAAGTAAGGAATGCCCAACACCACACTTGTAATATCAAGCAGAACAACATCTAATTCAATCGTGTCAATAAAATGTGCTGTTAGTGCAAAGTGCAACATGCACTTCTTTGAAACCTGTAAATTTGCATCCTTACAAATCCAACCAAGAGGATATAGTTTTAGATGTGGAATGGTTTCAAGATTTAGTTTCTTGAATAAGTCTTCAAAAATAAGGTTCGCTTGCGACCCACTGTCAAATAGTGTGTCAATATTCGTGTGTTTGGAAATGACCCTCACATGAAACAGTTCAATTCTTTTCTCTTCACTTGGAGCTTCTATGTGACAGTTAGAAATATTAGAACTAGTTTTAGTTTCATTCTCTTTTCCCTTCAATTTATCTAGTGCCATAGTTATGATTTTTGTTTCATCTCCTGATTCAGACCCTAAGTCTGGTTCAACTATTGCAACTGTCTTACCTTTCTCCTTGGCTTTATCTTTGGTTTTAAAACTTTCTGGTTTCAACTTTGGATGAAGTTTCCAACAATGGTCCTCATCATGGCTTGTTTTAGAACAATTTTTACAGAAAAATTTTCCCTTCTCTTTTCTAGAATTTGCAATTCTCTTTTTCTTCCATTTTCCTTTAAACTCACTTTCCTAATTCCCATCTAAGTTTTTTTTTTTTTTTTCTGCTTGCCTCTAAATGTGTGGCTTGAACACAAACCTCATCTAGGCTTGTAGGGTTAAACATGAGAATGGAATGTCTTAGGTAAGTATACAAACCTCCTATATACTTAAGTAAAGTGTCTTGGCTATGCAAATAAATTCCTAGTAAAAGAGCTATTCTTCTAAATTCTTGGGTATAAACTTGAACATTTTGTCCTTTCAACTGTTTAAAATTTTTCCAATCCATTACGGCTTTCTGCTTGTGAGATAATGGATAAAACTGTTGTTTTATTGTAGAAATGAATCAGACCATGATAAGATAATCTTACCATATTTTTTGATCTCCTCCTTTGTCTTGGCTTCCCACCAAACAAGAGTTGCACCTTCCATTCTCAATGAAGCTAGCTGAATTTTAGTTTTTTCATCATGAAAATTTTGAATTCTCAAATAGACCTCTAATTTCCTAATCCAATTCTCTATCTTTTCTGCATTAACTTTACCATCAAAATTTGGAAATTCAAACTTAACATCAAGTTAAAGAAAAGGAATTTTACCCATGTTCTTGACTTTGTGAGAATGATGTACTGAAGATGATGTAGAGGTTGATGAAGATGAAGATGAAGATGAGGGTGATGATGGTGACTTTCCATTATCTCCATTTCCTCCATTACCCTTCTTAGTTTTCTCTTTATCATTATGGCCTCATTACGATACCTCTCCTTCCTTGTGAAGTTTGGACCCTTCTCCTTCAATTTTTTCATTTCTTTCTTGATAAATAACTCTCACCATTTTTGTCAAGTCAAGGAATGATTTTATAAACACTCTTTCTTCCTCTTTGGGATCAATTTCTTCAGGAATTTCTCCTTCTCCTGAACTCATTCTTATGACTTCTTCTGCTTCTCTTGGAGGTGAAATTGAAGGTGGATATAATGACACTCTTGCCCTCCTTGGCTGAGGATTACTTTGATCTCTCACCAATTTACCTTCTCCTCTCTTAAGCTTTAGCCTAGTAAGCATTAAAAAACCTTGCAAACAGTTAAACAAACTTTGCACAAGAACAATACAGAGAAACACTCTAGCTCTCTGAATGCTCCAAACCTAAGCTCTAATACCAACTTGATCTAAATGGAATGTATTATTTTTTTTGTGCTAAGTATCCAAACAGTAACTAAAATGTGTGCATAAGGTTCTCTGAAGTTTGCAGGTGAAACAAATGGTTTTATCTAAGATAAATGTATTTCTTTGTCAGGATAAAACATGCATTTTTTGATGGATTGTAGATTTCTGTGGTGTAGATTTTTAGAATTAGGGCTCAGAATCTCCACAGTTCTTGTGAAAAAATGTACATCAGTAAATAAGAGAGAAATACACATCACATAGCACAATACTCAGCAAATTTGATGAAGTAGTTCACCCCTTCTGGGCTACATCTGCTGGTCTAGCTCCCAATGGCATGTCCCTCATATATTATTGCTAAAAAATGGTAATTACATGTGGAATAAAGCCTCAATAGGCTATGCTCTCTATATAAATAGCTTCATAATGCTTCAATTAGTCAGAGATGACTATTCATTTGCAGAAAACAGACAAAGGATGCCCAATACATTGCCCACTCCTTGGTGGCCCTAGTGGCTCCTTGATATTTATTGAAGCTAAACCTACTGAAGATGACCTCTAATGGCTCTTAAACCTATGCCAATGTGTTCACAATGTCGAGAATACCGAAAATTGACTATTTTTGCACACAATTTGGTAAAAAACTAAAGGAGTTATGGAAAAAACAAAATTTTCCCAATATCCCTTGAAAACCCCCTCCAAAACTGGAGGAACTCCAGTTAGCGTCGCTAATTTTGGGAAATTATGAAAATGGTGAAAGGCGCCAAAATTGGCGGTAACTATTTAGTGTGGCATTAAATGTAAGATGGGGCGGTCACATGTGACTGCTGCCCAAATCCTCGGGGAACCACTCCACTTTAACCACACATTTATTGTGGCATTTAATTTTGAGAATGTGGCCACATGCCACGGTGTTTACCAGTCATTACCAAACTGCTGGTGCAGAGCCCCCTGGTCATGAGCGGTGGTCATATGGTGTCGGGCTAGCCCTTAATTTTTCTGCCGAACCAAATTTTAAACAATAAAGATGTTTTATAACCCCATATAGTTAAGATTTTATGGATCGGTCGGTTGGTCGGGTTCTATTGCTGCCAACGGGGAGACCCTGGTTCGAATCCTACAGCTATATGAAATTTTTTACTATGCCAATCTCCTCTGGCCTGGGGCCACGTGGCGACCTTCGAGCCTGCCATGTGGCAGCCTGTGATATGCCAAATTTCATAAATTAAAACCTTCATCGAATACCAAGATGCCACTTAGTGGATTCTAATTCACTCATATGGAATATTCTAGGAATATTTCTTGGAATAAATTTTTTTAATTTTTCAAAATTTGAAAAGTCAAACTTGGTCAACTCATTTTTGGAGTTTACTAGGATTTTCAAAACTTCATAACTTATGCATACGACCTCTATTTTTCCAATCGTTCACGACACCTAAATCACAACGACAAGACCTTTTTGGTCGTTCAAGTTGCAAACATTTTTTAGCACTTTAATTTTTGAGCATTTTTGAACTTGGACATGATCTCCTGATTAGGTAGTCAACATGTCTCTTCTTCCACTCACATCCCATTCATATATTCATCCACCAAAACTATTACAATCATGGAAGGACAAAAAATACCACCACATTTACAACCATGGAATAATCTAGGTGATGTAGAAATGTCAGCTCCTCTTCAACCACTTCCTAAGTATCCTGAAAGATGGTTACCCAAATTCAATCCTGATGATGTTCTACCAGTAGAATAACATATCCAAAATTATATGTTAGCCATCAATTTAAAATGCGTAACTAAAGAAGACTATGTGGTCAGATTATTTCCATATACTCTTACACGTTCTGCAAGATCCTGGTATTTTTCATTACTTGCTCGCTCTATAACTAGTTGGGATATGTTTGAAGAACAATTCCTAGCTAAGTTTGGAGATGAAAGAAACATTGCATCGCTCATCAATGATTTATCAAATCTCAAGGCTAAAACATGAGAGAAAATCAAAGACTTCAATTCTAGATTCAATAAATTTCTCAATAAAATCCCTACTACATCAGTTCCTAGTGTTGAAGTTCAAATTGAGTGGTATATTTATTTTCTTCCCTCTAATATATCCATTTGTGTAGATAGAGAGAAGTTAGCTACATTAGAAGAAAACATGAAGGAATCCTTGTTTGTAGAGAAATGTATTATTGCTCTTGAAAAGAAAGCTCTCAAGAAGACATAAAATCCAAGAAAGTTTCTTTCAAATATGATTCAAAGAAAAGGCCAATAAAAGATCCTTTTGATGTAGAAGGTCTACAGAAATTACTGAAAACCCCGACAAATGAAATGGTAAACATCAAAATGGAAGTTTCTAAAAATTCAAATGCTAAGAAAAATTTCAGATATTTCAAGAGAAATCAGTCTTCTAATTCTCAGCCACCCAACACTATATCTAACGTTGAGTCTAACATAGAAATAGAAGATGAAAAAATAGAGGAAGAAGAAACTAAGGAAGAGGAAGTAATTGAGTTGATGGTATATGGGACTTCATTCTCCGAAATGAATAAAAAAAAGAAGCTTTTCCTGTTACCACTAGAAGAAAGGACCTGCTGAAGTAAGTCAGCCAAATCAAAATCAGAAAGCTTCAACATCAGCTTCAAAAGATAAATGAGCTAATAAGAATTTTTTTCTAAGGTTTCACAATCTAGTCCACCTTCAACAAATTCCCCAACTACATCAAAAACCTTGGTAGTATCTGATACCATGGAATATAATATTGTTGAAGATATGAAGAAAGTAAAGGCAAACATATTATTTCATGAAATTACCAAATTGAAACAACAATAGAAGATATTGCTTAGAGAGCTGAATGCAGTTCATGCTTCACCACTACCTGTTGCTGCTATATCTCAGGTTGCAAACAGTTCAGGAAAACCTCCTACTTCTTCAAATGAGGTTGATCCTTCCGATGAAATTCTTATAGGTGATAGGTTGAATTAACGCACACCTCATTTTCGTCTAACATATGGAATTTACAACAGGAATCTTCACAATTGTTTGATTGACTGAGGAGCTTCTTCTAATATAATTCCAATAACAGTTTCTGCTACGTTGAATATTACTCCTCAAAAATCTATTGTTCACATAGTAAAACTTGACAGAACCAAAGTTGAAGTCCCAGGGGAAATAAATTCAGTTAGTATCCAAATTTATTCAAATCCCAAAGTCAGTTAAATCATTGATATTTTAGTGTTGATATTCCAAAATTCTATGGAATAATTTTAAGTAGAGATTGGTCTGAAAAACTTCATGGATATTTTGCTACAAATTGGTATCATAGGTGGTTACTTTTTAATGGAAAACCAAATAAAATTCGAGTTGATTGAAAAAAACATATGAAGCACACAACTGAATTTGAAGGTGACAATGAACCAGTAACATTTACCAATATTATTGGAAACTACTCAAGTGAATCATTTTCAGGGAATTTCAATGTTAAAAAATCTCCCTTCTTGGACAATGCTATCATTTCTCAAATTGAAAACTTCTCACAAACAGATCTTTCCAAATGTACAAATTTTGTAAATAAAACAGTAGTCAAAACTTTGTTTTGGACTTTGCACTTTTATGGATCTGAATCTAATGATGGTGCAAGAGCTAGTTGTATTCCTGTTAGCCTATAAGGAGAAAAGATCATATTAGCTTGTAGGTTATAATTTGAGTGTACAAATAATACTGCAGAATATGAAGCATTAATACAAGGATTGTATAAAGCAATTAGTCTTGATGTGAAATATTTGCAGGTATTTGGAGACTCATAAAAAATTATTAAACAGGTAAGAAAAATTATCTACTACCTTTATGGACACGTTAAACACTTTCAAATATTAATTCAAGATCTCACTGATCATTTTTTAGCATTCAATATTTCCTCTATTCCGAGATTGAAAAATTCTAGTGCTGATCTATTATCTAATGTTGCATCAAAAATCATACCATCTGAAGATTTTAATCCTGATAGATTCTCCATTGAATTGATTTTTAGACCATCCATTCCTGATAATGTCACTAATTGGCGAGTCTTTAATGATGATTATTATATTGTTGATTTTTTGACATCAGAAGGATCATATGATGATCAGTCTTAGATGAAAATGAACATGGCCTTTAGTTAAAGCAAAATAGTGAAGAAAATCCAATACCTAAATCTGTGGTTAAGCTGGAAGATCTTTATGATCTTAAAGATAGATTCAAGAAGATGACTAACGCTAAAATTTAAAGTTCAAATTTTAACTTTGAATTAGTAAATTTCGGTACTAATGACAAACCACATAACATCAACTTAGGTCTTGGTTTACCTTCTCATGAAAGATCATCTTTCATTCAGTTGTTGAAGAGATACAAAGGAATCTTTGCTTGGGATTATACAGATCTCAAGACTTATGATACTTTTGTCATACAACACACCATACCTATGATCTCAAATGAAAAACCAGTCCAATAGAAACTGAGGAAAATTCACCCAAATATTGAAAGCCAGATAAAGTCTGAATTGAACAAACTTCTCAAGGCCAAGATCATTTTCATTGTTAGACATTCTAAATAGGTTTCCAATCTAGTTCCCGTTAGAAAGAAGAATGGTGATATTTTCATATGCATATATTTTAGAAATCTAAACAAAGCTTGTATAAAAGATAATTTCCCATTGCCAACCATGGAATAATTACTGTAATCAGTATCTGGTTCTGAACTTATGTCTTTTCTTACTGGATTTTCAAGATATAACCAAATCCTAGTACATCCAAATGACAGATTGAAGACTATGTTTAGAACAAAATGGGGAACTTATGCTTATCAAAAAATGCCTTTTGGTTTCATTAGTTCCACTTTTCAAAGAGCTATGGATATAGCCTTTAAAGGACTCATAAATATGTCTTTTGTAATTTACTTAATGATATCACTGTTTATTCCAGGAAAAGAAGCATCCATTTGAATGACCTTAAACAAATATTTGAAAGATGTATGAAGTATGGGATTTTATTAAATACAAAGAAGTATTACTTTGCTTTGAGTGAAGGTAATTTTTTAGGATTTATTTTAGAAAAAAGGGTATTTATATTCATCCAGGAAGGATTAGATAAATTGAGAGAATCCATTTTCCCCACAACAAGAAATCAATGGAGTCTTTCTTAGATCAAATAAATTTTGTAAAAAGGTTTGTTCTTAATTTTTCACAAATAGTTTTTCCTCTACAGCCCATGATCAAGAAAATTTCAATATTTAAATGGGGTCACATTGAAAGAAAATCATTCAAAATTGATCAAGAAAGTTATCATCAATCCTCCTTCTTTTGTTACTCCTGATTATTCAAAAAAAATTGTATTATATACATTTTCCTCAGAAACATCATATGCAGTTATTTTGACACAACTTAATGAAGAAAAAAATGAAGCACCTATTGCTTTCTTGAGTTCAAATTTACAGGGTGCTAAACTGAATTTATTCTACTATTGAAAAACATGCATTTTTTGTCTTCAAAGCAATAAAACATTTTAGGCCATTTCTCCTAAAAAGTCACACTAAAATCATAGTCCCATTTTCAGCAGTAAGACAATTATTGATGCAAAGGGAAGTGGGAGAAAAGAGAGCCAAGTGGGTAACTTCTTTACAAGAATATGATTTAGAAGTTAGATCATCTAAAATTGTTAGAGGTCAAGGTTTTTGCAGAATGATGGCCGAAGCATCTGATTCACCAATAGAAGAAGATCCAGGTAATGATATACAAATTTCTAAGGTAAGCCTCAACGATACATAATCTCAATATACTTATCTCATATTTTACTTGAAAAATGGATATGCTCCTCTGAAACTCAATTACAAAAGGGAAAGAGCCTTGATATTAAAAGCAAAACAATATCATATCATCAATGGTGTATTATTTTGGAAAAATTATGATTCTATTCTATTAATATGTCTAGAAAAATATGAGTCAGAAAAGGTTTTACAGGAACTACATGACAGTTTAGCTCGTGGACACTTTGGAGGAGATACAACAACTCTGGCTATTACTTGCCAAATTTGGTTAAAGATGCACATCAATATGTAAGAAAATGTAAAACATGTCAAACTGTTGTTGGAAGAGAAAGGAAACCTACACTACCATTACAACCAGTCAAAATTGAACAACCATTTGAGCAATGGGGATTGGACATAATAGGTGAGATTGCTCCTCACTCTTCAAAGAAACATAGATATATTCTTACAGCAACATATTATTTTAAAAAATGGGTAGAAGCAATTCCAATAAAGGTAACTAATTCTGAGAACATCATTGAATTCATTGATCAATTTATTATTACCATTTGGTTTACCATCTGCCTTAATGTTTGATAATGCATCTTATTTCTCAAGAAATGCAATGAAATAATTTTCTATTCAAAGAGGTTTCAAAATTAAAGATTCTGCTAATTATTATCCTCAGGGAAATGATCTAGTAGAATCAACAAACAAAAATCTCATTAAAATCATAAAATGAACTGTTGATCAAAGTTAGAAGTATTGGCAAAAATCTTTGACATTTTCTCTTTGGGAAACCAGATTACACAGAAGGCATCAATAGACACTTCTCCATTTAGTCTAGTTTATGGGAAAGAATTTGTTCTTCCCACAAACATAACTATTCCTTCTCTAGCCCCAGTGCAATTTATTGAAGAAACCCCTTCTTCTTCCTTGCAATTAAGGCGAGCACAAATTCTCAAATTAGAAGAAGAAAGAAATAAAGCCAAAATTACACATGCTCACCATCAACAGTTATTTAAGACTTCCTTTAATGCACATTCTGTTAGCCCAAAATCATTTCAACTAGGAGACCTAGTATTGAAGTGGGACAAATCACATGAGGAAAAAGGTAAGCATACCAAATTCCAAAGAATGTGGCTTGGACCATTTCCGATTGCTGAGTTAATTGTACTATCAACATTTTTATTTCAAGATTTATCACGAAGGAGAGAATCCTTACCTGTAAATGGGAAAATTTCGAAGAAATAATTTTCATAGAAGATAACCTCTTCTATCCCTTATACATTCTTGCTTTAAATTTTTATATGAAAATAAAGTTGAAATAGTATAACCATTGACATCACAGATAAAGTTTCTTTGAATATTTTATTATATATCCTTTTATAAATAGTGATTGTTAAAGAAGTATTTATAACATTTGAAAAATAAAAAGGTTTTAGATCTCTGAAAATTTTCTTGTTTTTCACAAAGTTATTTGTTCTTTGAAAATGCTCCAAATTTATAAAAGACTTTCGATCTATTATTAGTCGAGAAAATTATCTTTAACCAAGTAAAATACTCTTTGCATAAATACATTTTTAACTCTAAAATTTTCATCTAGAAACTCTTAAGGAGTCAATGGTTCTCCCCATCCAATAAGATTTCCTCTTTTTAAGGCCTAATCTTATGAAATAAATTTTCAAAAAATCTTAAAAGGTAAGAGATCTCATCACGAGCCTGCTTACCATATTTGTAGGGGAATAACTAACTGACATTACCAAAACTGGATACCAAAACAGGGTAATGGCTTAAGATTATTTTAATCAAAAGACAAGGGGTCTCATCATGAGCCATATTTTTAAGTTAAGTTACAAAAAATGAATGGCATTGTTATTATTTGGCAACCAAACCAAGACATTGACTTTTAAGCAGCAAAAATAAAAATAAAAAGAGGAAAGAACAAAAATAAATATATGACTTAGGGTTTATCTTTAAAGACTGAATTCTTATTTGGATGGCGTTGTAGCTACTATAACACCACCCAAAATTTTGGGTATATTCAAAATTTCGGGTCCCCCTCTGCTCACTCAACCCATTAAGTTTCGACTCAACCTTTAGTGGGTAATATCCCTTTGGCCTATTTTGGCCTAGCTCTATCACCACACTCTCTTGGAGCATGGTCCCGGTTATTTAAAATAATGCCTTCTATTTGAATGAATCATTAAGTGTAAAGGTCTACTACGGTCAGCAGTTGCACAAAAATATAAGTTTAAGCTGGTTCCCAAACCTAGAGATGCTCAAACAATTGACTTAAGTTACATTATCTTAGGCTAGACATTTCAATATTGCTACTCCTTGAATAAGCTATTTGTCTTGTCATTTCCTATTCTTTTCTCATTATTACTAAGAGTTGACTCATTCTCATGCTATTCCTTCCAGGAAATTGGTCAAATATTCTATTGTTATACACCGAACAACGTATATATTTCGTTGAAAGATCCATTAGCGCGAAATCATCAAAATACTCTCTGAGGTGAGGCTCCAATTTTCCATGTGAGCTACACATGACCATCAAAGGGGTTTTGAGCATGGCATGATAACACCCTCTCCTAACACGCGGTTATTCTTCAACATATGGCATGGTTGGTATTCAATGCAGGTAGAGGATTAATCCCTTCGAATTTGGGCTATATTATCACATCCAAAAGCCTTAGAATTTGTTTGGTAACCATGGAAAAGGGCCAGCGCACTTCGAAAAAATGTGTAAAGATGTAAATGACCCAAGAAAGATTCTAACAGTTGCATGTTGTGTAATAAAAATAAAAATAAAAATTCATGATACGACATAGGCATAAATTTGTATCCATAAATTGCGCGTCGTATTGGCCTCACAAGAATTCATATTTTGTGAAAACGTTGGCACATAATGAGTACATACGCATCGTGGTTCTGACTGCGTTGAGATTTGGTGCTTATTATGCAATCTGTATCTGTTGGGACCTCGTGAGAGGAGGAGCTTACCACAGAAGCAGAATACTCGAAAATATTCATGAAAAAATCAATGTACGTAGGCTTGGATGGAAAGTACATAAAGCTTATAGCGTTATGGATATGAAATAAAATATTGGCGGGTTCACAACTACTCTAAATAAGCTAAATATGCTGGTATGGGTCACTCCAATTAAACCGCAGTCATAAATCACAGGCCATGTGTTCGGTCCACATACGGGGATGACATTCATTACCCAACAAATTCATGGCATCTCATATAGCATTACCCCAGGCCACGCAAAGAGGAAAGAGAGCAGCCCCGATGAAGGCCATTTATGGCCAACCGAGAAAAGGAATGTGACTAGTCGCAAAGTCGCATGTGATGTAGGTGTGACATGGAATGCACTTTGCGGAGGGTTGAGACTTTGCGACCTCATGGAGTCACGTTGCCGAGACTGCATCCACATGAATCCATCCATGCGGTGTGTATAAACATTCATCCAGGTCACTAGACCGGGGTGGAGCTGGCCTGGCGGAATCGAAAAAAAAAAAATGTTCATGGCTCTCAGATTTAGTATTGACGGGCCTGAGGTTATTCTGGGCCTGAGGTTATTCTCAGGCATATGAAACGAAGAGGGTGGGAAAGCACTTGATTTACAGGAGGGGACAAGCACCTTAAGAAAACCCCAAGGGGATGAAAACTAGGGTGGTTCAAGAAACTCGGTAGGCGAAAAGTCGAATCTGTTGTGGCCCTTCCAGATTCAAGAGTCATGGCCTCTGATGATCTATGAAATGTGTGGGATATTGTTGAGGAGGAGGAGAGGTCTCGTGCTTCCATTCCGCATCTCTCAGATTTGAAATTCTTTGCATCACAGTGGGAGCTGAGTGCATTATCAAACTTAAGCCACTGTGGTTGTGGAAGAACCATTTTTTTCATAAAAATGTGTATCTGTAATGTGAATATAATTAATACAAATGCATTGTTGATTGCGCAACAAATGAAAACCAACAACTTAAAGATATACCTCCTTTATGTGGCCATTGGATTCTCCTTTTTGGGTATTCAACAACCTCATATGTGTCTAGAACTTTAAGAGTCAAATATGTAGAGGATCCATCTCATCAAGGTCTCTCCCCTTATTCAGAATTGATCATTGTTTATTTTCATTGCTGCAACAAGTCATTTTTGTGGATTAAACATGCGAGGATTATTTTATTATGTGCACTGAGCCCTATTCTGAACTCGAAGCAATAGATCCATGTCTGTACCCACATCTTATAAACTCATTTCTATATGGTGCAATGTTTAGAAAGGATGAGGGGGCATCATGTCTCATTGACTGAGCCACATCCCTATGAAGTAACAACTACCAAAACAAGTTAAACTATAGATCCACGTTTGGCACTCAGTCCATAGAGATACCAACGAACATTACAGTGATTGAAGAGGCATAGGGAAAGACTACATGAGCCATTCTATCTGATGACATAGTGGCACAAAAATTGATCACACAGGGGTCTAAATTTATTATTTTCACTCTTGCAATTAATTAAATACACCTCAAGCATTATTATTCGATCATGAAGACATGTGACCTATGCTACTTGATTTCAGGTGGAAGCTTTTGGTTTGCACGAAGAGCCAGGGTTTTCCCCAGCAAGCAAGGGGAACTTTTCAAAGTGAGGTGGATCCTTACAAAATTCCCAAGAACCTCACTTTAGGCTCAAAGGCACCCAGTCACGGGATGGATATGCAGGACAAGGAATCTTGCTGTGAAATCCAGAGATCACCAAAAGAAGAATGTAGGTCACATAGTACTCAAGGTCGTAGGTCGCAAGTAACCCTAGGTTGTAGGTCATAGATTGCCCAAGGTTGCAAGTCACAGATTGCTCAAGGTCGTAGGTCGCATACAACCCTGGGTCGCAGGTCGCAAATGGACTAAGTCGCAAGCTAGCCCAACAGTTGGAAAGACCGAGTGTCAAGGGCAACTCAAGAGTCATCTCAGCCCATATGTACAACTTGGAGAAAGGATACACAAGACTTTTAGCTCTGCATTTGAAGCCAGTATGATAGAGGAATTGGTGCTAGAGAGCTATAGGCACTCAACTCTTGGTATCAAGTATAGATAGAGGTAGCGAGGCTAGGGTTTTTGTATCATGAATTGAGAGGAATAGCCTATGTTCCACTATTGGGTTTTGATGATTTGTAAACATGTATTTAACGTTTCAGTAGAATTAATAATATATTCTCTTTTTCGGCACCGATTCACGTGCTTATTTGTGGTGATAGTACTAGCTATCTAATATTTCACTATGTTGTACGGATGCTTTCATGAATGCAATTTATTATGAATTAATTCACGGTGGTTGCATGTACGCTTGCTCTTCAATCAATGTTTATTTGTTAATTGCGACGTCAGTGATCTATTGTGAGCTACTTTGCAGTTAAATTCTGGCGTGTTTTCTTTTATGTATGTATAACTGGTTTTTTGGCTCCCTGATCCCACTCATGGCATACCCCTTTTATTTTGTTGCTTAGACTTGCTTGTATCTTTTTTACTGTTCATCAATATTGGGTTGACTTTGCTTAACTAATTGGTCATTTCACCTTTGCCTCTGCTACATCATCTTCTCATCTGAAAACTAAGAGTGGAAACACTTATGGAGGTAGCTGGGCCCACATACCAGATGGGGCTCCTATCCCAAGCGGTGGGAGGTCTAATTGAGACCTTTCACCAGGGAGACCCCCTTGTTGTCGACAATACAATTTTTCCTGTCAACAAAATTGGCACTAGAAGGAGGGAAGATGACAAGCTGAGCCCTTAGAGCCTGTAGTTAGTCTCATATCTATAATGGATTGTCCCCAAATCATTCTCCCAAGATGTTTATCAGATTTATCTGGTTCTTGATGCTCAATCCCCGATGAACCTCTATATCACTTGTCTCAGTTAAAATTCGATAGTGAGAGCGGAGTTTCCGTAACTGAGCACCTTTTGGATTTCTAAGAGTTTTGTGAGTGTTACAAAATTGATGATGAGGAGTTGGCTTGTGTTATTTTCTCCCTCACTCTTGAAGGTTACGTTAAGAAATGGTGTTGCACATTGCTGGTAGCTTCCATCCATTCGTTCGAGCAGCTCACCGGTGAATTACAACAAGCTTTTCACATGTACGATTTTCAAAATGTATTAATAAAGTTAAATGAGATCAGAATGGAACCTCCAGAATCTCTAGAGGAGTTTTCTATCAGATTTGTTCATTTTTGTTTTGAGTTCCCTGAAAGGGATGTCGATTGGAAATATTTAATTGAACAGTTTTGACAGGTGGTTTTCATTTCCCTAGAACAATTTCAATCGGTAACCAAGCCTGATCACATTTTTTGTTATGATGATCCTCAAGTTTCCAACTATTCATACTTTGTCCCTAATGTTTCCTTGTCTATCTCCCCGAGTCTAGAACACATTCAGGCCTCCCAAAATAATATTACTATTCCTCCTCCTCAATTTCTGTGTAATGGAGTTGTGGTCGCAAAATTTCTGAGTGATGATAGACGTATGCAAGAAAATAAAACCTATTGTACCACCTCTGAATCTTTCACGCACCCTGTCAAATTCGAGCTTGAAAAACATATTTTCCTAACATCTATCCCTGTCAATGAAACCTATTTTGAGTCCACTGAATGTTTTCCTGGGTACGATTCTAAACCTCATTCTCATACTGATAATAAATTGAGTCTTGTCCCGGACAAAATTGATTTCCCTATAACATCATTGGATCATGATGGGTATGCAAAATCATTAGCCTCTCCGGATGAAACTGATGTACGAGATGAAGGTCCTTGTACGGTTGATACCCTCGCATCTGAATCATTTTTTCCATTCTTCCCTGATTTATCTCGTGAGTTAGCCATACCAGTAATTTATTCAAGTCATTCAAAACTGTCTTATACTAGTATTGATGACAATCACGAACATGTGAGTGGTGTTTCATAATCACATTACGAAATTGATGAATATATTATGTGTGATATTTTTCATATGCAATCTTTAAGCAACCAAAGGAATGACTGCCGGTCTCAGCAACCTCAAGATGTTTCTTTTATTGATTGATCCCAAGTGATAACTCTCAGGGAGCCTAACGTGCTAGGTACCCAAACTGATCTAATTGATGGCTCCAATGATGGCTACTTATCTGAAAACATATTAATTCAAACCTATAAGAACTGTCATTCATATCTATCTGTCGACCATATGAAGCCACTGAAATTCAATGATCCGCTTTGTGATGATTCAGGGTCCCATAAGGAAATCAAAGCAATTCAACTTCTGCTGGCAGTTATATCAAGTTCTTACGATCCTGATGAGACCCCTGAAACAAGTCAAACTACGGTTTCTCGAAGTAGGGTTTTTGAAATGACGGTTCCCACGTATCACACTCCTCTCAGCATAACCGCGTCAGATGTCAGCTCATCCGGGCAAGTCTTACATTCGAGTGATGTTTCTTTGAGCACATATTTCTATCCCCTAACAGTTGGTATGCAACAACCTATATACCCTAATTTATTCACTGGAAGGAAAACACCGGCCATTGTCTCTAATATTTTTGGTTGTTGCCCAGCCAGTACCAGTTGCACTTAGGCACAAGCATGTGATGTTTGGAAAACCTCTCTTCTACTTGAAAATATTTCAGTAAATTCACCCCATCCTCGAAAATCTAAAGAATCTGATACATTGGATTGTCAATTTGTGAGTTCGTAAATATTTGGCTGAATTAATAATAAGCCCCCTGACATTTTTCCGATCACCACAAATAATGATCACATATGTTCTCTAGTTGATCTCACGAAACCATCAAAGTTTGGAAGCCCCCCGCTCGAAGGTCCAAAGTTTGTCTAGGACGGTAAGGAATTTCAGTCTCCAGTAAAGGTTGCTTCAGATCCTCACATCCTCGACGGAACCTAGGGACAACTCCAAACTAGGGCTTTCAAAATTGAGGTTTCTGCACTTGGATTCGCAAGCACCTCAAATTTTCCTGGCAGATGCCTATTTTTTCCATTCCATAAAATTGACCATCTTCAACATCATGATGAAATTCCCGGCTGGTTTGAAGGATCCTATCCGATCAATATACCTAAAAATAGGAAATGTTTTACCTCACTTCTGTCAGATTTAGGGTTGTACACGCATGGATGTGTGTCATTTCTAGATGATTTTAGGTTTCAAGTACATATTTCTGTGCATCGGGATGAAAGTGAAGTTCAACTTGAACAATCCATTCTGGCACGTTCTCTAGTAATTAGCCATGACCTTCTTGTCGTTGCACATTCTCTTCAGATAAGTCTTGTTGTTGGTGCACAATTTTGTATGCTAGCTCTGATTGCGAACATTGTGGTTCTTGCAGGGAAAGAACTAATGTAGTGGCTACACTGGAAAGCTGATTTCACATAACACGACCGCCTCCCTGGTTAAATTAGGGCTTTAGGTTTAGGCTAGCTAGGATCTGTTAATAAAATTTTGTTAGTTCAAGTTGTTAATTAGGTTTACTTGCGAAATTATTTCTTTATGGTTTAAAATTATGTTCGTTGTCTTTTGTTACGGTCAATAACTTTATGCATTATAATTTCCCATTTATTTTGCACTCGCTTTTCTTTCAGTTTGCTAATTGTTGCATAGTATTCAGATAATCACTGCATGTGCTTTGCCTTGTTTTTTCCACCTGCAACTAGCTGATATTTCTTGCACATGGCATTGCATTGCATCATAAGCCTCATTTGTTGCATCACGTTGTGCACTTTCTTCCTCGCATCATTTGCACTACTTGTTGAGATAGCTGTGAAATTTTTCGTACATTGCATACCCCTGCATGAGCCCTCATTGAACCTGCAAAGTTTGAACCCTCGATGCCCCAAATAGCCTTCCCACTCCCGCTTTCATGGTTTTAAAGCCGAATTGATTTCTTTTACCTCTGTGCACGCATCGAAACCCCGTTGATCTTGCTTACTTTCTTTGTCGTGATTGTTGAAATCCTAACTCCATTGTTTGCATGAGGTTGCAGTGGTTACCTTAAGAGGCAGCTTCTCTCATAACTGGTCATCAAAATAACGTGCTCAACACAATGCCTATGAGTTTAAATTCATTAGCCATGGAGATACGAGCCAGTTGCTTGTGGGGAACCCTAATGATCTTGAATGGCCTATACCTGTAACCCAAGCCTTGTGCCCAACATAGTCTTGAACATCTTAATGATATGTTTTGTAAATTTTTCCTATGGGTGGTAGATGGGATGTGAAGGCTTGGAATGAGGGCAAACCCAAATCAGAATATATTTTAGTTTCTATCAAACAAGAAACAACCTCTCTTGGCCATAAAATAATTCGACATCCCTCATCCGCCCATGCAAAATAAGTGCCATGAGCACATGAAAATAAGTGCTACAAGCACATGAAACAAATAAGGGTAAAGGATTGAGAAAGGCTTCCTGCGTAGAGAGGTAACGCTATGACTCCACCAGGGTACTGACCAGGTTTGCTGGCAGTGGAGCAATGTTTGTGATTTCTTGAAGTGACTCTGCCAAGGTATTGTCCAGGCCTATTTGCAGCGGAGCAACACCAGAAATGTATTTTAAAATTCTGAGTATAATAATCCTGCTACGTTGCTCTCTACATCAGCAACAAACTGCTGGCATCTGTGAACTTCCTCTTTGACGTGTTCTGATTAACGAGACCTAGCTGAGGCACAAGGATTAGGAATATCTGTAAAGGTCAAAGAAATACAAAGGATACCCACAGAACTTGTTCAATATTCCTTTGCATCACTATCTTGACTCAGAATATTGTTGGGACGTTGACAGAGATGCTAGATTCTACCAGTGGTTTGCCATTTGCTGTAGCCACTACAACACCACCCAAAATTTTGGGTATATTCAAAATTTCAGGTCCCCCTCTGCTCACTCAACCCATTAAGTTTTGACACGACCTTCAGTCGCTAATATCCCTTTGGCCTATTTTGGCCCAGCTCTGTCACCACACTCTCTTGGAGCATGGTCCTAATTATTTAAAAGAAGGCCTTCTATGTGAATGAATCATTAAGTGTCAAGGTCTACTACGGTCAGCAGTTGCATGAAAATATAAGTTTAAGCTGGTTCCCAAACCCAGAGATGCTCAAAAAATTGACTTAAGTTACATTATCTTAGGCTGCACATTTCAATATTTCTACTCCTCGAATAAGCTATTTGTCTCGTCATTTTCCTGTTATTTTCTCATTATTGTCGAGAGTTGACTCATTCTCATGCTATTGCTTCCAAGAAATTGGTCAAAGATTCTATCATTATACACCGAACAACGTATCTGTTTCATTGAAATATCCATTAGCATGGCATCATCAAAATACTCTGTGAGGTGAGGTTCCAATTGTCCATGTGAGCTACACATGCCCATCAAAGGGGTTTTGAGCATGGCATGATGACACCCTCTCCTAACACTCGGTTATTCTTCAACATATGGCATGGTTAGTATTCAATGTGGGTAGAGGATTAATCCCTTCAAATTTGGGCTATATTAGCACATCCAAAAGCCTTAGAATTCATTTGGTAACCAAGGAAAAGGGCCAACGCACTCTGAAAAAATGTGTAAATATGTAAATGACCTAAGAAATATTCTAATAGTTGCACATTGTGGAATAAAAAAAACAAAAAAAGTCATGATATGACATAGGCATAAATCTGTATCCATAAATTACGTGTCATATTGGCCACCCAAGCAGTCATATTTTGTGAAAAAATTGGCTTGTAATGAGTACATACACATTGTGGTTGTGACTGCGTTGAGATTTGGTGCTTATTGTGCAATCTGTATCTGTTGGGAGCTTGTGAGAGAAGGAGGAGCTTACCACAGAAGTAGAATACTGGAAAATATTCGTGAAAATAAAAATGTACATAGGCTTGGCTGGAAAGTACGTAAATCTTAGAGCGTTATGGATATGAAATTAAATACCAGCGGGTTTGCAGCTACTCTAAATAAGCTAAAGATGTTGGTATGGGTCACTCCAATCAGACTGCAGTCATAAATCACAAGCCATGTGTTTGGTCCACATACGGGGATGAAATTCATTACCCAAACCATCTACGGCATCTCGTATAGCATTACCCCGAGCCATGCAAAGAAGAAAGAGAGCAGCCCCGATGAAGGCCATTTGCGGCCAACCAAGAAAAGGAATGCGACTAGTCGCAAAGTCGCATGTGATGTAGGTGTGATGTGGAATGCGAGTTGTGGAGGGTTGCGACTCTACGACCTCATGGAGTCACATTACCAAGACTGCATCCATGTGACTGCATCAATGCAGTGTTTCTAAACATTCATCCAGGTCACTAGATTAGGGCAAAGATGGACTGGCGAAATCTAAATAAAATAAAAATGTTCATGGCTCTCAGATTTAGCATTGACTGGCCTGAGGTTATTTTGGGCAGTCACGCTCCTCCACGTAGTCTCTGCCAAGGTTACATGATCATTAGTGTGGTCTTGGGCATGGTTGCCAAAAGAAACACGCAGGGTTGCAGAGAGGCACCCTCATTTTTCCTAGTTGCAACTTGCGCCATCAGTCAAGCGCTGCAACCCAACCTCTGCGCGACTACGCAACCTCTACCAAGTTGTAAGGTCGCAAAAAAACGTGCCCAGGGGAGTCTACAACTTATGCGACTACCCGATTATGCAACCTCCACCATGTCACGAGGTCGCATAACATCATGCCCAAGAGAGTCCGCAGCATGTGCGACTTCCACCAAGATTTGCGACCTTATGTAAATACAACACCCATGCTTTTCAAGTGGTCAAATGCATTCTCGGGCAGCCGAACCGCATAGGGTGGGCATGCACTTGATTTACAGGAGGGGGAAAGAACCTTAAGAAAACCCCAAGGGGATGAAAACTAGGGTGGTTCAAGAAACTTGGCAGGCAAAAAGTCGAATCTGTTGTGGCCTTTCCAAATTCAAGAGTCGTGGCCTCTAATGATCTACGGAATGTGTGGGATATTGTTGTTGAGGAGGAGAGGTCTCTTGCTTCCATTCTGCAGCTCTCAGATTTGAAATTATTTTCATCACAGTGGGAGCTAAGTGCATTATTAATCTTAAGCCACTGTGGTCATGGAAGAAGCATTTTTTTTCATAAAAATGTGTGTATGTAATGTGATTAGAATTAATACAAATGCATCGTTGACAAAGACAACCAACAACTTAAAGATATACCTCCTTTATGTGGTCGTTGGATTCTCCTCTGTGGGTATTCAACAACCTCATCTGGGTCTAGAACTTCAAGAGTCAAAGATGTGGAGGATCCATCTCATCAAGGTCTCTCCCCTTATTCAGAACTGATCATTGTTTATTTTCACTACTGCAACAAGTAATTTGTGTGGATTAAACATGCAAGGATAATTTTATTATGTGCACTGAGCCCTCAGTGGAGTGGAAGCAACAAAGCCATGTCTGTTCCCACATTTTATAAATTAATTTCTATATGGTGCAATGTTCAGAAAGGATGAGGGGGCATCATGTCTCATCGACTGAGCCACATCCCTATGAAGTAACAACTACCAAAACAAGTTAAACTATAGATCCATGTTTGGCACTCAGTCGATAACGATACCAACGGACATTACAGTGATTGAAGAGGCACAGGGAAAGCCTACACGAGCCATTCTCTCTAATGACATAGTTGCACAACACTTGACCACACAGGGGTCTAAATTTATTATTTTCACTCTTGCAATTAATTAAATATGCCTCTAGCATTATTATTCGATCATGAAGACATGTGACCTATGCTACTTGATTGCAAGTGGAAGCTTTTGTTTTGCATGAAGAGCCAAGGTTTTCCCCAGCAAGCAAGGGGACATTTTAAAAGCAAGGTGGATCCTTACAAAATTCCCAAGAACCTCACTTTAGGCTCAAAGGCACCCAATCACGGGACAGAGATGCAGGAAAATGAATCTTGCTGTGAAATCTAGAGATCACCAAAAGAAGAATGCAGGTGGTAGAGTACTCAAGGTCGCAGGTCGCAAGTAACCCCAGGTCATAGGTCATAGATTGCCCAAGGTTGCAAGCCACAAATTTCTCAAGGTCGCAGGTTGCATACAACCCTGGGTTGCATGTTGCAAATGGCCTAAGTCGCAAGCCAACCCAACAGTCGGGAAGACTAAGAGTCAAGGGCAACTCAAGAGTCATCTCAGCTTATATGTATAACTTAGGGAAAGGATACATGGGACTTTTAGCTCTGCATTTGAAGCCAATATGATAGAGGAATTGGTGCTGGAGAGCTAGAGGCACTTAGCTCTTGGTATCAAGTAGAGATAGAGGTAGCAAGGCTAGGGTTTTTGTATCATGCATTGAGAGGAATATCCCATGTTCCACTATTGGGTTTTGACGAGTTGTACATATTTATTTGACATTGCAGCAACATTAATAATATATTCTCTTTTCCAGCATTGATTCACGTGCTTTTTTGTGGTGATAGTACTAGCTGTCTAATATTTCACTATGTTGTACGGATGCTTTCATGCATGCAACTGATTATGAACTAATTCACTCTGGTTGCATGTACGTTTACTCTTGAATTAGTGTTTATTTGTTCCTTGCCACATCGGTGATCTATTGTGAACTAATTTGTAGTTAACTTCTGGAGTCTTTTATTTCATGTATGTCTGACTGGTTTTTCGGCTCCCTGATCCCACTCATGGCATACCCCCCTTTTATTTTGCTTCTTATACCTGCTTGTATCTTTGTTTACTGTTCGTTAATCTTGGAATGATTTTGCTTAACTGATTGGTCGTTTCACCTTTGCCTCTTCTCCATCATCTTCTCATCTGACAACCAAGAGTGGAAACACTTATGGGGGCAGCCGGTCCCACATACCGGACGGGGCTCCTATCCCAAATAGTGTGAGGTCTAATTCGGATCTTTCACTGGGGAGACCCCCTTGTTGTCGGCAGTACAATTTTTCTCGTCAACAGATGGGATACTGAATCATTGATTGGTTAAAAGTTAACCTTGTCTAAGGCTATTAATACCTAATTACAATAGAGGCTCTACCTGTGACAAATGAGGATATTTTAAACTAATCTGAAAAGAGAATCTGCTACTTTATCTTTTAACCCAGTAAATATTGATTTAGACAGAAGAATTTTCATCTTTAAGAGGATATCAAGTGGATAATAATGAAGTGATTTTATTTTTACGGCTTACAGAAATATTACTTATTTTTAAATTTCATGTTAATTATATTTCTTGAACTATTTGTATTTAGAAAAATATAGAGATTTTAAAATTATCAGAGATAACTAGTTCTCTCGGTGAATTTCCAATTGTTGTGCTATAAAACAACCCCACCCCTCCCCATTTATTTTAATATCTATTAAGCTTATGAATAATAAATAGGGACCCTTTAAAAAACAAATGTTGGGTGTGGAGCCTGATTATCTTGTTTATTTTGTATCACAGCATTGGACCCTTGTACCTTAATGGGGGCAGAAACGCCGCCCGTAATTAATCGCTGCCTGGGGGTCTATAGGGGGCGGCTACGACTTTATGGAGCCCCCCCCCCCCCTGGTGGGGTGTTTCGGGGGCAGAGCCCCCGAAGCTAAATACAGATGTAAAATTGCCTTGTAAAAGTATAGTAATTTCTAGTCAATCTGGGCCGTTCATTAGGCAGATGATCTGATGGTAGAAGTTATGTTTAGTTTAGGGTTTTTTGCCCTAGAAGGCAACCCCTCACTTGTATGAGGGTATTGTATTACGGCTGTGTATTGTATGTGTATTCTCGGAGCAAGAAACATATAGGGAGACTGTGAGAGAGAACAAAGGATATTAAAACGGATCTGCTGTAGGTTGTGTCTCTTCATTTTTCTGGATAATAGAAATGAAGGACTAGATGTTCGAGGTGGACGTAGCCCAAACTGGGTGAACCACATATATCTGTGTCTCTTTGGTTTTATGTGTTTTGTGTGCTTGTGTTTTCTGCATATTTGATGTGTTTCATTTCTCTGTAATATTTAATTTTCTAACAACTGGTATCACAGCCGAAGCTCTATTTGGCTGATAAACCCACAGGAAAGAAGGGTTCCCAGTTTGAGTGGGAGAAATGATAGAAGATGGTAATTTTAGGGTCGAGAATTTTAACAGCCAAAAATTCCCGCTGTGGAAGATGCAGATGGAAGACTATCTGTATCAGAAATATATGTACCTACCATTGAGCGAAAAAACAAAGAAGCCGACGACTATGACAGACGCAGAATGGGATATTCTTGATAGAAAGGCACTCGGAACAATACAGTTGTGCCTTGCAGCGTCGATAGCCTTCAATATTTCGAAGGAAACAACAACAGAGGGTTTGATTAAGGCATTGGCAAAATTATATGAAAAACCCTCGGCCTCAAACAAGGTATTTCTTATGAAACATTTATTTAATATGAAGATGTCGGAAGGTGGATCTATTGCAGACCATTTAAATGATTTTAATACAGTTACTAGTCAGTTAAGTTCTGTAGGGGTAAACTTTGATGATGAAGTTAGAGCTATGTTATTTTTGTGTTCATTGCCAGAAAGCTGAAATGGTTTAGTTATGGCCATTAGTAACTTTGTCTCTGGATCTAGTACTTTAAAGTTTGATGATGTTATCGGTGCTATCCTTAGCGAGGAAATTTGGCAGAAAAACTCAGTGAGACATCGGGTAATGCTTTGAGTGAAGAGTCTAGGGGAGGAAGAATGGAAAGAGGAAAGAGCTCGGGATATCGCAGTAAATCAAGGAAAGGCAGATCCAAGCCTAGATCGAGGATAGTTTGCTGGAAATGCGAAAAGAAAGGACACCTAAAGAAATATTGTAGATCTCGGAAGGGAAAATAAGGAGACACACAGCAAGAAAACAATCATGAAAAAAATGTGACAGGTGATGTGTTATAATATGCTTTGATTTTTTCTTTCGAAATGTTATTGATTCTTGGGTTGTAGATTCAGGGGCCTCAAATTTCCATGCCACACCTGATAAGAAATATTTTCATGACTATGTTCAAGGAGATTTTGGACAAGTTCGTTTGGGTGATGATAAACCCTGTAAAATTGTTGGAATGGGTAAGGTTCTTGTAAAACAAAATAATGGAAACAAATGGCTATTAAAGGAGGTAAGGCATGTTCCATATCTGGCGAAAAATCTGATTTCAACAGGGTAGTTAGGTAGTGAAGGTTGTGTGACAACTTTCACAGATAAAACTTTGAAGGTCACCAAAGGAGCATTGGTAATAGCAAAAGGCGAAAAGGTTGGTACACTGTATTTATGAAATGGTATTTATAACTCTGTTAATGCTTTAACTTCCAAAGGAGCAGATGTAGCATTATGGCATCATAGGCTCGGACACATGAGTGAGAAGGGGATGAAGATTCTTCACTCAAGAAATTTGTTGCCAGGTTCGAAGAATGTTGATTTGGATTTCTGTGAGAATTAAATTTATGGAAAACAGAAGAGAGTCAAATTTCTGAGAGCTAGGAAAGAAAAGAAGAGCGAAAAATTAGAGCTTGTGCATACAGATGTATGGGGAACTGCTCAGGTATCATATCTTGGTGGCTCTCGTTATTATGTTACTTTTATTGATGATGCAACTAGAAAAACTTGGATTTATTATATTCAGAATAAGTTTTATGTATTTGATACTTTCAAGAAATGGAAAGCTTTGGTTGAGATTGAGACAGGAAAGAAGTTGAAGTGTCTCAGATCAAACAATGGAGGTGAATATTGCAGCAAAGAGTTTGATAGGTACTGTTTAGAGCACGGAATTCGTAGAGAGAAGACAGTTCCAAGAACACCACAAGAAAATGGTGTGTCAGAAAGGATGAACAGAACAATCATGGAGCGTGCAAGGTGCATGAGATTGCATGCAGGATTGCCTTTACAATTTTGGGAAAATGTTGTAGATACTGTTGTTTATCTAATAAACAGAGGGCCTTCAAGTTCCTTGGATGGTGGTATTCCAGAGGAAACATGGATAGGTAAAAAAGTAAACTACTCTTTTTTAAAGCCTTTTGTTTGTGAGGCTTTTGTCCATATTAATAAAGAAAATAGAATAAAGCTTGAGGCAAAATCAAAGAAATGTACCTTTATTGGATATGGTATTAATGATTTTGGTTATCTCTTATATGATTATGAAAATTAAAAAATCATTAAGAACAGAGATGTAATATTCAATGAAAAGGTATTGTATAAGAATCAGTTGTGAGAAAAGAAACAGGAAAAAGAAAACAAAGAATACACAGTTCTTGATGAGATCACAGAAAAGGTAAAGGTGCCTAAAAATAATAATAATCAAGAGCCACAACAACAACAACCACCACAACAGCAACAGGAACCTCAAACACCTGAATGTGGTGTTAGAAAATCTACCAGGATAAGTAGACCCCCTGAACGATACTCTCCTTCATTATATTATTTATTGTTGACTGATTCTGGTGAACTTGAATGTTATGAAGAAGCAATTCAGGTTGAAAGCAGGAAGAAGTGGGAGCTAGCCATGGAAGAGGAGATGGACTCCTTAATGCATAACTAGACTTGGGACTTAGTCAGGTTGCCTGCAGGTAAAACTACATTGCATAATAAATGGGTTTACAGGTTGAAGGAAGAATATGGAGGAAAAAAGAGGTACAAAGTTAGACTTGTGGTGAAGGGGTTTGCACAAAAGAAAGGTATTGATTTTGATGAAATATTTTCTCCTGTTGTTAAGATGAATTCAATCAGAACTATTTTAAGTCTTGTAGCAATGGAAGATTTACATCTTGAATAGTTAGATGTAAAGACAACATTTCTCCATGGAGATTTGGAGGAAGAGATCTATATGGAGCAACCAAAAGGATATGAGGTCAAAGGGAAGGAAAAATTAGTGTGCAAGTTAAAGAAGAGCTTGTATGGCTTAAAACAGGCTCCAAGGCAGTGGTATCTAAAATTTGACAGGTTTATGTCTGAAAAAGGTTATACTAGATGTCACTCTGATCATTCTATTTATATGAAAAATAAAAATGATGGTAGCTATATTATATTTTTATTGTATGTATATGACATGCTTGTTGTAGGGTCTAACATGCAGGAAATAAATGTGCTCAAAATAAAATTGGCAAATTCATTTGCAATGAAGGATTTGGGAGCTGCAAAACAAATCCTTGGTATGAGAATAAGTAGAGACAGGAAAAATCACAAATTAACACTGTCTCAGAATGAGTACATACAAAATGTGTTGAAAATATTTACTATGCAGAATGCAAAACCAGTTAGTACACCTTTTGCTAGCCATTTCAAACTTAGTAAGGAGATGTGCCCCAAGACCCAAGAAGAAATGGACTATATGTCTAAATTTCCATATGCATCAGCAATTGGAATCTTAATGTATGCAATGGTCTGCACAAGGCCTAATATTGCACATGCAGTGGGAGTTGTAAGCAGGTACATGAAAAATCCAGGAAAGGAACATTGGATGGCAGTGAAATGGATTCTCAGATATCTGAGAGGTACCACAAATCAAGCATTGTGCTTTGGTGGTTCAAACATTGCTCTACAGGGATTTGTTGATGCAGATATGGCAGGTGATAAAGATAACAGGAGGAGCACTACATGATATGTATTTACTGTAGGTGGAACGACTGTTAGTTGGGTTTCAAAAATCCAAAGTGTTGTTGCACTTTCAACAATAGAAGCAGAATATGTTGCTGCTACAGAGGCTAGTAAAGAAATGATTTGGTTACAAATGTTTATAGATGAATTGGGTAAGAAGAATGATATGGGCATGTTATATAGTGATAGCCAAAGTGCCATTCATCTTGTAAAGAACTCATCATTTCATTCTAGGACTAAACACATACAGCTCAAGTACCATTTCATATGGTTAGTATTGGAAGATGGACAGTTGAAGCTGGAAACGATACACACTAGCCAGAATCCTGCAAATATGCTAACAAAAGTTGTAACCACGGAGAAACTGAGAATATTCTTAGTTTCAATTGGTCTTCAAGGATGACGATGAAGATGAGAAACAACTAGGTCCAAAGAGAAGTCATTGTCCAGCAAATGAAGCATCGGTGGAGTTGCTATAATCAGTCTCCAAGTGGGAGATTGTTGGGTGTGGAGCCTGATTATCTATTTTATTTAGTATCACAGCGTTGGACCCCTGTAACTTAATAGGGGTGGCAACACCGCCTATAATTAAATGTTTCCTTGGGGGTCTAGGGGGGGTGGCTGCGACTTTATGGACCCCCCCCCCCCGGCGGGGGGTTTTAGGGGAAGCGCCCCCGAAGCTAAAAACATATGTAAAATTTCCTTGTAAAAGTATAGTAATTTCTAGTCAATCTGAGCTGTTCATTAGGTGGATGATTTGACGGTAGAAGTCTTGTTTAGTTTAGGGTTTTTTTCCTTAGAAGGCAACCCCTCACTTGTATGAGGGTATTTTATTGCGGCTGTGTATTGTATGTGTATTCTCGGAGCAAGAAACATATAGGGAGACTATGAGAGAGAAAAAAGGATATTACAGTGGATCTGTTGTAGGTTGTGTCTCTTCATTTTGCTGGATAATAGAAAGGAAGGACTGGCTGTTCGGGGTGGACATAGCCCAAACTGGGTGAACCACGTATATCTGTGTCTCTATGGTTTTATGTGTTTTGTGTGCTTGTGTTTTCCACATATTTGATGTGTTTCATTTCTTTGTAATATGTAATTTTCTAAAAACAAACAGATTTTAGGAAACATTATTTCTCTTAGCGTTAAGTTTTAAAACTTTAGGAATAAAAGTCATGAACCTTTTTTTCTTTGATTTCATTGCGCTTGGTGCAATTCACAGAATTCACAAGATAACAAAGTTAGAACACATGTAAAATTTGTGAATTGCGATAAGCACTAAGAAATTTTTGAGTTATATGTAATTCCCCTTTAAAAAGCTTAGAAAACCCTTATAACTATAAATCACATCGCGCCTCCTTAAAAGCCAAACTTATATCATTTGAAAATAAATTGCAATGTATCAGACCCAATAAAACAATAAACGAAAAATGAAACATATCGACGAAATCCGATAAAATTCAATGATTTGAGTTTTAGCACATATCGCATCCCACAACATAAACCCAAATGAAAGTTACATCTGCCTTGATAAAGTGTGATATGTGATTTGTGCAGATCACATCTCGCATGCACTCATGGTAAAAATACAAAATATGGATGCTTGTAAAATCCACGATTTGTGATAAAAAGTTTATTACTAAAGTGATTGAAGTGATACTTAATCAATTGGTCCATTAATAATATCTAATGATTTAAATCTTTCGATTTGACATATAGTGTAAAATACGTAAAAGATTTGATAATCGTTTAAAGGGTTTTTAACAGAAATCAATGGTTATGGGGCTCAAAAAGATTGATATATTTCTAAAACATGTTCCAAATAAAAGCACTGGCTTTTAAATTTATAGTGATTTAAATATGTTTCTTTGTTCCTCTTCACTCTTCATCTCAACTCTAAATTTCTTAGTCTTTCTTGAATTTAGGAAACCATATGAGAAAGCGATATCAACATAAATGACAAAGAAAGGAAAATCAATTGCCCAATCATCCAGCTCTGAAGTTACAGACATGTGTCCACTATTTTCAGACACTACGTGCAATAAGTAAAGTGGAATTTATTCATGGGAAGCCATGTATAATATATTTGAAGGAGAAAATCCAAGTGAACTCAAGAAAGTAGCAATGGCGGATGCAGCTAATTCATCAGAACCTTCCTACTTCGAAGTTGCATGTTCATTCTTACATAGGATAACTGCAAGGCCAAAGATCTTACCATACACTGATATGGTAAAATGGGTCATCGAAAACCTCAATATTGCAGATAGGACTTTCAAGAATTCCAAACAGGAAAACATGGGATCATTCACACCAGAGGATTTTCGTAGAATGTACCATTTTCCAATGCCAAAAAAATATTATGATAAAGATTTCCTAGAGAAGTTTGCAGAGGAAAATCAAGGCTTAATGAAGGTGGTGAAATAATGGAAGGAAGATCAAGGAAAATCAAATCAGGACAAACTCGATATGTACCCAATAGTGCAATTTCCATCACCCTATTGTTTTGTAGCAGCAATGCCATGTAGATTTTTTTCTAGACCTGATACCACTAAATTTTCCATTGAATGAGTTCCCTTAATTGACGCAGTCATCAATTATACTATCATGAATTGGGAAAACATTTTATCTAATAATTTAGCCAAAACCATTATGGATTACAAAACAAATAGGGTCTTTTCGACTAGGACAATCCCTCCTTTTTACATGAGCACATATATCATGGATGATATATGTTTCTACTCAAAATTTCCTATTATAGGTTGGAAATGGACTAGCCAAGACCCTAACCCTATTCATATTTATCGTAAAGTCCTGTGGGAGTCTAAATTTTGTTCCCATTTCTATAAGATTTGTCATGGATTCATGTTTCCCATTCATCAAACCATTTTTAATAAGAAATATCATAGAATTTCTAAAGAGGCTAGCGCAGATATTTTTCCTGTGGCTAGATGGTCCGAAGAAGAGAATTTTACTTATGTCATAGTTTTCGGGAGTCTTTCTCCCCCTCATGTTTTTCCTACTATGTTCCAAATAAACTCTTGGCTAGCAAATGAAACACTTGTAAATGGTATAACTAAGAAGCTCAGGGATTCTAAGAAATCCATTTAACCTACATTTCCATTACATTGTGGTACCTTCGCTCTATTTGATGTAGGTCATACAACAAAGAAAATTACAAATATTACTTCTTTGAATTTGGCTTTAATGTCAGGGAGACATTATGATCCTAATAATGTGGTCCAAAATTTTACCACTACTCTTAAAGTTAGACCTTTTATGCATGAAAACGATTTTTTTGATGATTTATTTGAAGGAAAAGAGAAATTTATAGATGTATTAAAACGGAATCCAATAAGCTTAGTGTAGCAGACCTTAAATATTTTCATGAATACAGAAATAAGAGGTTGGGACCAGTTCCAGTCGAATTGTTACTAATTGAATAAATTAGAGAACTAACCCCTAGTATCATTTTAGATGATGAAGAAAAATATGTTTCAGAGGATGAGTCACGGGAAAAATCAATTCAATATTCAGAGCATTCACAACACAAGTCTCAAAGTTTAAATCATTCTGATAATGAATCTAAAAGTAAAATGAGAGCCTTGATAAGATAATTATGATGTAATCAAATAAATTGATATACATACTAAGGAAGGAACCAGAGAAGCTGAATTATTAAAAGAATCTTCAAAAGAACATCAACAAGTTCAACTACACTCGAGAAGACAGTGAAATCTGAAGCAGAGAATTTGGCAAAAGAATGGAAATTTTTTTCTCAAGTACTGCAGAAACCACTTAATCCTAATTCAGAAGGATCAACAAGTTTTCAAACTCCTGAGAAAACTCAGAATGTAGCAGAAACAATAGTGGCACTTCAAAAAATCCCAGATTCTTAAGAACAAGAGATCATCTTGGCTTACCCAATAGAAGAAATCATTTTAAATATTAAGGAAATACCTCCATTGGACGTTTTCAATAGTCCAAGTCACAAAGATGTAGTAAGAGGAGGAAAAGAAGAAGAGTTGATGAAACAGTGGTAGCTCTCAATAATGAATCAGTAGATGTTGTTGGAAAAGACACTTTTTTCAATCCAACAAAACATCTTACCAAATTGTCACAATTTTTAAGGGTGTATGCAAATGCCATGATGGATAAAGCAACATAAGTTCAACTTCTTCTTAGACAGAGAGAAGAGAGAGTTCAAGAGATGGAAAGACAGCTGGAACAAGAAAAGCATAATTCCAACAAACAAGTTGAGATGAAAATGTCACAATTCGAGAAGGAATTTGAAATATTGAAGTTGCAACATCAAATACAAATCTCTAAGGATACACAAATAGATGAAGTAATGGATAAGCTTAAAAGCCAACCTCAAACTGAACAGTTCATAAAAGAGGCACTTGAATGGAATACAAAGTTGAAATAGCAGAAGGAGACATTTTGTCAGCAAATCTCAGTCACCAATTCATACTATGAAACAAGTAAAATATTGACTCAACAAGTGGCAAATAGAAGATTGGAATGTGAAAAGATTCATAAGAAAATTTCAGAATTCGTTTTATGGCAAGAATCTGACAAACGAAAAGAGGTTGATGTCCTGAAAGTTGACAAATTTCATAAAGATATTTTATTTAAATAATGGGAGATGCAGTTGAGATAAGAAGAAAAAGAAACGTTGAAGGCATCAAACTTTGCAAATGATATCATTGAGTGTGTCAATGGAAAACTTGAAAATGCTAAGCTTATTAAAGAATATACAACCGAAGCAATCCTAGAGGTAAAACTATTGGAGACACAATGGAAAGAAAGCATCGAGACACAAGCAGGATCTATCAAGTAGATAACAAAATTCAATCAAGAACTTACTGGAACTCCTGATCAAACCGCATCATTATTGCATGACTCTGTAATATTTAAGCGATTCCACTAGAAAACCACTGCCAACACTCTCAAAAGTCATGTTTAAAGGCCAGGTCAGATCCTAGATCACACAGCCAACTTAGTTGAAGCCGATGATGGATATCTGCCAACTCAGAGATCAAATGACGAATGAAGATCAGCCCACCTAAGAAATATTGTTATATTTATTTCTAGATTATAGTTTAGTTTACTTATTATGAGGAAGGTTGTTTGAAACATCCTCAAATTTTTATGTAATAATCTATTTTTGACATATTTAGTTTATTATTTAAACCCTTCTCATGCATTTAGAGAAGGGTCCAAAATTTTATAAAAGAAAAATTTATGAAAGATTTCACTTTTGTACTTTTATGAATGCCTTTGATGAAATATATGGAATAGGATCTACTTTTTGGAAAATTGAATAAGCTTTATTGAAATTTCATTTCTGTACTATTAAAGTATATTTGAATTGAAGGAAAGCAGATCAAGATTATGGATTTCATGAGCAGAACTTATCATATATGGTATTTTGATCTTATGATTAAGTCTTGATTGTGAATCTACAATAATTTTCTTTTATATTGTGATATGTATGTATTCTGACTTAAATTCTATCATTCATGCACTTATGTACAATTTTTTAGATGTAATTCACTATTATATACATAAATTAATTGATAGATGTGATATATTTCACATAATTATTTTGATTAACTATTTAGTCAAGATAATCACTTTTACATAATTTTCATCTCTTTCAGCAATTGAATGATATTTATTACCTTTTGTTGTAAGACATATATCTAGATCGAATCAATGGTAATTTTCCCTCATTTATAGATTAAGTTAAACAAATAGGTTAAGTAGATGAATACGTTTTGTTATTTAGATAGATTACTTTCATTCTTCAAATTCATTTATCATTTCACATTGTATGAAAACCTACCATAATCATATCAATCTCTTTATTTGGGAAACTCATCCCATTATCCCCAGTCGGAGCCACTACACCAAACAGAAAAGGAGCTTCTTTAAGGTCTAGAACGGGTGGTTATCCCCCATGTTGTTGCAACGGAATTATGGGGCTTCAATAGGTTCTAAAGTGCTCCCAAGAAGAACACCTATCACCAAGTTGGAGCTAGATGTTACCCGAAATATTTTGGGGTAAATATGGGTGGTCTTAAAACTACTTATTTTGAAGACAAAAAATGTGTTTCTATTTGTGGAACCAGATTTATATTTGAATCATGTTAAAAGTGTGAGGATACTGAGCCAGCTACATGACATACTAAATTCATAAATGATTCATGAGAAGTTACAGATTCCACATGTAGGTTGTGTCTCCCATTATCTGGATGGAAAATGAATAAGAAGGTTGCCTACCATAGACCAAAGTACTAGGGTGGTTAGGGCATGCTAGCTGAAATATGACCATAAGTTTTCAATAATTTCTTTTAAGAAAAGGGGTGGCGTGAGAGTTGAGATAGTTTACTTGAATTTAATCACATGTCTTTGGGTGAAGCTTTGCATCCAACGCTACATGAATCAATTGTTTCAATGGAAATGGTATAATGAAATTTCGAACCATGCCATGATCAGGTCTCAGAATAGTACACCTCTCCTCAATCCCCAAAAATATTTATATATACTCAAAATTATGAGATATACCAATATCGATTATAAATGAATAGATAATATCCTTTTCCAAGGATTCACATGATGGCTTCTGGTTTACTTTCATAACAGATTCTCATAATTATGTGCAATCAATGAATGCAAGAATACATAATTCACAGAGGAAACCAAATCTGTAAAGAAGAGCTTTGTGGAATGACGAACCTCAAACTTGGTTATTACATTATCCTTAAACTTGGACACCGTGATTATCCCTTTATAGTACCCAATGAAATGGTAGGTAATATATTTTTTGGAACCATCAAGATGGAATTAGAATGGAGACTTTCACAACTAGGCATATAGGCATTGGATTTCTAGTTTTTACAGCGTGAAATATATACTTTTTGAGCCAACATGGTTCAAGTGAAGCGCTTTTTTATATTTTTTTTATCATCAAGGGAAACAATGGAAGAGTAGAGATTAGTTTTTGAAATATTTGGCTCACAAATATCTCATGCATTAGAAACCAGAAATCTAATGTCACAATTGATTTTGTTACCTTGAAAGAAGGGGAAAGACCAAAGTTGAAAATTCTCATTCCTATTTTTCCATCGGGTTAGGATGATGTTTAAAGTTTCATCGACATTTTCCCAAACTGAATCCAGTAATGCTATATTTGTGGAGAGGATAAAATGTAGAAACAAGGTTCCATAATTCCTAGTTTTAAAAGGGGCCATTGAAAGTTATTTTGAAGAATTAATGTGAGTGCAACCGAGATATTTGTGTGGAGGAGAAAACACAGTAATAGGGTAACCATAATTCCGAGTTTTAAAAGGAGCCATTGATAGCTATTTTGAAGAGTGAATGTGATTACAACCAAGACTGAGACTTAGACCAATAGGTAACCCGTGAGACAAAAAAAGACTTGGTCATGTTGTGGTTTTAATTTTTGTAACAACAACAACCATTGGAGGTTGCAAGAATTGTAAATTCCATTACGAGGATAACTTATAAAATAACAAGGAAAACCCATTGTGTTTATTTCTTTGTAATATTAAGCACATGTCCCAACTTCCCTGTGAACTAAACTGAAATGTGCATGATGCTCTATAGGTAGGGGTGATATCTATCCAATCACCATTACTACAAAGAAAAAGGAGTCATAAGCATAGAATATAAATCATTACCAACCAAATATCACCACTCAACCTTTCTTCCACCTATCACCCAAAATGAAATGTGTGCAGTATATACATAGTTACAGCCAAAAATTTTCACCTGGATTATTCCTAGTGTCATATCTTCAAACATAATAGTATTTTACAATGTTGAAGTGGGTGTCCCATCATATGGTGTGGCACAGGGTCATCTGCCTTTGCCCAAAATGAGTTCAACAATAGTACTGTATATATATTTTTGAGCATGCACCTTGCACTCTCTCTGAGGAATCCCCATCCCTATGTTTCCCTCTTTTCGCAACATATCAGCATACCGATATGTGTTGAAGAAGAATAAGAATTCAACACTTTGTACAGTCCAACATTCATCATTTCACTGACTATGAGATGAAAAACATATCTAGAAACGTACTCATCCCCATCGTCACATTTCTAATTTAAATTTTTAGAGTTGTTGTTGTTGTTAATGACATACATGACAACTTATTCCTACATTATTCTCATGTTGTTAATGAATTTGGGATATATACACGACATCACTTCTTTTGTAAATTCAATCCATCAGGTTAGGATGATGTTCAAAGTGTCATCTGCCTTTGCCCAAACCGAGTCCAATAACCCTATATTTGTGGAGAGGAGAAAATGCAGAACCAAGGTTCCATAATTACTAGTTTGAAAAGGAGCCATTGACAATTATTTTGAAGAATGAATGTGAGAGCAATCGAGATATTTTTTGGGAGGAGAAAATGCAGAAACAAGGTAACCATAATTCCTAGTTTAAAAATGAGTCATTGACAACTATTTTGAAGAGTGAATGTGAGTGCAACTGAGACTGAGACTCAAAACAATGGGTAACCTACGAGACAAAAAAAGGACTTGGTCATGTTGCGGTTTTAATTGTTGTAACATCTACAACCATTGGGGGTTTCAAGCATTGTAAATTCCATTACTAGGATAACTGGTAAAATAACAATGAAAACTCATTAGGTTTATTTCTTTCTAATATTGATAACATGTCTCAACTTTCCATTGAAATAAACTAAACCGTGCCTGATGCTCTATAGGCAGGGGCGATCTTTGTCCAATAACCCTTGCTGCAGAAAAAAAGGAGTCATAAGCACAGAATCTAAATCATTACTAATCAAATATCAACACTCAACCTTTCTTCCACCTCTTGCCCAAAATTAAATGTGTGCAATATATGCACAGTTACAGCTAAAAATTGTCACATGGATTATTCCAAGTGTCATATCTTCAAACATAACATTATTCTGCAATGTTGTAGTGGGTTTCCCATCATATGGCGCAGCACAGGGTCACCTTCCTTTTCCCAAAATGAGTTCAGTTATAATATTGTATATATATTTTTTAGCACGCACCCTTCACTCTCCCTAAGGAATCCCCATCCTTATTCTACCCTATTTTCACAACATATCAAAATATTGATACGTGTTGAAGAAGAAGAATATGGCACTCTGTGTAGTCCAACATTTATCATCTCATTGACTATGAGATGAAAAAAATCTCTAGAAACATACTGACCCCCATCGTCACATTTCTAATTTAAATTTTCAGATTTGTTGTTGTTGTTAATGAAATACATGACATCACTTATTCCTGCATGATTCTCATGTTGTTAATGACTTTGGGATATATACACGACATCACCTATTTTTTAAAGTCAAGCCATCGTGTTAGGGTGATGTTCAAAGTTTCATTTGCCTTTGCCCAGACCGAGTCAAAAGCATCCATTGATAGTTATATTGAAGAATGAATGTGAGTGCAACCGAGATATTTTTAGGGAGGAGAAAATGCAGAAACAGGGTAACCATAATTCCTATTTTTAAAAGGAGCCATTGATAGCTATTTTGAATAGTCAATGTGAGTGAAACTGAGACTAAGACTCAGACCAATGGGTAACTTGCGAGACAAAAAAATGACTTGGTCATGTTGCAGTTTTAATTGTTGTAACAACAACAACCATTCAAGGTTGCAAGAATTGTAAATTCCATTTCCAGGATAACTGATAAAATAAAAAGGAAAACCCATTGCGATTCTTTATTTTTAATATTAAGCACATGTACCAACTTTCCTATAAAATGAATTGAATTGTGCATGATGCTTTGTAGGTAGGGATGATCTATGTCCAATCGCCCTTGCTGCAGAAAAAAAGGAGTCATAAGCATAGAATCTAAATCATTACCAATCAAATATCACCACTCAACCTTTCTTCCACCTGTCGCCAAAAATGAAATGTGTGTAGTGTATGCACAGTTATATCCAAAATTTGTCACCAAAATTATTCCCAGTGTCATTTCTTCAAACGTAATATTATTCCGCAATGTTGCAGTGGGTGTCCCATCATATGGCACAACACAAGCTCATATGTATTTTACCAAAATGAGTTTAGAAATAGTATTCTATATATATTTTCAAGCATGCACCATTCACTCTCCCTGAGGAATCCCCATCCCTATTTTGACCTCTTTTCACAACATATTAGCATACTAATACATGTTGAATAAGAAGAAGAATTTGACACTCTATATAGTCCAACATTCATCATCTCACAAACTATGAGATGAAAAAAATCTCTTGAAACATAATCACCCCCATCGTCATATTTCTAATTTAAATTTTTAGAGTTGTTGTTGTTGTTAATGACATACATGAAATCACTTCTTTCTGCATGATTCTCATGTTGTTAATGAGTTTGAGATATATACACGACATCACTTCTTTTGTAAATTAAAGCCATCGGGTTAGGGTGATGTTCAAAGTGTCATCTTCCTTTGCCAAAACTAAGTCCAATAACCCTCTATTTGTGGAGAGGAGAAAATTTAGAAATAGGGTTCCATAACTCCCAACTTTAAAAGGAGCCATTGACAGTTATTTTGAAGAATGAATGTGAGTGAAACCGAGATATTTGTGGGGAAGAGAAAATGCAGAAACATGGTAACCATAATTCCTAGTTTTAAAAGGAGCCATTGACAAATATTTTGAACAGTGAATGTGAGTGCAACCGAGAATGAGACTCAGAACAATGGGTAACCTACAAGACAAAAAATTACTTGGTCATGTTGCAGTTTTAATTTTTATAACATAAACAACCATTGGAGGTTGCAAGAATTGTAAATTCCATTACTAGGATAACTAATAAAATAACAAGGAAAACCCATTGTGTTTATTTCCTTCTAATATTGAGAAAATGTCCCAACTTCCCTATGAATTGAACTCAACTGTGCATGATGCTCTATAGGCAGGGGTGATCTCTGTCCAATCCCCCTTGCCACATAAAAAAATGAGTCATAAGCATGGAATATAAATCATGACCAATCAAATATCACCACTCAACCTTTCTTCCAGTTGTTGCCCAAAATTAAATGTGCAGAGTGTATGCACAGTTACAGCCAAAAGTTGTCACCTGGATTATTCCCAGTGTCATATCTTCAAACATAACATTATTCTGCAATGTTTCCCTAGTGTCCCATCATATGGATCAACAAAGGTTCATAGTCCTTTGCCCAAAATGAGTTCAGCAGTAGTACTGTATATATATTTTTCAGCACACACCATGAACTCTCCCTAAGGAATACCCATCCCTATTCTTCCCTCTTTTTGCAACATATCATCATACTGATATGTGTTGAAAAAGAAGAAGAATTTGACACTCTGTATAGTCCAACATTCATCATCTCACTCACTATGAGATTAAAAAAATCTTTAGAAATGTACTCACTCCCATTGTCACATTTCTAATTTAAATTTTCATAGTTGTTTGTTGTTGTTAATTACATACATGACATCATTTCTTCCTGCATGATTCTCATGTTCTTAATGACTTTGGGATATATACATGACATCACTTCTTTTGTAAAGTCAAGCCATAGTTGAAATTTCGCTGTTGTGAGATACATAATTCAAATTCTTCACACCCAAAAACATAGTTGAAATCAAATTATTCACACACAAAAACATAATTGAAATTGAAATCATAGAAAATTCTTCACATCCAAAAGATACGTGCACAACAAAATCTATTTGACATCCACGTATATCCATGCATCCATCACTCACAACGCATACATGGATTAAGGGAGTGAAAGTTGTGTGGCAGAGCTCGCAGCTGATACATACATGATAGACAGACTCGATGATCCCATAATCTGATGATATGATAAATGGAAACCGAGAATGAACATAATGATGATGATAAATGGAAACCATTAATGAACACCATAATATGATGAATATGATAAATGGAAACTGGGTAATTCATTGGTGTAGATTGAATTTTATAATCCCTCATGAATGGAATGAACTTGATGTAAAATTAATATGTGCCATTACACTACCAATTGGGAACAACATCTGAAATATGGGTAGACGTTAGGTGTAGTGGAGGTGAGAATAATTTTTCCCCTCTATATATTTCAAGACCTTCTGATTCAATACCTTTTGACTCGAAATTGTCAACATATGGGTGAGAATCAGAAGCCTTTGCCACCAGGATCCCAAAATCAAATCCATAAGTTGAATAAGCAACTAATTGTGAATAGATGTAGATTTTATCAAAGTATCTGGGATTGGAGTGTTGGTTGAATCTTGTCAGCTTTCCCCAAATTTATGTGGTAGTCAGAGAAATTTTTCTTGGATAGTGTAATAGTAGAAAAATGTTAGCATCTTTTAGTAGATTTGGTGACAATGACTTTGACTAGTCTCAAGGATTTCCAGCATTCTTCTGAAGGGATGGGCTGTCGAGCATACATAGGAACCCCTCCTTTTGTGGGTTTTCTAATTGTAAGAAAACTCTTTCAAAATGAATGCTAAGAGAAGAGAATCCAGGATAAATATAAAAACCCTTAGGGTTGGTACCAATGAAAGAGATATCTGTATCTAGGGATATGTCCAACTTTAGAACACCTCTCACATCCAACATTTTTCCAAAAGTTGTGTGTGGATCTACATCTGTGATCCAAAAAGATGAAAAACTAATAGATGAAAGGTTTTGGGGGGAGAGTTTTATTAGAATTAATAAATGGCATAACAGGAGAAGAACACTTGCATTGCTTCCAATCCCCGTTTACAAAATAAATCTCATTTTTGATCATATATCTTAGGTTTATATTGGAAGGCATAGTTGAAGCCTCTGATCAAAAAGATCTGCATTTTCCTTTCGCTTCATTAAAACAACTATAAATGGGAAACAAAGTATAATTGTTATTAGTTTTGAAGGTATATGAAGCATCAAATAACAGTAACTTATAAGACATCAAAAATTGCCTTCTATAGGTATGATGGTCCAAAGTATGACCTAGCTGTGCTCTGGTGCTCAGCCCTGCGGCCCTTGTCGTCGGCGGCTTAGCATGCACTCCCCAGCAGCCCCCTCCACTACGATTAACAGTGGCCAATCGGCCCCCTCCTTCCGTGACCTAGTCACATATCGCTCCTCCAATCAAGGTACCAATTTCTTCACCAGGTTGACTTCATGTTTAGCCTTCGCCCCTCCAGATCAGAGCACGGTCGGCAGGGAAAATCGTTAGGATAAGGGAAAGGAAGCCTTGGACCTCTCAAAGGACAAAACCCTTGAAAAAAATGACATTCCCGCCCCTCATTTCATATGTGAGGCACAAGAAGAAGCTACTGCGGAAGACAGAGTAAAAATCCAACCAAAGTATACCAAACATGTCATCAAAAGGCCAAAAAGACACCAAAAATGATCATCCAAGACCCGGATATAGCAGTCTACAGAGACTACATGCAGGAACACGCCGTAATCTATAAATTTGTGGGCATATGGCCAACAGAAAGAGCCCTCAATTATTGGATCCATTCTAAATGGAAGCCAAAAGGAGTTCCAACTCCAACTTGGCTCTAAGGATTTTTTCACAGAAGTTTTTAGCCTCCTATAAGACAAAGATAGAATTTTTGAAGGAGGTTAATACTTCTTCAACTCAGATATTCTCTCTATGAGATTTTGGAAAGAGAAATTCACACCAGAAAAAGAGGATTTCACAAGATTCATTGTCTGGATTCGGCTCTACTCCCTTCCGACGGACTACTGGGCCTCCACAGTCCTCAAAGGAATCAGAGATGAACTAGGAGAATACATCAAGGTGTTGGAAGGAACCAGAAATGAACACTACATCTCATACACCAGAATTTGTGCCTACATAGATGTCTCAAGTGCCTTACGGAAGGAAATCAAGTTAATCTACAAGGATGAAACTTGGATGCAAAGAATTAACTATGAGCACATCCCATTTAGATGTAGGAAGTGCCACGAACAAGGGCACCTCTTCTGAGAATGCCCTAAAAAAAGGCCCCCTCAATAGAGGACCAAACGAAAAAAAAGAAGGATGATCAGGTATACTCTAGATCTGGCAACAAGAAAAAAAATAACAAGAAAATGCTCAACAAGAAATACCATCCTAAAGATACACACCAAAACAAATACGAAGTTCTGAACACACAGTAGGAAGAAAAAACCCCTCTATGCTCTGCGGAGGAAGACTACGGGCAAAGAGAGCAAGTTCCAAAGAACTACAGACAAGCAGAGGGAGAAGAAGCTTATGACATGCTATAAAACTAAAAACCACAAGAATACATAGAGATGGAACAGGTACATGAAGCTACCACGCCAGAATAAAATGTTATCTAAGAAACATTGGAGGGTGTTGACCTAGTAACAGTTTCAAAGGAATGGGATAAAAATTGAATAGAAGAAATACTGAAGGATCAAATCCAAAAAATTGAAGATGCATACCTCGTACAGGAGGTAATGATACAAAATTCAGGACAAGTATCCAAGGAAAAGGGAGTAGACAAGGGCATTCTTGCAAATATAGAGGTAGGTAAATGCTTCCCAAAAGGACAAAACTGAAAAATAGGCTGAAAAACCACCAGTCAACTCCTTTAATAGCTGGGTTCCTGTCTCATAAATGAAGGAATGGTAAGAGCTCTAAACATAACCCCTAAAAATTTGCAATGATTTGCACTACATGGAATATTAGAGGACTCAATAGTCCTAGAAAGAAATAGATCTTGAGAAAAAGACTCGCTACTGACGAGTAATATATCCTTATGCTTCAAGAAGCCAAGATTAATTTGGATGGTAGAAATAGGATACAAAAAACTTTTTTCAAAAAATATGACCACAATGCAATCTACACTAATAGGACTGCATGTGGAATAAAAAATCTATGGAAAAGCTCAGTCTTTGAGCTTACAGATTTGGTTTCCACTAGACATGTTTTAACGACTGTTCTAAAAATCATAGGCACAAATGATAGAATTTGCGTCACCAACATTTATGCGCCACACAGAGTGGAAGCAAGAATTGACATGCTGCACAGTCTCAGTCAGACTCTAAACTCCTTCCACCACCATTACGAAATAATTGCAGGGGACTTCAACATGCAGGTGGTCCACTTGGGAGAGAAGAAGAGGGGCATTCAGAAGCTGTAAAAAGACTCTATGGATTTCCAATCAACCATTTACGATCTCAAGATGATAGACTTCCAAACCAAAAATGGCACCCTCACTTGGAATAACAAGCATGGAGGAGATAGACAGATTTATTTTAGGTTGGACCATTTTCTCCCTTCAGAGGAAATATACCTCACTTCAAGGGAAACTAAGGCTAGGATTCTGCCTCAGGTAGGCTCAAATCACTGGCCTATATATTTTACCATCCACATATCTTTTGGACCCAAAAACAAACCTTTCAGATTTGAAGCGTTTTGGCTTGACCATCCAGAATTCATGGACAAGATGAAATAGTGGTGGCACACCCCCAACCCCATTACGGGAACAAAATGTACAAATTTTAGCAAAAAATAAAGCTCATAAAGGCATAAATTAGGATTTGGAACAAGGAAACGTTTGGCAACATCACTTCAGATAAAAGAAGGTTGGAATTTAGAAAAGAAGCCCTCCAACAATAAATCATAGACAAAGGCCTAAATGAGCAAAGGAAATGAGAAGAACTCCAAATCCAACACAGATGGGAGGAAAGGTATGATCAAGGGGAAAATCATGGCATCAGAAATCCTATATCAACTAATTTAAATGTGGGGAGAGGAACTCAAAGTTCTTCCACTAGTCCATGATCCAACATAGGAGACACAACATAATTATAAGCCTAAAGACCAATGGAGGTGTAGTCATCCATGCTCGTCGTGAGAGGGAAGAATAAATCACCAAATATTTTTGCACACTCCTCATAGAAAATGGTCAAGATAGGTCTATTTCTATTGGAAAAATTACAAGGCACATTCCTACCATCCTGACTAAGGAACATAACCAAATGATGTTGAGAAAATTTTCTATGTAGGAGGTTTAAGAAGTGATGATTTCCATGCCCAACAGGAAGGCGCCTGACTCGGATGGCTTTAATATGAATTTCTTCAAGGTATGTTGGCCTCTGCTTATGGAGGAATTCCATGATTTTGTTGAGGAATATTGCATTCAAAAATCGATCTTGAAAGATTTGAATGTCACCTTCCTCACTTTAATTCCAAAATCAGAAAGTGTTGATTCCCCCGAAAATTTTAAACCAATAGCTATTGCAACATCATCTAAAATATCATCTCCAAAGTCCTAGCGAACATGATCAAGAATATTATGCCCCTCCTCATCTCGCAACACCAAACGGGATATGTTGAACGCCGAAAAATCCTTGACGACATTATTCTCTCACAAGAAATCATACACACCCTCAAAGAACAAAGAAAACTGGGCATGCTAATTCAACTGGACATGTCTAAAGCATTTGAAAAAATCAGATGGGAATATATGAGGAAAGTTCTAAAGGATTTTTCATTTAACAAATATTACATCAAATGGATCATGGCTCTTGTCTCTAGGGCGTTCTTCTCTATTCTTCTCAACAGATCTCCCTCCCAAACCTTCAATCCTTCCCGAGACATTAGACAAGGGGTTATAATCTCCCCATTTATCTTTTTTATCATGGGGGAGGGACTTAGTTTCTCCATCAACGCTTCTTCCTCTCAAGGGGATATATCTAGCATCAAGATTTACAATTCTATACCCCCTCCACTCATAAGAAATTTCTGGATGACAACCTTCTCTTGGGAACTCCCACTCTCAAATAATCCCACTCTTTCAAAGCCATATTGGCTGAGTTTACCAACGCCTCTGGGACCTCCATTAATATGGAGAAATCCAATTTTTTTTTCCTAAATACCAATCTGAACATCCAAAGAAATATTGCAAGGATTCTCTACTTTCAAAATTTTCAAATTCCCTTCCAAATACCCGAGATTCCCCCTCACTGACAAGCCTTTAGACAAATCAATTTGGGACAACCTAACAACTAAGTTGGAAAAGAGACTAGCTAGACCTTCAAATTTTTGAACTTGGCTGGCCATCTGGTTCTGGTTTAATCTGTGCTGCAAGCCATTCCTCACTATCTATAATCAGCTCAGGAAGCTCCCAAATCCATCTCCAACCATATCAGAAGTATAAAGAGGAACTTCCTATGGAAAGGAAATGCGAATAAAGGAAAATGGTTGTTGGTTGGTTGGAAAAAAATCTTCAAACCCAAATCTGAAGGTGGTCTAGGCCTTAGAGACTCAAAAATCCTAGGCAAGGCCCTAGGAGACAAAACTTGGTGGAGGTGTATCATTAACCCTCAGTCACCAAGGGGTAACTTATGGAAGAAAAAATACGCCCCATCCCACCATCACAATCAACTTATTAGATTAAATGGTATGCTCAAAGGATATGCTATGTGGAACCAGGCCTGGGATGCCAGAGAAGTCATACAAAACCACCGCTTCTGAGAAATTGGCACAGGATAGAAAGCCTTGTTCTTGGGAGATGAATGGAAACAATGCCAAAAGTTGAACCAAGAACAGTTCAACCAGATCAAGAAGAATATGGGAAACAAAAAAAAAACGTAGGTCAATCACTACTAGCAACCCAACAATGAAGAATATGGCTGGAGGTTCTGGCTCACTGATGAAGAATGTGATGAAAATGTATATCATGAGGCTTGGAAAAAAATCTCTCAAGAATTGGGGCATAGATAGATAAAAATAGACAATGAGGAGGACAAGCTTAGATGGGAGAAGAATTCAGCTAGAGACTTCAATATCAAAGAAGCCTATGGCTACTTGGCATCTCCCACCTCCACACCTCTGGCGAAGAAATGCAAGATCCTATGGGAGTGAAAGTAGTGGCCTAAAATTTCCATCTTCCTCTAGCTCACAATGCATAGGAAGATCTCGACCTAGTAAAATTTAAAAAATAAGGGCTTCATTAGCCCCTCTAGGTGCATTCTCTGTGGAGACAATGAGGATATAACCAACCATTTATTAAAGGAATGGAGATATGTTAAAAATATTTGGAATTGGACTTTTCTGGTCTTCAATGCCACCGATAGAGACCCCTCCTCCATCCTCAATTCCATCAAACTTTGGCACTCTACCATCTCCAAAAAACCTCCAATCAATCGTGCCTGGAATCTCCTCCCGGGGATGATGTTATGGTCTCTTTGGAATGAGCGGAATGTTAGGAAAATCCAGGGAATTATCAATTTGAAAGAAAGGGACATCTCATCAATCAAACAAATTATCAGAGAAATGGTTACCCTATCAAAAATGGAAGCTCCTACCAACCCTCTGACCTGGGAAGATCTTCGTATCCTCTCATTGCTTGACATCCCTATCTCCACTATTCCACTGATCTCCCAGAAATCTTCCAAACCTTTCCCTGATCAATCTTGGCTCCCTCCAAAGTTAGGAAATTTGAAGCTAAATTACAATGGGAATGGCAAAGGAAACCCTGGGATGACACATTTCATAGGCATATTCAGGAATTACAAAGGGAAAATCATCTGGGTTTATGCCAGAAATCTTGGCATTCCACCAACAATGCGACATAATTGCAGGCTCTGGAATAAGGAATTGAGATAGCTCTCACTATGAACCTTTGGCATCTTATCGTCGAGGGAGAATCAATGGTAACTACCCAATTTTGTAGGATAATCCAGCATGGGATAACAACTACGTAGGTATCTGACAGTTGGAGGCTTAGAAAAATCCTCAGCAGGATTCAAACTCACATTAATCACTCCAAGGGAATCACCTTCCAGGCTGTGAGGCGAACTGGCAACGAGCTGGTTGACAAGATGGACAATGCAGGGGTGGATAGCTCCCAAAGGCTTATCTCAAAGGCCTCGGATGAGCTTGGTCAAGGGACACTTAAGGCAGAATGCATTATTATCATGAGACAAGACTACCCAGAAAAAAATAACAGGGTCCAGGTGCATAGTACACCACCTCGAGACTCTAATCATGATCCTAGCCACCACTTTGCATGATCATGGCAGCGGAAGTATTGGGAAAATTATGTCGAGCCACCCAAATGGCCTATCCTCGTTCAGGAGAACTTGCAATTTTAACTACCCCATACACCTTGCTCGAGCACTCATTAGTCCCAACCCCATGTCTTCTCACTCGACCCCTCCATCCTATGCCTATGAATACCCAACCCTCTCCCCATCCTTTGAGTTCAAATTTGGTGTTCATCCTGTGGTCATTTCTATACTTTGTCCCTTTGCGATTCTCCCTTCTGGCCATTGCCCACACTATCCTTGCACACCTTGCAACCTCAATTCCTACACTAATATGTCCACTAAAAATGCCAATTCCTCCACTCAGTGGGGAAGTAGTCATGGTTGTGGTCATGGCTAGGGGGCTCATGCCTCGCGCTGGGCTTCTCCAAGCATGATTCCCACCACTAGGGTAGAGTCTATGGTGCAGCAGGCTGCCAAGAACTATGAGGTAGTGGTTAATCCTGACACCCATCACAAGGTTGCCACAGTTGGAAAACCAAGCTAGGTTGGTCCACCAACGAATTGTTACTGAGGAGGTTGATCAAGACTTCAAATGGGTTCCTGACCCAGGTCTGAAAAGGGCCAAGGAGAAATTGTTCAGCAAGGAAATCGAATTGCATTGGAAGATGAAAACTATGTTAGGTCTTGCCATGCAAGCACAGTAAGATCACAAAAACATTTTGGAAAAGAAGTTGGATGCTCTCACCGAGAAGTTCACACTTTATGTAGGAGATGTTCACCATCGTCACTTCGTTACCACATAATATCCTCACTAAGAGTTGCTAAAGAAGTGGATGGAAAGTGTTGAGGCTTCACCTATTATCAAAGGATAATTTGGGGGTGCTACTACCAACATGCCAATCCAGGATGCCACCATCGAAGGCAGCACACCGAAGTGGCCAATCAACCTAGAAGATAACTCGGTTCAGGAAACGTCGTAACTAGCGACACTTTCAGGTTTTATTTTTTGGTTTGGGATTTGTCTTTGGTTCCATATTCCTCCTTCGATATCACTATATTTTTGGTTCTCGATAGCTCTCTATTCCTCCTCAGACAGTAGGTCATTGACAACAGGATTCTACACAACTCTTTTTTGTTTCTGCAATATGCCCCAATGTAAAATCTCCCTTACACAACACTTTGGGGAATTTTTTTTTCTATCTCCATTCTATAATTTTGTGTAGCTGCATTACTAGAAACTCCAAAGTCCTTCCATGATTAAATATTTTAGAGTTTGGTTATTGATGCATGTCGCTCGTACCATCTCACCATGATGTAATTATTCACCTTCGTTGTTGATATAAATATCTTATTCACAAAAAAAAGGTAAGTTATAAGACATTCTCATGTTTATTTTAGTCCATATTAGTTTTGTGCTCCCAATGGGCTCAGATTTTGGGGCTTGCTATTAAAAATGAAGAATCGAATCTGAGAAATGATGCAAGTTTTTTTGGAAGCAACACTCGTGATTTTCAAGAAACATTTTCATTATTACCCAGCATAGTACCCAAAACCTATAGCATAAAACATTGAGTAGGTCAAGGATATCACGAAACTAATTAATAATGTTGTCAAGATGATATTGTTTGTAAAATTACAAAAAAAAACAACCTTTAAAATTCTAGTTATTGTTTTCCATCAAAGATCAAAGAGTGCAAGCAATGCATATTATCTTGTAGCTTTTTTTGCTATGTGCATTGAATAGAAAAAAACAAAAAAAACATGCTTAAATAAGAAAGAAGAAGAGAGTTACTAGGCATCCTAGAGGTGACAAGAAAGAAAAAGGGCCATATTTCACACGAGGCTTGAAATGAATGAGGAAGAGGTACCATCCTTCTCCCTTAAACCATTGAAACCATCATTTAGTGGAGGAGATAAACAACTATCATGAAAAAAGGGTGTCATAGGGAATAGCCTTTTGCTATAAGTCAACCTATAAAAATAAAAGATTTCAGTTAGAACCTTCACATACTATATGTACCTGATATATAAAATCTGAAATGAGAAAAATAATTAATAGTAAAAACTTACCTTGTGAATTTTCTAGCAAGAGTGGCCTTGAAAGCTTGTTAATGGCACATAAATAGATGAAAACTCAGCGAATGCTGTCAAATTTCTAAGCTTTTATAAAAAAATATAAGATTCATTATATATATATATATATATATTCGGTTTCTACATTTGCATTCTTAGGGATCAAAAATTCTTTTTTTTCCAAATAGAATATTGGGGGCAATAAAGCTTCTTAATTTAATGACTAGACGACACTTATAATGAAAGACAACAATGCATAAGGACAACATAGTCACCCTCAAAATTATTCTTCAACTATCTTTATGAAACAACACAAACTCAAAAATTACCGATATTCCAGAATTTTTCTTCATGAATACAAAATATTTTCCAGATAAAATCTATCTACCTTGTTTTCCTCTCTAAATTTTAAATTTTAAAAGGCCACAATAAATCACATCCAAAGAAGCATTGTCTAAATTGTATTAAACAATCGAATCCAAAAATTCATAATAGAATATGTTATTGCCTAAATCTACCTCAGGCTGAAGGAAGGCAGAGTCTAGGGTAACATCAAACCATACTTAATCTGGTAGCTAGCCCTACCAGATCGGGAGAGGGCCCTCTCTTGGTCAATCTCAGCAAAATAATCAGTGAGGCTTGAGATGACTTAAAATAAAGGCTGATTTTAGGCTAGGTATACATATAAAAGAGTTTGATTTGATTTTGGGGGTTTTTGTTGGAATCAAAGGGAAAGGAAGATTTTGGGTCCGGGAAATGATCAATTTTGCAGAGGGCTGAATGGGGCAAGAAAGGCAATTGTTTTGATGCTTCGAATTGAATGAAATGGATAGCTTAGATGGAGGAGGAGTTGAAGAGGGAAAGAGGTTTCAATAATCCTCTTCAGACAATTGAAAACATGGAAAATTAAACAAAACTTCAAGGCAGAGCACTGCAAATCTAGTGAATTCCACCTTTAATACTTGTTTGTTTAACTTAAGAAGAAAGGAGAAGGGAAATTATACACATGAAACATCAGTAAACTTACAATCATAGATAAAAACACACCATCAAAACATAGAGCCACATGGATCCCAAATAGTGCTGCAAACCCTGGTCTTTTCGTTTGCCAAAATGCAGAGATGAAATGTACAATGGAGCTCAAAACAATCCCAAGTGTCCAACCTATGCTAATGACTGAAAAATTACAATATATAAGCAACCAACAACTCATCCCAGCCTCTAGGGGTCGAGCTCACAAGTTTAGGAGTTGTTTCAATAAGATATAAACTAAGAATTGGAAAATAGGCAGTGGAACAGCTTGCCTCTATAAGATAGGAAACTGATTCATTCAGTTACAATTCACTTTTTGGTGAATGAATCTACTTACATGAGTGAAAATTTGTCCAAATTACATCAAAAACAATGAGATTACATCAAGTTACATCAAGAGCTGTACATTTGAAGATAAAAAATTCAAACTGGCCCAAACTAGGCGAAAAACAGAGTTACTGAGTGAAAACTAGGCCAAAATTCCCAATGCGCCGCGCCTGAAATCTCTATGTGTTCCGCAACTTTGGAGATGATTTTGAGGGACTTTCTGGGGTCCAAATTGAGTGCAGGATAGCTCGTTGGAAAGCTCTGTCTATCTACTTTCAAACCAAAGTGTAATTTATGAATTTGGTTTCCATTTTCCCCTCCAAAAATTATTTTTCCCAACACTACTTCCCGTGTGTCCAAAAGAGGGCAGAAAGGTCAATTTTAGGGTGTTTTTGACCCTTCAGGAAACCCAAAACTTGTCAAAATATTTAGGTAATGTGTAGGAATGCATAAATTTTGATGAAAAATTCAGAAATACAAATTTTTATTCAAGAGGAGCTGCCAATTATAAACACGCGCCAAGTGGCGCTACGCGTCGGGCAGGAAAATCTGTGTTAAGGCCAAAAAATTCAAAATTGACAAAACGTTTCCCAAATTTCTTGAAATTTGGGCTGAATGTCCACCATCAAGCGCTATTCTGGGCCAAAGAAGCTTCAGCCAAACTTTGGAGTCTATCATGTCTTTTGCGACGCTTTAATGCCCTCTTTAACTTTGCCTTCAGGATCTTGATTCGCGCCTTGCAAACATGATTCCTCGCCCAATAATGATTCTTCATGTGCCTAAGCATGTTATTTTCCTTTTTTTCCTTCTCCAATGGCTTCTCCAAATTAATATTTACCCTCTCAAGCCAAGTCTCTCGATCAGCCTCAATCTCTCGCTCAAATGTGGTCAATTTGATTTTCCTCCTCTTGGCAGCTGGCCGGTTTTGCCTTCATGTTTTTGAGCGCCATGGATGAGTGGGACTGATGAGGGGAGGATTTGTGTCTAGCTGTAGGATTTTAGGGAAGGAAAGGGTTTAGGGGATGACAACTAGGGTTCAGGATGGCAATTAGTGTTTTGAGGATATTTGACTAGGGTTTGGGATAGTGGGATTAGGGATTTAGGGTTAGTTGATTAGGGATATGGGAAATGTGGAATGGGTAGATGAGAATGTAACGAAAGGGAAAAATGAAGGAATATAGGAGTGAGGGAGTGAGAGATAGCTAGGAGTGGAATTGGTAGTAATAAATACAACTCATAAACCCTATGCAACTACTTTTGGCAAGAAATGTAAAGAGGTAGGGTTTTGATTTTTTCTCATTAAATCGCCATAAGCACCAAGAGAAATTCATTCATTGGTCATGGAGAGATGTTAAATTACCTAGGAAATGAAAAATTTAGCAATTTGAGAGCTTTGGTGGAAGATTTGAATGGATTTCGGGCTTTTTATCCCAATGCGTAGTGCCAGTTACAAAATTACACTACAAACCACTGCCCAATGCATAGCGCCATCTAAATGCGTAGTGCCTTTTTTTAGGAGGCTTTTGGAGACCTTCCCGGTGTTAAAATTGGGCTTGGGATAGCTCGTTGGAAATATTATTGAGTCTACTTTCCAACCCAAGTGGAAATTTTCAATTTGGAGTTCATTTTCCTTGTCAAAAATCAAATCTCCCAAGACTGGTCAAAATGTGCAAAATGAGGCTGCCCCAAGGCAGAGTGCTGTTGCAGTCAACTTTTGAAGGCCTTCCTCAACTCCTAATTGAGCTTATGATAACTCATTTGAAATATATTTGTGTCTAGTTATCATTTGATGCATCAAGAAAATAATTTTTCCAACCAATCTAGGAGAGAACTTGATTTTCCCAAGGTCACTTCAGAGGTGCATCAATTCTCCCGAGGCAACTGTATTTTTGACATTTATATAAAACCATGACACCTGTGTAAAAGGTGAAGGAGGTTTTTATTCCTTGAGCTATTTTGGACAAAAACCTCTCTCATTGTTCCCAAATTAATATTTTCTTGCTCAGAAAAATCATTGGAGTAAAACCTATCCCGATGTGTGGAACAAGGGATTTGTCGAAATGAAGCGAAACGAAGGGGATAAGGGGCTTCTAAATTCTTGAGAAATTTTTGGGAATTAGGGAGGGATGTTAGGAAGCAGGGGAAAGTGTAATTTAATATATTGAGTGAGGGTAAGGGGTCCAAAAGGGCAAAACACAGGCCTAGCCTAGAAAATTGCCAAGTTGTAGCAAGAAACTAGGGTTTGTGCGAAAATGAGGAATTTGGAGGATCTTAGTGATGGGAAGTGTTTAATAAGGTACATTAAGGATAGGGGAAGGTGTATGAACATTAGGATACAAGTTTTGCTGATAATTCGACCATCCAAGAGAAATTACCTTCAAAACCCTAGGAGAGGGAAATGAACCTTACCAAGGCACAACTGAAGCATGAACAAGGTGTAAAATGACCCATTGGAACCTGACATGATGATGAAAACCCTCTGAATGATGGTACACCAAGCTGAATGGTGACATGGACCGACATTTGGACAAATTTGACAGGAGTAAAAGCAAACCCTAGACCTAATACCTAGTGACCAAATTTTACTTGAAGACTCATTGAAATGAAAAAAATTGACCTTGACATCTTAAAATCACTTTGTAAGAGCATGTTTGATCACTGGAGGAAGGCTGCAAAGACCGACACTAACATAATATATATCCACAATCCAAATTCTTTACAAACTACATTTCAGTGTTAAGAAAAACTAAAGTCGTGGAAAGGGAAATGGAAATGCCCTGGCAGAAAATTGCATTTCAGTGCTAAGAAAAAAGAACATTGTTATATCCCTATAGAGACCAAAGAGAATAAATAAAGCGTTATGTCACTATAGAGACCAAAGAAAATAATTATTTATTAATTAAAATAAATAAAAATATGAAGTCTCTGCTACTCTTTGATGTTACACGCAATTTCTTCAATGGCTATGTTTCAAGAATGTTCATGCCCAAAGTGAAAATCTCAAGGAATTATTTTCACTTTGTTCAGGAGAAACACATGGAAATATCATGTGTAATCTTCTACAGAGACACTAATATGCTATGGAGTCCCTCTCGAGTCTTGTCATAATAATAATATAGTAAGAAAAATGAATGAGAAGAAAGGGGTAAAGAATTTTGCAGCCATTATTGCTGGTTTAGTGGGAGGAGTACTCCTTGTTCTTGTAATAGGAGTAGCAGTCCTCTGAATTCAAAGAAAAAAAATAATAAATTCAAAGAAACATGTTGTGTAACCAACTCCAAAAATAGAAGAAAAGAGATATCAACGCCTTAGAAATAAGCCACTTCGAGGGGGCAACCTCCAATACATTACATAAATGAACAATTCTTGGATGATACAATTTACAAATCCTTCTTTCTATATATAGGAGTCCATGGGGCCATCATGTAATCCTAGTGGGCCACAATGTAATCCTAGCCGACCTAACAATAATAATTTAAGGGCACAATAATAACAAAATGGGGGTTACAAGGGTACAATAATAACAATAAGGGGGTTCCACTAACAACAATAAGGGACTATACTAGTAATATAGGGACCTAACAAAACATGAATTCTGAGAATGTACACAACAGATTAGAGGAGGATTTCCCAACATGACCAGGCTTGGAGAAAATTTTTCATATGCCTAGCTGCTTGAAGCAACCAACAAATTGGTTCCTACTTCCATGATTCATGTTGGTCACTTGGGAGACTTTTACAATAGGGTGCTCATGCAAGTTAGATATCAATACACATGTTTTGAACTTGTAAAACTTCATTCATTGACTACTTATTTAGATTTCATAATCAATAAATTGGGTGAAGTATGAAATATTAATGTTTTATGAATTGTTTATACCTTGTTGTTATAGAATACATCACATACATTTCATCCTGGACTTATCCTTGTTTGCAAAGAAAGAATAGATGCCTATCTTGATTTATGTTTTTTATTTTCCCTGTTTTCACTATTAGATGATGTTGGCTTAAGGGGTCCTGACCCAAGTTTGGATTTAAGGTTTGCCAACAAACCCCTATACTACTAGCCCTTTCTGCAATGACCTGCTTGCGCAGGTCAAGGTCTCACCCGAACTAGTATGGGAGGGTGTTGGAACCAGGCTTCTGCATCGTGAGAGAAAGAGAGTAATATAGGCGGCCTTGTTAAGATCTATCAGGCTTGCACAAAGGAAATCTTATCACCAAACCCTTAGTAGTATAGCCGCAGAATGCGGAGTTCATAAACCCACAGATAACATAAATAAATAACTATTACTAATCAGATATCAGTAATATATTCAAATCCATGTACGCATAAATATTAATCAACAGCTGAATTACATAAGCACAATCAATTCTTATAACACATAGATGTGATCCAACAGATTTATCATTCATTAGCTTCCAAAATCCACTTACAGACCCAATTCCCAACCCGCGCACACAACCAGCAGGGTTTGCACACAGCAGGACTAAGGATATTCATACACATAGCTAGCCATAGTCCTTACCCAAATACAACCCAAAAAAAATCTCAATAGTTCACAATTAGCCTTAATCAATCTTAGCCTACTTCTAGACTCGATCTATCCATCTATTGATAGCATTTTAGCTTGCGCTATCCTATGGTCCGCAAACCGTGGTTTGCGGACTATTGGTCTACCCTTTGACCCATTATAATATATTGGGGGCTTTGACCCACCCCAAAGCCACTTCGCTAGATAAAATATTACAAAAATATTACAAAATTGGACAAAATTACGATTAGGAACCCCTGTTCCAACAAATGAGAAAAGTTAAGCCTCAATTGATAGATTATCTCTCCTTTATGCATGGATCTTAGCATGTAGACATATAGATGCATACCTGTTCATGCATTTGCATGGCACAAAGTTTAAACAACTACATAGACCTGTGACAATTTATTGCAGGGAAAATATTTTGTAATTCTAATTGCATGTGTTGCACAAGTGAACTTCGATATTATTTATTTGGTGATTGATGGTTTGTAAATTTTGTTGAAAAAAGTGAGAAATGAAATTAGAAAATATTGATGAACATTCTCTCATAAATATGTTTCACCAGCCTGAGAATTTGTGATCTTATGGGTTTGTTTTCCATTTAACAGGAGCACGAAGTGTTTTGTTTTGTGCAACAACTACAAAAATTCCCAAAAATGATACTAATCAGATTCATAAAACTAGTGATGAGAACAATCAGGATACCAGTACTAAGTCTGCATAATACATATATGATTTCAAATCAACAAAATTATGTAGGTGAGTAAATGATTGGACACGTGACTCTCCAAGTGTGGAATAAAACGATGGGGCTTCTGGGTGTTTCCCCTGCCAGTATTGACATTGCTAATTTCTGAAATCAATCCACTACTCTACTGGATAGATACAATTTTTTCAAGAAAGTCTGAAAAAGTTTGGAAAATATGACACAGATGATTAATGAATGCACCATTACTTCAAATATTTTCTGAGAAGGAAGAAATTTCATAACATGGTGGAAAGAATATAAGCAAATTCAATCAATTGAATGGAAATTAATATCTCCATTGTATGAGACAATGGAAACAACATGTTGGAATCTAGATGAATGTACAAAATTTGCAGGTAGAAATTTATTTTTACTTATATTTTACAAATCGGATTTCATGAGATAGTGAGTTGAGAAGAATGCATAAATTCTATATGTAGAAATGTATTTTTAATTAGATTTTACAAATAGGGGATTTCATGCCACAATAAATTCTAATTCTAAGGTACTTAATAGATATAAGGCTCAAACAGATCTATGGCAGTGACAAATTTTTATGAAAAACATGAGGACCATTATATATGTCAGAATTAAATAAGTTCAAGAAACTTTATTTTAGATAGTAGTTGAACATAGTTCCTTTGTGTTGTCACCTGTATTACTAAAAATTCAAAATTATGCAATGTGTATAATCATCAACTCTACTATTCTATAACATTAGAGATGAGATCTCTTACCTACTCCCCTTGCTTGGTTCAGAAAGTCGTGTTCATGTTACAAATTGCATGGTCAATTTATATGAAATTGCGAGGCTTTTTCATGTGCTATTTGGGAATGTATTGGCCCCAAAACTAAATATGACATGAGCTCTTAGTAAATTTCTAAGACTAAATACATTCAAGGACAATCAGAGAAGGAATCCCTCATATCATATAGAAGGAGAGCTTCTCTGGCCCAAAAATGTTTGGAATTTTCCTTTTTAATGTGAGATGGAGAATTTAATCACTCAATCCCATGTCAACAAAAAAATTTCTACCTATATATGAATGACATCGATGGAATATTTTAAATGTGAGTTTTTATCAATTTCAAACATTCACAATTGTCTTATGCTAAATGGAACAAGGTCCCCCAAATATCAGAATTTTGGCAAAGGGTCTGCTAGAGAGCGTGGATGGGTTTTGTGATATTGTGTTGAATTTTTTATGTTATGAGAGTTGATTGGGATTACTAGAGTCGTGGAATTATAAGTGTTAGAAGTTGTCCAAAGGGCTTGACTTTGATAAGCTAGATGTTATTAGTTCGAGACTAGCTACTAGCAGTGATAATAACCATGTCCAGGTCCTAGTGGATGCTTTCAGTGGATGTTTAGGCCCTGGTGGACTCTTTGGTGGGGTTTACGAATGTTCAGTGTCGGGATTTAATGGTATTTCAAGATAATTTAGAGGCAATGAACACACACGCCAACAATGCATAATTTTTCAAAACCCTACATACCCGACACCCAAGAAAAAAAATCATATCTCAATACAGAAAAATCAAGAATATAACTGGAATGTAGTTAAATGTAGAAAAAATAAGTAACACAGTACATCATAAACCCTGACCCCAATTAAAAGCCTAACATCTTGACATAGGAAATTCCTATGGTATGTAACCCCAAGCATGGACATTGGATCTCGATAGAGAAAAAACCAAGGATTTGACAATATTACAAGAGAATTAGGAGGAAATGAAGTCATATACTAAGAATGTGTGAGTTTGCAAAACCCTATAAACCCTGATCTCAATACCAATGAGGGAAAGGGAATAAAAAAGAAGAATTTAACTAGCATGTAAATGAATTAGTAGAAATTAGGTCAACGAAAGCGCCAGAACCAACAACCATAGCGAAAATTATAAGACCTATCACAAAACCCCTGAAACCCTACCCACAAGGGAAAGCATAAGATCTCGATCCAAAAAAACCTGGACACTTCAAGGGAATGCAAGAGAAGCAAGAAAAATAATTTTTTTACACACTAACAATGACAACGACGACCTACATACCTACCACTGAGGCTGGTCGTCGATCTCTGGAATGGGTTTTACTGTGAACTCTTTTTCGGGAACTTGGTCAAGATCATTAGCTCCTCCTCCATATTTATCGTCTATATATATGACGACTATACCGGGGCAGACATAGTGGTGTACAGAGTAATCGCTGACGGTGCCAAGGCGACCCTTGTACGTCTGCTTGGAGGTCCCAAAAGCCCAGCCCTTGTAGGTCCGCCTGGAGGCCCCAAAACCCCAACTTCCCATGATAACGACACTGAGGCTGAGCCTCTCGACCTCAAAGTAGAGCCTCTCTTTCATATCGTGGTCTTTTACTATGTGGATCTTGAAGGGGATGTGGGCATCGAACATGGGCTGGGAAAGGACGGAGGCCTTAGTGGATGTAAATGAATGGAAATCATCCCCAAGCTTCTGCTGTTACTCCTCGTCGGTGTTTTCCTCGACGGATAACCACAATCATCCCTGTACAGAACACTAGTCGACCTAACATGGAGAAGGATCACGTTATCACCCAGGCGGAGGTAATTAACCACAGTCCATTTCACTGCGAAGGCACTCTCGTCGTTCAGATCACAAGGAGGAAGATAAAGGCATTGTGAATTGGATAATTTCTGCTTTGGGAGAGGAAGAGAATCGAACACCAGACTTGAATTGTGGAAACAATTGACTCAACGAGTTTACAAGAATTTATTCGCCACCCGCAAAAACTACCTATTCATTCATATTTTCCTTTAGTTCTGTTTTTGTTTCAGAAGAATAGCTTCAATGAATGCCTTTTGGTCCATTACATTAAATGCCTCGAACTTGAGACCGGTTGAAATGGCGGTCGAGCCATTATTATATCCACCGAGGATTAACACAAACCAAAACACCAATATTTTATTAAAAATTAATTTTGTAAATGTAAGCCACTAGTTTGGTTTTTTTTAGTACAGGAAAAATGAAATATAAAATATTTTGATAAAATTTTAGTGGCCATATTTAATATATATGTAATATTAAAATAACATTAATATCAACATTTCCAAAATCATTATAAAACTTTAATAATGATTTTCCTTATAAATATTATTAAAGTAAATAGAGGAAAAACAAAATTATTTTTTAATAATGTCCAATCAATTGGTATAGATTAGTCTTAAATTTTAATCATAGTACAAGTGTATCACATTGTAGGGATGATTTTTGTCCTAAGCAATGTAAACAATAGCTTACTCACCTAAGCCACAACTCAACAAGAAACACCTTTTGCACAAGTAACTATAACAATTGTTAAAATGATATTGATACCAATAATTGTATAGTGAGAGGCCTCTGGTTGCAACTCCATATCTTAGGCCTCCAATTGCATCACTATATTTCTTCTCAAGGCTCTGATATATAAGAACTCTATTCACTCTTACTCTTAATGCCATAGTAGCACCTTCAAAAATTAAGATTCTTCTATTAAACAATATCAAGCTCAAAGTCCAAAAATGAGAGTCTTCTCTTAAACAATATCAAGCTCAAACTCCAAAAATGAGATTCTTCTCTTAAGCTATATCAAGTTCAAGCAATGAGTTTTAGTACTCTCATCAAGATCCCAAGTCCTTGTGCCCACTTAGAAAATTTTGTAAATAGTATTCAAGTGTCTAATCACTTCATAGACCTATGACCAAAAGAACTTGCTCTTACTCATAACGGAGACTATATATATCACAAACCTCTATAACCGTAAGTACTTTCATTTCTCTCTAATAACAAAAAAATCACAAACCTATATAACTCTAAGTACATTTATTTCTCTCTAATAATTAAAAAATAATGACATGATTTCCTTTCACACTAGTAGCTAGGAACATCCATTTACTTTCTTTTCACACTAATACTCAAAAGCAATGAGGTACTTTGAACAGCATTTTCTACAAATTAATTATTAGATGTCCTAATTAAGTATTAGGACAAAATTAAGTGTAAAATAATTAACAAAAAAACTAACTTTGATATCAACACCTTGAGACCCTAAGCTTTAATTAGACATAAAGACCAATATTTTCTTAAAGTAAATCATCATTTACCTCTTTTTGTGTCTCACATATAATATACATTTTGATTGGTCTAAAGATGGATGCAAGTATATAACCATCTTGGGCATCATGTGAAGGTCATAGGTAAGGTGCCAAAATCAAGTCAATCCTAACACTACCATAGCCAAAAATAGCTAAAACTACCAATTTCTCATTATCGAGATCTAGTTCTGACATCTACAGTGGGCTAGCTTTGACACTGATGATGAGCTAGCTTTCGACACTAACAGTCAGTTAGCTTCAACATTCTCAATCAGCTAGCTTCTTATACTAATAAGAAACTAGATTCTTACACCGAAAATTAGCTAGCTTGAACAAAAACAATGAATTATATTTGAAATTGATAGTGAGCTAGCTTCTAACATCAATACTCAAATAGATTTTACACTAATAAGAAACTATGAATATGAACAAAAGTAGTAAGTTAGAAAATTATGTGGAAACAAAATGATTCCAACATGTTGATATTACATTTTGTCACATTCATGTAATTCGATGGTCTACCGACAAAAATGGAATTTCATAGCTTCAACAAACTTTATGACAGAATCTATTACATTTTATTTAGTCACACACTTTACAACCTACACCAAACCAAGATCAATCATGTCTCTAAGAAAAGGAAACTAAACTATAATATGTTTATTCCTTGTAGGATATGTCAATGATCTACTAAATGTAATGGCACTTTGACTATAGCAAACAATTTCCACATAATATTATTTATAGCTTCCTTGGTAGCCCCTGTAGTAGCAATGTCTTCATCCTCTTCACTTGACAAAGCAACAATAGACTACTTCCTAGCCATCTAGTTGATGGATCCACCAAAAAAATTCAAATACACCAAAGCTACTTCAACCAAAAAGACAGAAGATAGAAACAAATTTGAAGTCAAAAGAGTTGCAGGAGATGAATTTTTATATCAAAGAGACCAAAAGAAATTTGCATGGGTTTGAATTAGAGGAAAGAAAAGGATCCCTAAATTTACAAACAATTATAAGAAAGTTTTTTGAACTTTGTAGCTGATTGAAATTCAATACTCAAACCAGATTGAAATTCAATACCCGAAGCACTACGCTTGAAGGTGGCGAAGTAAGTGCAACCCACTCATAAGAACACCTATTACTATACCATAAGGCAAGGTAAATATGTGGTGCGCTCTTGAATTTTGCAGGAAGAGAGCTCCCTTTCCTGTAGTAGGAAAAATATATCTTATATGTCAATAAAATCACTAGTTTGCAGGTTTGGTAGGGATGTGATCCATGAATCTGGATTGGTTAGAAAAAAAATATTACTTAGAAAGCATGCATTCATGTCCACCTTGCTAGGTTTCCCAATCTAGAGATTAGCTCAGATGATAAGTTTGCAAGGTGGCCAATACGGTTTAAAACTTATTCAACCAAAATCTTTTAGAACTAAATGAGGGAAGCTTCTACCCAATTAAGTTTAAGAATAAATATCTGGATAGCTAGAATAATACTCGTTCATGGATTCTCACACGTAACAACATCATTTTACATGAAGCTAAATATCTTGGAAGCCATTGGGAAGATAGTTAAGTTGAAGAAGAAGTACAACTAGTTGGATCATGTGACCAACATCCTAAATAATAACTACAAATAATGTCAAAATTATATGAAGCTGATATTTTTCCCATATCTTATTATTTAGTTAGTGATTTCATAGGTCACTCTACTAGGAAAGGCCTCTTTTACTAGAAAGGTCATCTCGTTCACGAGGAATTTTAGGTTATTTTCTAGCAATTAGTTAGGCAAGACATAGTCTCCATCCATTTGAGAAATGTTTAGAAATGGGTTATAAAATATGGAAAGAGTATCATAGAGATAGTGAGTTCCATATTAGGTCCATGACCCATGCTCAACTAATAACACGTCTTGGATGTTTTGGACTCAACAAAAATATATTGTATCAAGTCAATTGACATCCATCCAAAATATTTATCATATTAACCATATGCACTTGAAATTTTTAATGAGCTGAATTGAGAAACCAACATAGTATTTTATATTCTAGAGCTAATCCTCCTGACATTGATCAAGAAAATTCTCCCCATAAATAATGCTGAGTGGGAAGATGAAAGGGAGTTATAATTGTATACTATACATTTCAAATTTAGCGAGACTAATTAAAAAGAATTTAACAGGTCAGTCAAGCTATCTAACCATCGATTTAGTACAATATCTTGGAATAAACTAGATAGAAGCACTACAAGATATCATCTTAGAGGAGCCCAAGCTTCAGAAAAAATTTAAGAAATAAAAAAAAAAGAGTTAGAACTATTAGTCATGAAGGGTAACTCGACCGAACACAAACTAAGACAATGGATTTCATGGGCTCATCCAACAAGCTCAAATTTTAGAAGCAGTTGGGAAAGCAAGGGAATTTTTATTGAGATTTCCACGTAGCTGATGTTGGGAGAACATGAAAAGGTAAAGTGAGAAACTCAATAGGAGTAAACTATGGGCTGATCTCTAAAGCTGATAAGAGTATCCCCAATAATAATTACTAAAGGGTAGTCAAGTAAAATAGAGAAACAAAGGATGGGACAATGACATGCACTAGTCAACTTGAAAGCTAACTCCCACTAATTAAAGGAGTAAGAATGGAATAATAAATTAGTAAAAATAGTGTAGTAATGGATAGGGGGATTCAAGCCCAGGGGATTGAAACCTAGGATGTTTCATTAGAACATACAAATTCATTCGACGTAGAGAATATATAAGAAATAAAGAAGAACTACATGATTCATATGCAATAAAGAACCTAACTTATCAATAACTATAATGGCAACAACAAAATAGTCACAAAAGGTTAATCGAGTGGTGTTCCACAACTGTCAAGACATCATAAAAATTCCACTTGAAGGATACCATAAGAACACATAAGAAAATACACAATTCTAAATCAGTGAAATTAAAGGGTAATTTTACCTCAACACAATAACTTAAACTTAATCAACTAGCATATGATCCAAATGATGTATTGGATATATAGGTATTTCAAATATTTCATGTTGTCTCTAGAGAAAATTCTATTAGGTGGAAGAGAATGAGGAAGGAGATTATCATGCTATGAAAATAAATAAAATGAAGTTTTATAGACTAATTGAATAAGTTTAGTTATGGATAAACTACAACTAGCTTGCCTACACAAAAGTGAGGACCGATTAGACTTAATGCAACAAATAGTTCACGAGCTTATTGTTGAAAATTTCCAAATGAGAGAAGTGGTAGAGCAGTCATAACAACGGAATAAGAAACAAAAGACATATGATTTATCCTCTATACTTGAGTAGGAAATTTCCACGTTTAAAGGGATAAAGAATACACTACGAGAACTAATGGATAGGCTAGATAGTATTAACATTATCCTCAATTACTAAATGAAAAATTTGACAACAGTCTACAATGGATTTCAGATTCAAAAGGTACTTAATAAGGAATTATTGGAGAAGAATAATTTCACATTTGATCCTTGGGAAGTATCATCCCTTATACTTGGCTTCAATTTGGTTTCCTTCTAAATTGGGTACTTATTGGTTTGGTCAATGACTATTCTATTTCTTGTTTTAATAAGATAAGTGTGCAATGCCTTCCATGTTTATAATAAGCAATCCTCAAATGTGGATATATGTAATTTTATGTGAGTTATTCACCTCAAATTTTCTCTGTTATTCTCGACTTGCATTATAATATGGCATGTTGTGATGCATTCTGGTAAGGCAAAATCACATAGGAGCGTTTCACATGGGTTCTTCGTTTGAATTTGTCTTAATTTCATCGACTCGGGCTTTGATCCATGGTTAGGTGTGTTTTCGCATCATATTAGGGGCCAGATAACAATTCAAATGCATGAAATTTAATGTAGTATGTCCATCGGATCCTCGCTTTTATGACTTGAGGAAGTCAATTGAAATACAAACTAATGCAAGTGACTATGCCATGGGTGCAGTCCTCATGCAACATGGTAAGCCCATCTATTTTCATTCAAAAACTTTTAATGGTGCAGTGATTAATTGTCCTACATATGACAAGGAATTGTATGCATTGGTGCAAAGTGTGAAAAAGTAGAAACACTACTTTATGGGTAAGGAAACAATCATTCACATTGATATTAAACCATTGCAATACTTGAAATCACAAACAAAGTTTCAGCAATCAAGCCACTTTCAATGTGTGGGTTTTCTTCAATAATTCCACTTGGTGATAAGGTATAAAAAATGTATCTATAACAAAGTTTTTGATATGATTTCTAGGCCCGCTGTTAGTGTTTCTAATATTCCTAAGAATAATTATATTTTGCATGAGAGCTATGCTGAATAATATGCTTTAGATAGTGATTTTCAAGATGTATATGCGACTTTGAGTCAAGGGAACCAAGTAGAGGAATTGGATTATCATATGCATGATAACTTGTTGTACCATCTTGATAATATTTGTATTCCACAGGGAGAAAGAGTCAACATTATAATAGAGGCACATAATTCTCTTATTGCTGGTCATTTAGGTGTAGGTAAGATGATGACACAACTACAAAGGTATTGTTATTGGCCTCGTATGCTTGAAAGTGTGTCACATTTTATTAAAGGTTGTTCATTATGTGATGTCATTAAGCCTAGATATAGAAAGTTAGGATTGTACACACCCCTTCCAGTACCTTGGCATCCATGGCATAGTGTTTCTATGAACTTTTTTGGAGGTATTCCTATGTAAAAAAGGAATCACGATTATCTTTATGTAGTTGTGGATAGGTTCAGCAAAATGTGTATTTTAATGCGATATAAAAGAAAATTACAGTTGAAAAAATGTTGAGTTATTCTTCTAGAATGTGTGGGTGCATTTTGGATTGACCACATCTATTGTTAGTGATCGAGATTCTCAATTTGTTGGGAATTTTTGGTCAAGCTTGTGGGGATTCATGGACACAAAATTGAAAAATAGTACAATATTTCATCTGCAAACAGATGGTCAAAGAGAGATGGTGAACAGGATGGTGATACATATTCTTCATGGGTATTGTAGCAAGTATCCCAAGTTGTGGGATGAACAATTGCACTATATTCAACATGCTTACAACTGAGCCAAGCACTCTTCAACTCAAACATCACCATTTAAGGCATGTTTGGGATATTTTCCTAAATCTCCTTTGGATTTTATTTTTGCAAAATATGTTGCTATTGATGGTCATAGTGACATAAAAAAAAGCTAAAAATTTCATTGAAAAAATCCAACTGGTACATCAAGTAGTTCAAGAACAACTGGAAAAGAGCCAAGTCAAGTAAAAAACACGCCACAAAAAGCATCACGTAGATCACAATTTCCAAGTTAGTGGTGAAGTTTGGCTTCGAATTAGCAAAGAAAGGCTTTAAGGAGAAGGTAAAAAACTGAAACCAAATAAATATGGTCCATTCAGAATTTTAGAAAAGATTGGTGATAATGCCTTTAGGTTTGATTTTCCATCATATATGAAAATTTATGTTGTTGTTAATGTTGAGAATTTAAGGTTGTATGATCCTCATTTGATTGAAGATCAAGGAGAGAATGTTTAGATTCCTTCTATTGAGGATTTCTCTTCTAAATACATTGAGGACCTATAGCAGGACACCGTTCTTGACAAGATAACAAGGACTTCAAAACGAAGGAATGGGGAGTACCTTTGTGTCGGGATCAAAGGAAAAAATCCAAGCAAATAAAAATGGATCGAGATTGGAAAGGTGAGGGAACTATATCCTCATCTATTGAACAACTAAAAGTGATCTTTTGGGGTCCAAAATATTCCATTGGGAATGAGTTATCCGATGTTCAAAACTGAAAGTTGTTGGAATGGATCAAAATCTATATGCTTATGTAGATCTAATTTTTAATTAGACGCAATTCGTTTCACGAAAAATTAACACTGTATGATCTCTTAAATAAGATCTCTTCATTTTACAAAATAAGAAAAAGTTGTCCAGTCAGCAATCCATACAGCTGACTGGGCCTGCTAACTAGGCATGGTTGACTGGGCTCTGTTGGGCCAATCATGTTTTTTCATTTGCCTAAATATTACTGGAAATGATTTGGTTGCATTTTATTGCTTGATTGGGTGGTTAACCATAGGATGCCACGTGGGCCAACCAGAGGCCACCACGTGGCACCATATGGGGCCACCAAAATTGGTTATAAGTCCGAATAGAATCTAGAGGAGTCGAACCTCCGAACTCTTAGCAAACAACACAACGCCCTAACTGGATGAGCTAACCGATGTTCCTTGTTAAACCAACAAACCAAACCATACTTAAGTTTCAGCGGTAGGGTTAATGGGGTAAGGGGCCAAGGCTTAACCTTGAACCCCCCAAAAAACCTTACCATATGACTTTGGCATGAAACCGTGGGCACAAAGGTAGAGAAGGGCATGTGACCCCCCCTCACTGACCACATTATTTGGAGCTTACGCCTTGGCCGAAATTTTATCCGCCCCACAAATTTCCTCGGTTTTCTGCCAAATTATCACTCTGTTAGTGGAATTTGGAGTGAAAATGTAGGACCGGTGCTAGATTTTGGAGAAATTGTAGAGCGATTAGCAGGAAAACTAGGGAAACTCATAAATTCTTCATTTTTTGACCTTTTTGGGAGCATAAAGTGGCTATACATGGGTTTTGGAAATTTCTAAAGCTAATGGAACAATTTTTGAAGCCATTGGAGCACTATAAGCTGATGTAATCACCATTTTTTAGCATATGGATATAAGGCCAAGCCATTGGAAGCTAGACCATGAGACGTAAACCAGGAGGGGTGAAATGCTTCATCACTTGTTGTTTTGTGGTTACTCTTATGGTGTATTTTTCTGCTATTTCATAGTTTAAATTCATGCTTATGTGTGTAAGAATTTAACATAAAAGCTCATAAGAAAAACTTAATTTTAACACTTGAAATTTATACAAACTCAAGCACATTAACTTATAGATCTCATTCAGATCATCAACTAAACTTCCCTCCATAATAATATGATCAATGAGGTGGATCACGTGGATCACGTGGAAGGGTCAGTTGACCCATATTTAAGGATACTATTCTTAAGGATGTGGAGAAAGTGTAAGTATTATCTTACCCTTCCTCTAGTGTGATATTTGGGTGATAATTGGTATTTGTTATTTTAGTGATATTTCTTGATGGGATCCATTAGTTTTAGAGATAATGCATTGAGGAAGTTCAAGGAATGGAGATGCATGGTAGCGTTATATGGTTTATATGTGGCCCTGTTGTTAGTACTAGGATGTGAAATGGAGTGCAACAGGAGTAGGGGGTAGTTGTGTGGCACATGAGTTGCATTGAAAACATGGGAAATAAATCAATCAAGTGTGAAAACATTTGGGTCTTGAACCCAATGATGAATGAAAAAGGGCTTTAGTTAGGATTTTGAAGTTTACCTCCAAAAATGTGGAGTTTTCCCATTCAGTTGTCCATTGAGAGAATCATTACCCCTAGCTAATGGAAAATACAAATGAAAAATTATAATGGATAAGAATGATACCATATTGATGGGAAGGATGATGTTCATTGATGATGTTAGTAGAGGATGCATGTAAGAAGTAGAAAACAACACATGGACCCAAAATAGGGCTCATGCAATGAAATAGTAGTGTCATACCAATGAGGCGTTAATTTTAGACCCAATGTAGTCTTTAAAATTTATTTTTGTTAGGGGGTTAAATTAGAGAAAGGCATAAAAAAATTTCCATAAAAATTCCATTCGAGAAATCTTTTTCCTCCCTCCATCGACAAGTGTCGATAGTTGGACTTGATGAGATGGCGACATCAACCAGGAGGAAAGGTCAAATAAAAGACTCAATAGCTAGTGACATCAACATGATGTCATACAACTGAAAAATTCAATCATGTGGAAGTGAATATAGGCATATCCCCCTCGAGGAATCTTTTCTCATAAGTGTTTTCCCAGCCAACCATAGAATCCAATGGACAATTTTGATGGGCATGACATTAAGGTGATGTCATCCCAATAAGAATAATATTGAGGGAAAGGATATGGTTGATTTAATAAGCCAACAACTATTGGAAAGGGCCCATTAGGTAGGGTCATTAAGGAATTTATTTCCCCCAGGTGCTAGGAGGCTGGAGAAGAATTGTTGATGATGGAAACCAATAGGTTAAGGTACTAGTCATCGAGTCATGATTTCACACTATAGGCTAAAAATTTTGGCTAATAAAAGGAATAGAAATTGAGGATAAAATATGTATTGTGGGTGTTATCACTTAGAAAAATGAAGCATCATTTGACAAATTCATAGAGGTTCATGTGTCAAAGGTAGGGTTGTAGGGTTCATTTTTATTTATTTGGTTAAGGAAAATTTTAAATTTTCTTATTTAAGCCTACCCTAAGGTCTAAACCCACTCACTTTCAAATCCCCTCATGTCACATCACTCATAAATTTTTGACTATTTTTAATTCCCAAGGTTTTCATACCGAAATGGTCATTTTAGCCAAGAAACCACAGTTTCGTAGCAAAATATACTGAGAAATGCCACTTTTCTCTACGAAGTCACTGATAATTTCATAGTGAAACACCCCAATTTACACTAAACACGCTACGAAAAGGCAGTTTCCTGTCTACCATGTCAAATTAGTTGTTAGGTGTCAGAAAAGCATTGGGAAAAGGTAAGTTAGATACCATTTGAGTCATTGAGGGTTCATATCAAGGTACATGGTTAGTTCTAAAGTCATCATCACCATTTTAGGCATGTATCAATCAACATTGTGTTATGAGTGAATATCAAACTTCAAAATATTTCCTAATTCAGTCATTTCTCATTCTTCATTCTTTCTTCGCGTGATATTGAGCTCTGGAGAGCTATTGCATTGAGCTAAAGCTGTGGCTGGTGTTTTCAAAGGTTTACAAAGATCACTAATCAAGAAAGGCTGAAAACTATCAAGCAAGGCTGAGAAGGCATTAAAGAAATCATGGCAGAAAAAAGAAGGAAAAATAAGGGTGGCCAATGTCTAAGATATGAACCAACATATATGAATTTGATAAATGAATACCCAACAGTCGTAGAAGTCTTCAGAAGGACTGGTTTTTTATAGTTTTGTGAAAGATTACAAGGTTTCCATGTACAGGTTTCCAAAGAATTTTCTTTAAACTTCAGTGGAACAGCGACCAATGTGGGGATGCTAAATATTTCCATTACAGCAGAGGTCATTGTAGTAGCAACAAGGATTCCAAGAAGACAAGAGAAATGGCTCAAAGGGTTCAAATTCAACATGGAGCAGTGCAAGGAGTTTAGCAAGCCATAAAACAGTGAAATGGACCTTACTAATGCCATTCGAAGAAACTGCATGAAGGACAACTACTCAAAGTTGCTACTCATCATCCAGAAATATTTTACTTGTGAAGGGAGATACCATAAAGTTTACTCTTCTCATTTCAAGCTTCTCCTACACTTTATTAAAAAGATATCTCTTGATCTACCTTTCTATTTACATAGAAGTTTATAAAAAATGATAGATAAGGTCCAAGGAAAATTTGAAGGGAGTGAGACTTCATTTTTTCATCATGGTTTAATTAAACTATTGGTTTTAGATGAGCTCTAAATACTAGGTAGATATTGGTCTTCATTTTTGTTTGTTAGTGGTTTTGAGTTGGATACTCTTACTCCTACAAGAACTCCTAAATCTAGGAGTATCCCATCACCCTTATTGGAAGAAAAAAATGAACCAGTTGTGGCAGAACCAAGTGAACCAGCAAGATTAGAACCTAGTGAACCAGTCATGATGGAAACAAAGCAATTGCAGAGTTTTGATACTCCCATTGTTTCACCTGCAAAAAAAAAAAAAAAAGTGGTCAAACTTGCAAAACAAAAACAAGTCGTGATTAAACAAGGAAGTAGAAGGATGACAAGGAGTCAAACAATGGATATAGAAGACAAAGCAGTAGCTAAAGGAAATCTAGAATACATATTACATGCAATTGCCATAGAAGAGACTCCTATAGTCCAGGCTGAGGATATAGAGGAAGGTGGACAGAAACTAAAGAAAGCCAAATCTGCAAAGAAACTAGAATTTGAAGGAGAAGAAGTAGTTTTTATGTTCCAAGCGAGAAAGCCCATGAAAAGACATACTAGAAAGCTATTAGAGAGAAGTAAGGAGGTTCATTCACCTACTGACATAGTCCATCCACCACAAGACATCATTGATCTTTCATCACCTGCAGAGAAAGATAAAGTTAGCAAACCAAAGAAAGGAAAAGAGAAAGTAATGGAAAAAATAGAGTTTTAACTCCTTGAAGAACAATTGAAGTTGGCCAATCATGAAATTTTTGTTATGAAGAAAGAAGCAAGGAAACACAATGTCCAGAAGGTTCATTTTGAAAATATGAAGGGGATTTTGGAAGAGCAGGTTGAAAGTGTTTCCAAGACCCTAGATAATACACAAAAGTTTATCAAATGGACCATGCCATTGAGTAAAGAAGTGAAACATGTCAGGAAAATGAATTTACATTTGAAATCTGCACACAAAAAATTGAAGGACCAGGTTAAAGACCTCCAGGCACAGCTTGAACTAATTCATGAGAAGTTGGAGAAAAAGGGCCTTAAAATGACAGTAGTTAAGGAGCCAATTCCTCAACTCATCATCAATGAGGAAGAAACACCTCAAGAATAATAGTGTGAGTTGGTTTATGATTTTAAAGGTTAATGGCATGTTAGAAACTAAATTTTTACACTTGGAAAGTATATTTTTGAAGCTACACAGAAATCTGGAATTTTCACTGTTTTCAGCAGTTTCGTAGCGTTTCTAGGCTTGAAGACCACAAAAACGCTATGAAACTACTGTAGATTTCTTTTTTGCATTTTGAACCATTTTTTTGGAGCATCTAAGAGGTGAAAATGGTATGGAAGATGTATTGAGGCATAATGAAAATCATACAAAAGGAAAGAATCAAAAATATTGATGGCAGAAGGCATTTTTGTAATGTTACGAAAGTACGCTACGAAATTGTCATACTTTCATAGCGTACTATTTTGAAGCTATATGAGAAAGTTTTTGTGCACTTTATGATAGATGGGTACTTTCAAAGGTTCAAGGGATCTTGCTAGAAGTCATCCAAGACTTAAAGCCCACGTGATGAAGCCAACTCATCAGCCAAACCCCTCATAGAAGATAAGTACCAATTTTCCTAAAAGATAGGGTTTGTTTCCAGCTTTAGAGGAGGTCAATTAAGATGTCATGAAGTGATGAATCCCATCACACCCTATTTGAACATGTGAAGGAATAGTTGTCAAATATGTAACTAATATTAGGAGATAAGGTAATTGATGTAATAAAGGACAGTTTGAGTCCTATTAGGAAAAGGACTGTCAAATAGAATAGTTGTCATTTTCTCATTAATGTAGATTTTTTATTGTTATGCAAGGTGTTATTAGAAAAGTTCGATGAATCTAGCCATGAGGTAGATCATCTCATCATGTAACAATTCTATTAAAGAGAAGATATTCGAATTGGTATGGGTTGGAGACTTTTTGGCAAAACTACAGCTTTATGTAATTAACTGTTTTCAGTAATACAAAGACTTTTTTCATGACCAACTTGAGATTTTGATTGAGTTTTTAGTGCGTATCTAATCTATATTTTCTAAGTGCACCATTTGTAGTGGTTTTCATCTTTAATACTCATAATTCATTCATGTAATGCTCTGACTTCCTTTATAGATGAGTTGACTATGTTATTTCATGTTTCATGTGTGCTTACCTTTGCTAAAAACTATTACCTGCCTAAGCTTCCATGTCAAGTGAACTGTCTACTGAATTATTTATTTACTGACTCCATAAGCCTAATGTTTGCACGCTGATGTTCTTTTCAACCTACACTTATCACAAACAAGTCAATTTTCAAGTAGAGTTAGCCATCTAGTTTATCATTATCAAATATCATTAACCTTTTTGAGAGAGCCCTCTCAGACTGAAGAGGCTAAGCTTCAGTCACAAGTTGGTTTGAAATAGTTACATAAAGTTGTCTAGTTAGCAGCTAATCAGGTGAAATTTTGTGATAGTAGTGGGGAGGCATTATGACTCTATCAAGGCCATGGTCATTGAGTTTTAAGATCTCACACTACCATTATAGTGATGTGGTGGTTGGAGAATGCTCTAGCACATAATATATTTCGGTGAAGGAAGGAATGACGGTTAAGTGAAGGGCCACGAAAGTGCAGAATGACGACCTGGTAATATGGAAGGATGATGATGTGGTGTATGAATACGGAAGAAATGTTAGTGACGTTTGAGAAAATTTATATGGCTCTTCCTCGATCTGCACAAGACAATAAGGAGACTAGTAAATCTAATAGCATGGTATCAGAGCTCGAAATTATGTGCCCCATTTCATGAGGAAACTAGGTATTGCATAGAGGAATCTAGAAGTGGAGGGAATTGGGTGAAGGTCACCCAAGGGTCATTTTATTATGAGGAATTAGTGGTAGAGGCGGGGGGGGGGGGGGGGTACAGGTGGGGAGGGGGGATTTCTTGTTCCACAAATTGTGAGTGTGTTTTATATTTCCTTAAATCATGCACATGTTTTTTATTTCTTTAAATCACACAAGCGATTTTAAAGAATAGTTTATTTTTATTTTTATGAGAGATATAAATGAGAGAAATTTGAATTTTAATGCAACATGAATATGTTTCATAACACCGAAACTATTCCTCATCATAAATGTATGTGTCACCTCTAATTCAACTAGGTGTCATCCTTGGAATTAACTTCGGTGAAAACAAACCTAGATGTTAGAGCCTAGCTAACTTAGATAGCAGTCTAAATATATAGTTCTTTTATTTAGAATCAACACTACCAGTTAACTTGACCTAGCCCTCTATGTTCAAACTTGTGTGATACTGAAAGGTGTTCCTTATTCAATGAGAATGCACTAGATCAATATGTATTGCACCTTGCATTGGGATGTGTGCTAGTATTTAGGTGTATTCTTCTTGGAGAGATCCTCTCTCTCTCTCTCTCTCTCTCTCTCTCTCTCTCTCTACACATGTCTATCTTCTCCTACCCATCCCCTTCCCTCTCTCTCTCTCCACCCATTCCCCTTTTATTTTCCTCACACTATCTCCATCTCTCTATCACTCTCCCTTCCTCTCTCCATCAATCCCTATCTCTTTCCATCACACTCCTTCCCTCCATTTATCCATCCCTATCACACCCTCTCCCTCACTTTCTTTTTCCATCCCTCTCATTCTCTCTCTCTCTCTTCGTACCTTTTTGTCTCTCTCCTCCCAATTTCTCTCTCAAAACCCCCCTCTTGCTATATATAATATATAGTAATATATATTATACATAAATAAGATACAAATGTATTATCAACACTATAAAATGTATAAAATTAATAACAATGACACATTCTAAAAATACATACATATATGTAATGAAATAATAAAAAATATACTAAGTATAATACAAAATTGCAAACCATACTTTACCATGTGCAATACTATTGGCTTCTTAATGCCATGAGCTCATAAAACACTATCATTAAGTTGATGCAAAATTTAATGGCATATGTACATATTATAGCTCTATCAAGCTATGTGTCTCCATCAAGCTCCATAGCAAGATGGAGCTATGTAGTTTAATTGAGGATTTTATTTAGCCCTAGATGGAATTTTTAAAAGCTTGATGGAGGGCTTAAAACATACCCTGGCAAAGCTACATTTTCAACCTTTGGAACACAAGTTCTTCCAAAAAAGAGTATCCCACCTCCATGGATTCATCCTTATTTTAATTTGAAATGACAATAATATAAAAAATATTTATTTCAATTGGCTTATTCATAAAATAAATAATTATGTATTATGGTTTTGTGTACTTATGTGCTCATGAGAATAATATAAAAAGTAAATAATTGAAATAAAATATTACTTTGAATTTGTTGTGTTGATGGTGCAAACTTACATAAATGAATTTTAGTTTTACATGTAAACATGACAAACGAATAAAACAAATAAATATTTGTGAGTTTAATTCTAATTTATATATTCGCTAAAATAAATATTTGTAATTTTTTTATGTTTATAGTGGCAATTCCCATAAATAAATGGACTTGTACATGACAACATGGCAAACACAAAGTTAGCTACCCTACTTTATAGAACTTGCCAATATAACATACACCACTTCTTAAATATATGGTGCTATACTCCACTTTAACACCACATAATAATAATGGTGCTAACTTGTCCATAAAATTGGTGATATACTCCATTTTTAATATGATACATAAATATTTACACCACATTAGTACCACATAACATAAGTGGTGCTAACTTATCATGCTAAAAAAAAGTTTCCTTGTTATAAAAATGCACACAACTGGAACAACTGGATAGGGGAGTTCCATATGGTTAAATACATTCTGGTTTTAACAACAGCCAACTGACAGAGAAAACTTAAAATAAACTCTAATATCAATGAGTTGCCAACTCTTTTTCATAGTCTCCACTGAAAATTTTGAATCTCAATCATCCCAATAGCTGTAACGTCTCTTTAAGTTAATGCCTCGTATGCAGTAGTCGAAATTTCTTTGTACCTCTGACAGACTATAAACGCTGAACAATATGGTTTTCTAAAGGTCTGCATTCTGAACATAAAAGTCATCACTTCAAGAAGGTGCCCTGATGTCCAAGGCAAAGGCCGAGGCGAAAGAAAAAACTCCAATCTATATTCCTGCATTGGATCCTAACTTCAACTTCCGGAAAATGATCTGAGCTCCATGCTGAGGATAAAGCATCATAAGAACAGTAGGTGCATGTCTGTACGAAGGAGAAATCTCGAAGGAGAAGCGTTGCAAAATCATGGCCAATGTCACCTTGGCTTCTAACAGGGTAAAATTTCGGCCTATGCACGTCCTTGGCCCAACGCCGAATGGAATGAATGCCAGCGGATGTTTTGAAGCCTGTGCAACTCCGTTAGAAAATCTTTGAGGATTGAATTCGTTCACATCGTCTCCCCACAAGGTCTGATCATGGTGAATGGCTAAGACCGGTATCAGTAGTTCCATGCCTTGAGGAAGATTAAGGTTTCCAAGCGTTATATCCTTCTTAGTTCTTCTGAGCAAAGCAACTACCGGTGGGTATAGCCTGAGAGTCTCCTTCACAATCATGTCAACCTTCAAAAACCAAATGAAAATAGCCTTAGAGACTCCTTCACAATGATGTCAACCTTCAAAAACCAAATGAAAACACGACTGATATCAATAAAGATATAATGCATGCTTGACCCGATAACAATTCGAAACTATAATCTATCAACGGGGCTTGGTTACATTTTACGGCTGGGGTGTTCCGTACTCCACCAAAGCTCAAATGCTCACACATGTTTCAATCTTCTTGGGCCATATTGCCCCTGGGCACCGTATCTTGTCACAGAACAAATTCCCAATTCAATACAATCAAGGTATAATTTCAATTTAGTATAATCGAAGTAATAAAAAGTTTTAATTGGAGGTAAAGAAGTGAGATACACAATACAGTCCAGGTGAAGGTATCACGTTCCTCCATGTCTAATTCTTATAGAACATTACAAATACAAAATTAGAGCGATAATAAGATATAAAATATGATCATCAATTATATATAAAACAATATTAAATTATATAAAAATATAAAAAAATCTCAAAGCAGAAGATTTTCGCTTTTATTATTTAATAAAATACGATATTAAAATCAATTTATACATGCTAAGGTAATATAATAAATATAAATAAAAGAGAAGAAACTTACAATTCTAAGTGCGCTCACAGTGATTCGATCAGGAATATTTTGCCCGCAGACCTCTAGAACTTCCTTTCGAGCCATTTCTTGCCACTCTTGGTGGATTGCTAAAAGAACCATTGTCCAAGTTAACATGTTGGAAGTAGTTTGCCTGCCAGCAAAGAAGAAAGTCTTGAATTCCTCCATTATATCATGGATTTTCATAGCAGAATGGCTATTCGTATTGCTACGATTTCCAATACTTGTAGGCTTAGCGTTTAGCATGTGTCCTAGGAGATCATGAGTACCGTCATTTGTATCATCTTCCCTTCTTTGGATTAAGTTGGTCATAGATCGTTGGATTTTCTTTTCCATTCTCCATCGGTAAAAATTATTTTTAGTTGGTAAAAACCTGAAAAAAATTGTACATTTCAGCCATCCAAAGATATAATTGAAGGGCTCATACAGACTGGAAACAGCCAAATATATCGAAATAACCGGGAAAATTTGTACTTGCAAGTTTGCAACCATGCTTCGGAGAAACCATATGTATAACAGAAAAAAAGGATTGAGATAGAACTCATGAAAAAATGAAGAGCATAGTTACTTTTGGGCATCGTTATGTCGATTGGAGAAGGTCATGAGCTACGTCAATTTACCTGTTCTTGATACTGCTTATTTATCATAGCTAAACAACCACTACGGATCAAGAACGATTCAGTAAAGATTAAAAACATGTAAGTTTATAATTATTGGCAACCAATATGATTGAACTTTACATATGCCTCACCTGTAAAACGGAAGATAAGCTTTCTGAAAGGCTTCTACAGCAAACTTCATTTGTTCACAGTGCAAGTTGAATATGTGTTTTCCTTCTTCATAGCTACTCCCAAAGGATGTTCGTACAATTATATCTCCGCTCATTCTGTCCAAGTGTTCAGAAACTTCTATCTCATTCACTCCTGAATTGATAGACCTTTCCCAACTGTCTAACATATTTGTGGCACAACCAGCAACTACTGGAATGAAGGCCTGTTGTTAACAAATAAAGTACATTAGACTATTTGCTCTATGTATATTTAACTTTTGCGTGAACAGCTGACTGCTTGTATATTTAACTTCTAACAGAAAAATAATGAGAGCTATGATAATTACTCTTAGATTTTCCATGTAAAATGCCGGATTTAGGATACTTCTATGCTGAGCCCATTTGTCGCCTTTCAAATTCAAGAGTCCATCACCTTCCAATTTCCTAACGATACTATCGGACTCCGTTTTTTCATAATCATCAAATCTGACAGAAAATATTTCTCTCACCATCTCAGGGTCTGTAATAGTTATTTTCGCAACAGGGCCAAACCAGAGCAAGAACGTGCCACCTGTAAATCATACAATTAAATTGAAGGAAACAATGTTGCATAAATCTCATGAGAATTAAAAGATGCAAGAAATAAATGAAATAATATAGTTACATCCATATATTCACCATATGTTTTTGTCCACTCATGGTAGAATGAGAGAACTCTCGGAAGAATATCGTGAGAAAAATCCATTGTAGTGTAACTGGCCTGCTGCATCATTTTCATCATGTCTTTTGCGTTTCCCATAAATAATTTATATGGGGGACCTCGGATACCCTGTGATTCGAAATGCAGTTTTATTTCGAGAGGCCTCCACCATACACAATTTATGACTCTCATAACTAGTGCAAAAACTGACACAGAAGCTGCTCCAACTACAAACGTAAAAGCCCATGAATCCATTGCCATCATTACACTTTACAATGTGAGCGTTCGAGTAGACGGCATTGTGAATATAAGTGCGATGCCCATCCATATATATATATATGTAAGTTTCAGCTTCTAGACGACGGTTCGATTGGGGCTCATGGCCATGCTTTTCGCTCAAAGTCATTAGGATTCGGACTAAAATAATAGAAGGAAGTGATGGATGTCTATGTGTTTCTCGATACAGGCAAGAAGTGATGCATGTCGAGTATGGTGCGGCTATCTTTAACTAAAAATGGAAAAATCAAATGTGCGCACATTTCTGTCCAACATAACTAAAAATGGAAAAATCAAATGTGCCCGCATACTTTTTATTTATTTTGCAGTCCCGGGGACTGCAAAAATAATTTATTATGGAGACGGCCTTTCACATTCTGTCCAAAAGTAGATACGAAGAGTTTTGAATTAGCAGATAAGAATGGTAATGAAAGTCAAGGTCCAAAGCTCGCACGCAAGCCAATATATTCAACATCATGTTCCAAATCTCGCACGCCAGCAAAGCAATTATATTAGAAATCAAGCTCCAAATCTCGCACGCCATCCAATATATTCAAAATCAAGATGGCAATATCGTACGCCAGCCATTATTTCCAAATCTCCCACTGCATTGGTGGTCTTGACTCTTTATTAGCAATTAAACTTCCAAATGAAGCTTATATGAATCCTTTGTGTAGTGTTGGATCATGGCCACTGTGTCTTCTCACAGCATTATATCATTAGTCATTTATCTCGGTTACCGAAATTTCGAGCGCGAACCAAGTTGCAGGGCTATGTATATATATATATAAAGCTCTGTTATAAACCTGGGAGGCAAGCTTTATGTGCGCCATGTTAAGAAATCCTCACACTATTTTTTCTCGAAACGCGTAGTTATATATTATTCATGGCCATAGTTAAAAAGGAAAAAAAGACAAACCGTCGTCTACCTTAATAGCAACGGACTGTGCTCATATCATAATCTATCGGCTTTCATGCTTATATAAACTCCTCGTTATTCACAATTTGGATTTTGAAACCTGCCTCCATCATATCCTGCAATACGAAAGTCCCCCTTTTCTTGAGGGTAGGGTTTGTAACCGTTCGAGGTAGCTCAAATGCCATGCGCTGTATTATGAAAGCGTCAACTTTCTTGAGGGTAGGGTTTGTAACCGTTCGGGGAAGATCGTATTCGAAACTAGTCAGTTCGTCTCTTGAGATTATGAAAGATACGATATAGATTTATTCTATATTTCACGTACGCTCTCTTATAATTGTTCTATCATTAAAACTTTACAACAAAAGTCGTTTATGAACATAATACAATAGGTAAAAATTAATCTTATTGATCCTTCCTTTACTCAAATTTATTAAGAATTCAACAATCTAGTGGATCACTTGTCAAAATAAACATTACTCTCGCAAGATGGTAGATCTATTGAACCAACTTTCAGTTGTCAAAATAAACGCTACTCTCTCAAGATGGTAGATCTATTGAACCAACTTTCAAGGAAGGCACTCTCGTCTTAGTTTCCAAAACAACTTTATATTAATCAAGAGAGTTTTTTTTTTTAAGAGATATAATAAAGACCTATATATGTTTTTCTTTTATAAAGGAGTCGATGATGTAAATGATATATGGGGCATTGTATTCATTTTAAAGGAGAGAAGACAATAGTATGGAAGTACTATGAACTATTAATATCAGAGTCTTTCATAGATAGTCTATGTATATTTTATTTGAAATAATGAAATATTAATGTCAAGTTTTTTTCTTTGGAAAAGTAGATGAAGTTGCTTTAAACTTATCTTTTTGTATAAACTCTTCGACTCCATTCAATATCCAAGTCTTTAACATTTTGAAATATTTAAATAGTTTAACTTCTAACAAGCATACTAACAATGAGGCCTTAATCAAGTATTGGTTGATCTTCCACCCTAAACTTTCTCATAACCAAGAATGATGAATCTATGAAGACATGTCTCTCTTTTTACTATTTTACAAAGTGGGGCAAGTGAAAATGGTCTCCACAAACCCTCTACCAATGAATAATTTGAAATTAGGTTTGAAGCCCTTAATCAACATTTTAAACCTCAATTGAAGGCTTGAAACCTTGATTGAGAGTCTAAAACCATAATCGATTTTCAATTTAAAATCGATTAAGGGCGTATAAAATTTGAGGTATTTTATAAACCCTTGATCAAGGGTTTACAAGTCAAGAAACTTTTCTATTTTTGGAAGTTTTAATTGAGCTTCAATTTCCAAGAGGTGAAATGCCTTCATAACTTCCATCAAAGGTCACACACTTAGTATCTAGAGATTTACCATTAATTCCACCATCCAATGATATATAAGTCATTCAAAAATTCAAACCATAGCTAGCAATCTGAGACACCTAACCTCAAATCTAGGGAAAGTTGAAAGACATAGTTGGTCTCACCCACAAAGTAGCGTCAAATAAACACTCTCCATTAGAATGCCACAATTTTCCAATTCAACTCTTTTTCCTATTTTTGTGAAGGGAACTTTGCATGGTGAGACCAACTCCAAGAAGCAGCTAAGGCACAACTACAACATATCTCTACTATTTTTAGGGTAAATACTTTTCAACAAAAATAGAAATAGCATCTAGGGCACATTTTGTCATTTTTTCTTAACTAATTTGAGGATCTAGGGCACAACTTCACACTTCTCAGCTTGATTTTCACTAGCTAGCTCTTAGGGCATAAATTTATGAGCTAATTTTCAAAAACAAGATTCATATTGTCACTGCTATGGCAACTAGATCACACTTTCAGACATGATTTTTCAACAACATGGAAAAATATAGTACACTTTAAGATTATTTTTAGAGTTGTTTTCTTCACACGTAGGCGAGAAAGGGTACATATCAAAGCTCATTTTGAAAACCAAGTTTTCTGTTGCTAGCGAAACATTTTTGTTAAGTTTCTAAGATCATTTTCTGAGTCAAATAACTCATTTTCAAATTTCATACTCTAAGCAAGAGAAGGGCCTTTAGCTAACCCTCAATCATGATATATTTCAAAAATATCAACTCGTCCTCGATAATTTTCATATTTGACATTTTTGAGACAATGCTCGTATGATTTATAATTATCACTTTTCAAGTGTTGCTTCATGCCATGGTTCATGGAATAATTTATGCATCATTTACATCATAATAATATTATAGTGATTCAAAAAAATTAAATTTTCATTATATAAAGTGTCAAATTTCATATAAAATTTCAACATAAGCAACATATATATTTCTAGAAAATGTGTAAGTTTTATATTTTGTACTTTCCTAGGATTTTCTGGGTTGACTCCTGAGTCTTTGCCAAGTCCTAGATCGAATTTGACCCTTTGGCCAAAATAAATCTAACAAATTTTCTTTAGACCTTTGTACAAAGATTCAAGACAATATAGGTGAAGATTGAAGTTAAGATCTGGTCCGTAATTTAGTGAGCAAGTCATAATTCTTAAAATTCTTCCATCATTCAAAGGTGGATGTATATGTGCATGTTATTTTGTCAATATGATTCAAATTGAGTGATTAAGAGGAGAAGCTATCATCCTCCACATAATGGTTCAAATCTCACTTGGGAAATGTTTGTGAAACATGGACTTCATGGGGTAGAAAGGCACCAGTAATCTCACTCTTTCTTAGGTGCTTTGAGAGGGTACAAGATGTTCAAAATATTTTTTTAAGTCCAATGGGATATCATACATCGATAAGTTTCTCGAGCTTCATAGCGGAGCTCTTCGAATCAATCCCCTAGGCCAACTTCCTTTGTTGCGTGTCTCACTCTACATCCCTACCAGGTGAGATGTTCTAATCAAAATCAACAAGATCACATTCTATACCACCCATTGAATAAAAGTGCCAATGGCTTCCCTCGGAAAAAGAAAAGGAAAACATATGCCATGCATTCCTAAATTTACTCAGCAAAAGCAAGCATGAACATAAATCATAAATCAAACAAAAATATTTAAACAATGTAGAGAAATAGTTTTTAACTAGAAAAATCCTTGTCAATAAATGAAGAATAAATTCCAATTTGTCATTATGTATGTAATAATTAAAATGGTTTTAAGAAGTTGCCTCCTTAGGTTTCTGTGATTTATTTTGGCTTATAGAACCCTCATGAGAACATTCACATTCAACCATAGTTAGACTTAGATTCTTTCTATGTATAAGCTCATCTTTCAACATAGCCATTGTTTTCTTAGTTAGCCTTAACTGAAATTAAAATTTATTTTTGGATCACACCACTCACTTTTGGGGGATGCACGTGAGAGGACTTGATGCATTTTCCTCTAGAAGCACATATAAACATATTTCCACATACTTAATGTAGAAATTATATAACTTATGTGTTATATTTCCAAGATTATCCTGATCTCACACTATTTTAACTTAAATGCAAAATACAGAATCTATTCCACCATTGATCATTTGCGGAAATTAAATCAAGATTGCAATGCACACATGAAACAATAAAAATTCACACACATTAACACAGTTGTTTAACGGGAAAGCCTAAAACTGAAAACCCCAAATATTTGTATATAATATATGTCATAGAGATCATGTAACAATCCTCATACAAAGCTGATCATATCAAGCTCTCAGTACAATACAATCACTACACACTAATTAGGGTCGATCTTGCAAATCCACGCACCGATCTTTGCCACCTACTAGCCTTCCTCTACTACACAATCCCTGCTAAAGAATGGCTGTGAATGAGTTTGAATTACTCCAGCCTTTCTCACGCAATCCTCATTGGAATCTCCACTGAGTGTTGGATGCAATCAATGCATTGCTATAGTCAAAACTGATAGTCACACTTGCTCTTTCACCTATCTCTCCACTGGTCTCCACTGAAACTGCCATGCACTGTAGTCAACTGATGTATTCTTTAGTTGATTAATGAGTTATTATTTGTGAATTAATTAACTAATTAATTCACTCCACTCTCACTAATGTATCATTTAGTTAGACTAGATACAACTAGCTCAACTAAGTCTAACTGAGTTAAACTAAATACAACTCTACCAACTCCTTCTCCAACTCCACCAAACTCTGTCACATGAGTTCTAACTAAATTCCTCCATGCAATAGCTCCAGTAAACCCATGGAATAGCGTAATTCCTTATGTCAGCTGCTGTGCCACATCTGTGCACTTAACTGAAGTGCTCCAAGAGAATAAGATAATGTTTAGATTCCAAATATTATTAAGAGCTAATAATATTCGACATATCTATTTTTAGACTGGTAATCTAAAAATAGACTCTGCCCAATATGTCTAAAAATAGAAGTCCGTCTATTTTTCCAACTTTACCAACCATCCATAAATAACATCCTAGAACTCATAGAATATGATCGACATGTCTAAAAATAGACATAGTCTAAAAGTAGACTTTGTGCAAAAAATAGCCTGCGGGCCCACTTAGTGAAGGCGACTCTTTTCACTAAGCTCATCATCTTGTTGAATCTCAACACTCCCTCTCAACAAGATAGGGATTATCTGCCACCCCGATCCTGCCTCTATGGTATTCGAATTTGCTCCTGGTGAGCGCCTTCGTCGGAATATCTGCATCCTGATCCTCCGTAGGAATGTAAGAAAGCAACATGATCTTCCGCTGCACACAATATCTGATATGATGGTACCGGATGTAAATATGTTTAGTTATATCATGAAATACTTGATTATCCGATACTTTAATGCAAATTTTATTATCACAATATATCACTGTAGGATCTAAGTGAGAACCGAACAAATCAACCGGGATCTTCCTCATCCATATAACCTCGTATGCAGCCAAACTTGCGGCCATGTACTCGGCCTCCACTGAACTGAGTGCCACGGATATTTGTTTCCTGCTGTACCAAGAAATTGCTGTAGATCCGATACTAAAAATCTCTCCAGATGTGCTCTTTCTGTCCGTTGGGCTTCCTGCCCAATCTGCATCCGTGAAGCCATGCAGCTTCAACTCATCTGACTGTCTGTACCAGAATCCATACCTAGATGTTCCCTTGAGACACCTCAGGACATGCTTGCCTGCGTTCCAAAAGAGCTTGGTAGGCTTCACCATCATTTGTGAAAGCTAGTTCACAACATAGCATATGTCCGGTCGTGTATTGACTAAATACATGAGCGAACCAACCAACTGTCGATAAACAGTGGCATCCACTACCTCTGCCGATGTAGCATCCTCTTTCCTCCAACCACCAGGAAGAGGAGTGTCAATAGGCTTGCAGCCTTGCATGTGAAACTTCTCCAGTATCTCCTGGGCATACTTGCCTTGGGACAAAAACAACTCACCTTTCCGCTGCCAAATTTCCAATCCCAGGAAATAATGAAGGAGGCACAAGTCCTTCATCTCAAACTCCTTTGCAAGATCTGCCTTGCATGAGTGTATCAATAGTTCATCACCTGTTAGTATTAAATCATCTACATAAAGCACAATGATCAAAAGCTTACCCTCCACCACAATCTGGTATAGGTTTGGATTCGCCTCACTCTTGGTGAAACCAAGTTCGGTGAAATAACTGTCTATATGTGTGTACCAAGCATGAGGTGTTTGTCTCAGCCCATACAACGCTCTTTTGAGCCTGCACACATGTGAATCTCTGTTGAATATTTCGAATCCTTTAGGCTGCTCAATGTACACCTCCTCCTCAATGATTCAGTTGAGGAATGCAGTCTTCACATCCATATGATGAATGTGCCAACCCATCTGTGCTGAGAGAGCAAGGATGGTCTGTATGGAAGAATACCTTGCGACAGGTGCAAAGGTTTCTTCATAGTCGATCCCCTCACTCTGTGAGAAGCCCCGGGCAACAAATATTGCCTTATACTTCTTGACGCTCCCGTTAGCAGCTTGCTTCACTTTGTAGATCCATCTCGAACCTACCACTGATTTCCCTTCCGGCCTTGGGACAATCTCCCATGCACTGTTTCTGACAATCGAATCATACTCTTCCACCATGGCATTTACTCATGCAGGATCCTCCACAGCTTCCTCGAAAGAGGATGGCTTCGTCACGATACACTTGCTGATCAGAGCCATGTATCCATTAAATCAGTCAGGTGACTGTCTTTGTCTGCGCTGTGATGTAGGAACTCCTACATTCTGCACTGCATCAAGATTCAATCGCTCAGCTTCTGTAGTGCACTTCCGCCCTCTGATGTTTGGCGCTGCATGAGTGGTTTCTTCCACTCCATGAACCTCCTCTTGTGGTTGATCCACATCTTGAGGCTCATCTTTAGGAACAAGTAGCTCCTCATCTGCATGCAAGTGTAGCTCCCTCTCAAGCGACAACTTCATGGCTTTCTCCTCATGAAATTTGATATCCCGTCGCACAACAGTCATTCGACTGTCTGGAAATTTGATATCCCATCGCACAACAGTCATTCGACTATCCGGAAAATACACAAAATAATTGTGGGGTGTTTCTGTGTACCCCACAAATATCCCAACTTCCGTGGTCGACTCCAGCTTCTTCCTGGTATCCTTCATCACATGAATGTAAACATGTGAGCCAAAAATCTTCAAATGATAAATATCAGGCTTCTTACCAGAAAACACCTCTTCGGGTGTACTCATGCCAAGTACTCTATGAGGACAACGGTTTTGCACATAAACCGCAGTGTTGCATGCCTCAGCCCACAAGTGTATGGGAAGGCCCTGATCATGCAACATCGCCCGTGCAGCACCCACGATCGTTCTGTTCTTTCTCTCTGCGACCCCATTCTGCTGCGGGTTATGAGGTGCTATGAGTTCTCTTCGAATTCCTTCTTTGCTATATAAGTCTTTGAATTCGCCAGAGATGTATTCACCACCATTATCGCTCTGGAGAGCTTTCACTTGCTTCCCCGACTCTTTCTCAACCAGCGCCTTGAACTCACAGAAATTTGAGTATGTTTCACTCTTCTTCTGCATGAAGAAGATCCAGCACTTACGAGAAAAGTCATCAAAAAATATCACATAATATCTGTGGTTTGCTGTTGAAGCAACCGAGAAAGGTCCACACACGTCTGTGTGAATTCTCTCAAGGATCGTCGAGGCACGACTATCCTTCTCATGAAAAGTGGTCTTCACAAATTTTCCCAAAGTACATCCCTTGCACTAATCTAACTGCACAAGTGTACCTTTGGGAAGGCCGGTAGAAATATGCTGCAAAATTTTCAAAGTGCCATGGTGAAGATGGCCCAATCTCCTGTGCCACAATTCTTCCTCATCCCGGCTCACCACTCCTTTTGCTTTGCCTGCCATTGCTGCGAAACCATCTACCTGCAATTGATAAATATTCTTAACTTGAATCCCTATCCTCCTGGTTTGATCAGTTGTTTTATGGTGCAAGAAAGCTTTTCCCTCGCTAAAAAAAACAACATAACCCTTGTCTTCGAGCATCGCCACGGAGATCAGATTCTTCTTCAATCCTGGAACATGCATGACATCCTTCAAGATGAAAGGTTTACCAGACTCCCTCTCAAAGGAAATGGTCCTGATACCAGTCGCACTATATCTACCATCATTGCCCATCTCGATGTGCACTCCAAGATCCTTTTCATCCAGATCACTAAACAAATCTTTGTCTCCAGTCATATGGAAAGATGCACCACTTTCAAGAAACCACACCGATGCCATCACAATTGAAACCAAGCATGCGATCAAAGAAAAATCCAGTTCAAACTGCGAGGCTAAGGCCTCTCCAACTGCGGATCCAACAACATGCTTATTCTTCTTCTTCTGTGGGAAATTAGTGGAAAAATTCCCATGCTAGTGACAGTGAAAACACTTCACCTTGGACAAATCCTCCTTATTGCCTTTAGCTTCGGATTTGGAAGATTTCTTCCCTTTTCCTTTCCAAGATTTGGTAGCCAAAACACAATTTTCTTCATCTTCATTCTTCGATGAAGATCCATCCTTGGTACCCCGCCTTATCTCCTCCTGCACAAGATCCGACCAAAGTCACTCCCATCCTGGCAGTTTCTCCCATCCATTGACAAAGTCTTCGTAGCTATGCCAACTCTTTAGAAGCCCAAGGAGAGCCAAGCTCACCAAGTCTTCTTCATCAACAGTAACCCCCACACTTCCCAGCTCATCCTTGCAATTGACATAGTTTGTGAGGTATTTTGGTATACTGTCACCTTTCTCCATTTTTATTTTTCTGAGCTTGTCTTTAAGCGCCAACTTCCTCTCATCGCTTCTGCTTTGGAACAAGTCTGTCAAAGCCTTACACATTAAGAATGGAGTGGCTTTACCATGAAGGCTGGACATAATGTGGTCCTTCACACCTTCCAACAGAATCCTTCGACACTTTTCTACCTTTTTTTGCCATGAGTCAAGTGCGGTTGCATCGCTAGAACCCGACTTAGGAACATCGCTATCGATGAACTCCTTCAACCCATTATCATCCAACATCGCCTCCATCTTGTACTTCCATGCTATGTAATTCGAGCTCCCATCAAGGGCATACTCCAATCGCAATTCATTGAAATACATTTCAATGAATGCTCAACTTCGACACCAAGAAAACACTACAGCAAATTCAAATTCCACCAGCACAAAACTCAACCGCTTCAATAATTGCAATCTCCTCCAATGATCAATACTTCTCTGATACCATGTAGAAATTATATAACTTATGTGTTATATGTCCAATATTCTCCTGATCTCACACTATTTTAACTTCATGCAAAATACATAATCTATTCCACCATTGATCATTTGCGGAAATTAAATCAAGATTTCAATGCACACATGAAACAATAAAAATTCAGACACATTAACACAATTGTTTGATGGGAAAGCCTGAAGCTGAAAACCCCAACTATCTATATATAATATATGTCATAGAGATCAGGTAACAATCCTCATACAAAGATGATCATATCAAGCTCTTAGTACAATACAATCGCTACACACTAATCAGGCCTGATCTTGCAAATCCATGCACCGATCTCTGCCACCTACTAGCCTGCCTCTACTGCGCAATCCATGCTGAAGAATGGCTCTGAATGAGTTTGAATTACTCTAGCCTTTCTCACACAATCCTCATTGGCATATCCACTGAGTGTTGGATGCAATCAATGCATCACTATAGTTAAAACTGATAGTCACACTTGCTCTTTCACCTATCTCTCCACTGGAAGTAAATAGAAATGAAAATAATTCTCATTCACCTACAATACAAATTGTAAAGGAGCATACCTAATGGCCTTAAGAATATTTTATTGACCCTATGGCCATTTCTTACTTACCTGCAACCATATTTCCTCCCACACTACATTTATAAGAAGATGTGTTTATCATGTTGACCTCTATACCTTTGTTGAGCCATTTGTAGTTACTCTTCCACTAGCATGTTGTTGTACGGATTAATCGATCTTGCGGACAAGATCGATCTCCCTAGTGTCAGAAGAAAATCTAGCAACAAATGAACAACTAAGTTTGTTTTTCTCTAAATATATTCGTTTTACAAATAAATGCTATGAAGGTGTCAATCCTACCTTAGATCCAAATGCTTATTTGCGGTCGTAGTGCTTTCGTCGCATCAAAATCCTTCCGTTGCAACAAGAGTTCTTTCGTCGACCTGCAATAAAAAACAAGAAAATATTAAATAGCACATGTATAACAAAAAATTATAAAACATACCTATCATAGTGATCAAGGAATCTATGAAATAAACAATCAAATGACAACTTATTGAAATAAACAATCGAACGACAATTTATTGAGAAAAACAAAACTTGATTGTATTAATCTTAAAATAACAGAAGAACCTTACAACCTTAGCCTTGATGTTTGAAAGGCCTTCCCGGGGTCCGAAGTAGGAGTCTCCTCTACTTTGATAAATCTTGCACTCTTCCTCCAGGAGCACATAGAGGTATGTAATCTTACCTCTCAAAAGCTCAGCAGAAAGAAGTCTAAATCTCAACAACACTTCAACTCAATCACCCATAAAGCTTGAACTCCCTTTGAGGCTACCCAATGCCTCCTTTTATAGAGCAGACGAGGAGGTTAGGATTCCACCTTTGAAGGGATAGAATCCTAGTTCAAAGGGATAGGCTCCTCACATCAAGGGATTAGTTCCTTAAGGTGTGGGATACATGCACCTTACTAAAGCGTACTCATCCCCAAAAATTCTCATCTAGAACCTTCTAGAATTGACCTCAAACCAAAATTTTGACTTTAATTTCTCACTTTTTTGACTTTGAGGAGGGTACGCAGGCATTGCAAAGGAAAAATGCATTCTATAACGTAGGTAAGAAGTGTATTACCTACGTACCCAAGCTAAGAATGCAGACAGACCTCATGTTACATGCGTACCCAAAGTTTCAGAGATTTTTAGGGTTTTTCCTCATATTTTAGGGCTTGAAATGAGGAGTAAAGGTTGTAAGACGTGCAGAGGAGGAATGTATGAGTGTTAATGAGCTCATACAGTCAGCAAAATGTCAAGGTGACAGTTTTTAGTGCAACACATGTGAATATGTTAATGCATGCCATAAAATTGATGGGATTTTATTTTCCACTTGCATGTGCATTATGCTCATCTTCAATAGCATTAGCAAATGAAATATCAAATCAGATTTATAGAAAAATTCCAAACAAGTCTCAAATTGTGACTTGTTCCTCAAACAATAAGCAACTTGACTATAGCACTATTAAATTCCCTAAGCAAATGAACAAGTGTCCTATTAAAAAATTGTGTCTATCTATTCATTTTAGGGTGAAAAGGAATGCATTGATTTTGTTTAGTATCCATCACATTGCACAATGCCTTCCAAAAATGATCAAGGAGCATCATCCCTACACAACTTATTTTTCCCCAAATCTCATTAGGTCCTAAATAAATTTTTTTCTCTAATTGTAAATTTGTATAAATCATATTTAGTGAAATTTAATATGTATATATGTGTTTTGTTTCGGAAAAATCTAGGACTCACGGGTGTTAGTTAATTTTGTTAGTTGTAGGTTCTTTTGATGAGTTGGTAGTTTTCCCAAATAAGAATTGTATAAATGTATACCATTATGAATAGTAAATGAATTCAATGATTATCTTAATTTTGTTGTCAATTATTTTGTGTTGTTTAACATATTACCGGAGCAAGAGATTTCCTGTCTTGCTCAAGTGTGAGCCACTTATTTTTGTAGCCTGTGTAGACCTGCACTCTCGTCTTTGTTGTTTATGTGATTTTCTGAGCATTTTTCATATCATAGGTTGTTACCTCTTTCATCTCTTCCATTCCTTTGTCACAGGAAGACCCATCCATGTGATTGTGGAGAGGGATATTGTGAGACATGTCCCTCTCTACCAATGCAACACCGTAATGCTCTTTATCAATTTCATGCTCCCGCTTAGACTTGTTCCTACAAACCAATGTAAGTGGTGCACTCTTTCTCCATTCTACATTTAAACGTTATCTCTACATTTTAATAGTGCTTGATTCATTATCACAATGCGATGAAGTGAGCATCTATGTCACTGCATTGTTTGTTGAATTTTTCATAGACTCTTAGATAAATTTGAATGAACATCGAACGCCAGTCAAGGAATACAACGCGTCTTTATGCATTGAGTTTCTATTTAGTGAGTGCATTCACTCTTTGGATTTGAAACTGCGTTGAATCACTAATTTGGAGGTCGGTTGAATGTATTTTTTTTGAAAAGTGAGAATGTGCATAGTGCGTACACTGTTTGTGTTATATCTTTTCCTCGATTCATGGTCTTAGTGCGATTAATAGGTACATGATTATACAGTGTGTTTACATTGGTTAATATTATATGCTAGTTCGTATTCTCTGTGCGTGGTTTAAAACTCATGGTTAGTGCGTTGTTAAAGTATTTTTGATATAAAATGGTTTATATAAGCTTTTGTATATATTTTAGTTAATAATCAAAGGGGAATCAACCACATTTGGGTATCTTGGAAGCCATTGGTACTGAGTGTATAGTTTTATGTTGTCGAGTATCTTTATTAATATTACTATCTTTGGGACTATGCATTGAGGGAAAGGAATTTGAAACTATTTGTTGTCCTCTAGACAACATAGTTTTTACTGGTGGTGCTTTGGTGAGGTATATTAAATTACTTTCTACTTGATGGAAATAATGGAATTTAGAGTCGATGGAGAGTTATCAAATTCATTTATTTCCAGAGAATAAAGCACCATGAGAGAATTAACATAGGTAGTTTAATAACAAAGCTCATATTTCAACCCGCATAACTGAAATTTCATAGCTTGAAGCTAGATGGTTTATTTTGTGCTCTACATCCATATTTGTGCTCTACTCTAAAAACTATTTTCTGACGTTGATTGCAACTAGATAATACAAAGACAAAAGGGGACATCGAAATCCTAAAATTTTGACATCATGTGGACCACATATTCACACAAAGTAAAATGGATTGAATTTTAGGAAACAAGCCGTGAATGGTATGATATTGACTGACCCAGAAAGTGAGGTTACATGCAATATCTCTAGTTCACAAAAGAGGCCACGACATGTTATTACCATTAAAAAAAAGAAGAGAAACTTCAGTTCCGAGAGAGAGTTTTGAGTGGTAAGTGAATAAATTTTTAGACTTGTGTAATGTCGTTATGACCTTTGGACTAATAGTCACAACTATATACATTTGGAAGCTTTTTGTTTTTTTGTATGCTTATGGGTGTATTTTCAGGTGAAGCTTTCATTTGTTAATAATATGATCACACTTATGGATTATTAGTACACTAAACTGGTTATGATACAATAAAAATCAACTAGTATATTCTCACTTATATTAAAAAATGATTGCAAAATGCATAAGAAAAGGTCAAGTTTTTGTAGCTCGAATCTCAACTTCAACAAGATGATGTTCAAGATAGTCATCATTTTGAACTTGTTTTTTTCTTCAGAAAAATCCTTTTTTTGAGTATGAATTTAGGTCTTGTCAGTAGTCAAAGATTGATAAAGTCAATGAAATTGAGGTTGATTCCTATCATGTGCTCAATGTGAGAGAATATTTGCATCCAGATGCAAAAATTCAACCTGCACTTCCCAAGCACATCATCAGACCTTGGGAAGAGATTTTCAACAACAAGAATATAATCAGTCTTGGATATGACAAGGATTTTTCCTTTAATATATTATATAGCTCAAATGCCATTGAATTTTAGAGAGTTGTATTTCTTCAAGACAACTCCATTTCTCCTACTCCTCTTCCAAAACAACAACCATATATTATGAAATGGAAACATTGTGATAGAGTTGGTTGTGTGCGAGATCACTGTTTTGATCTTCACCCGTGTGAGACTTGTGGTAAGCACATTCATTATTCAAATAAATGCTTCTGAAACAAGCCTCCTACAATAATGAAGATTCACCTTCGAAGGATCACTTATTGGCAATGGGCTTCAACAACCAAGAATATATTTCACTCATACCACATAATTTGTTCTCAAGTGTTGAAAAGTATTATAGTTGATTTTTCTTCATCTTCTCACCTTGTATCTGATAAGGGGGAATTGATGGTAATCTACAAGCTTCAAATACAAATAAGTGAGCCTGAGAAAAATCCTGAACCTATTTCCTAAGTCTAGAGCTGGAGTTAGCCATACCTATAGAGAGTCCATGAGAGTTCCATGAGAGTCTATGAAAATGTTAATGGAATCTTGTCCATGAGAGTTCCATTGAACCATTGTTTTTCTGTAATATTGCATCAGTTCCTAAGAATTTCTATAGCTTGGCAGCACACACATTCTCAAATAAATTTCTTCTCCATTTAAGGAGCTCTCCTATTATTTCAACCCAGTATAGTTCCATTTGTGACCATTTATCTTTCCACTTCACAACTTGGCATGGTGTATTTGCAAGCTTTCCCTCTAGACCTCCTCGTAGAGGTTGTTCTCATTCAACTGAACATTTTCTTATACTTGTCACAAAATGAACAATAAACATTACATTGTTAATATTGTTTAGAACCACAAACTCTTTGTGGAAATTTTCTAGTCATGTTTTCCTTTTCTTGCTCCTTATTCATAAAACTATCAGTTTACCACTTCTAGCAATATTCTCAAACTTTCCTTTTTCACTATCCTTCAAGTAAATTAATCGATATTTTAATTAAATTCTTGTTCCATGGAGCTTACTACTCTTACACCAATTGATGTCAGAATTTGGAGAAATTTCAGTTTACAATTTGTGATTTCATAATATTTTCCCATATTCCATCGTCAATCCCATCCAAATTGAGGGTGTAAATTTGTTGTGAATTTTATATGATTCAGTAATCCCTTCCACATAATCATCGCCATCACTTTCTGTGATCTAACAACTTGTGATTCAGTGGTCCCTTCCATGTGATCATGGTCATCCCTTTTTGTGATCTAGAAAGGGATGGCCATGATTGTGTGGAATGGACCACTAAATGATAGAAATGTCACAAAAAATCTACACCCTCAATTTGGATGGGATCAATGGCGGTTGAGTCACATAATAACAAAGAGACAAACCTTAAAATATGGGAAATTATTATGAAATCATGAAGTGTAAACTGAAGTTTCTCAAAAAATTTGGTATCAATTAGTATCAATGTAGTAAGCTCCCTGGAAGAAATTAAAATCTGGATTAATTGACTGTAAGTTGTCTCGATATTTGATCTATTCTTCCAAGGCCATAATTTATAGTTGGAAGAGGTAGAGGTTGATGAATAGGTTGACTAATTGCGAATGCAGAGTTGAGGGGGGAGGTGAGAACTCTTTGGTGAAGGCTGGAAGCCATGGAGGTTACCAAGAATCATGATCACAGAAGTGATACAAGTGATGAAGAACATTCTCTTGAAGGATAGTGAAAAGAGAAAATTTGAGAATATTGCTAGAAGTGGAAAATTGGTAGAGTTTTATGAATAGGTAGCAAGCAATGGTAAACATGAGTAGAAAATTTCCACAAAGAGTTCGTGTTTATAGACAATATTAACAATGTTATGTTTATTTTTTGTTATTGTGATAGGTATAAGAATCTGTGTCGGAAAAATAATTTCAACCACCGAATTAAATACAATGACAACAACCATACCTTAGTAAATGTTTTGCAGGTTGCGAATTTAGTTTTCAGGTTAAAGGACATGGAGTAAATTAATTTCTTAGTAGAGTACATAACCTATTCCACAACATATTAAACTATTAAATTCGACTAATAAATTTAATGCATGGTTATTAAAAGCGTATGGGTAAACATTTATTCCGCAAGCGTTATTTACTTCATGTAATCTCTGAAAAGTTCATAAAGTCATTTTTTCTGATCCTATGTATTAAATTTTGTCTCTCATGAATTAAATGCCTTAGATATATATGTTTTGATCATACATGTATGTAGAAGTTGAATGTAATGTGGTAGATGTATGTCTAGAAAGACAAGGGGATAAAATGGTGGTGAAAATTGTGGTGGGTGAGTGAAGACAACAATTACAAGTTTTACTGTGTGTTACTCCGCAACCCTTAGTGAATGTAAATATCAGTAAGAATTATTGTTTTACTAGTGAGGGAGCTACAACCTCCATATATGAAGTCATTTCATGTTTTGAAGTTATAATATAAAGTTTGGTTAGTCACAATTTGGTTGTGAAAATTTCATGTATGAATTTTACCGCAACAACTCTATTTTACTCTGTTTCACCGTGAGTAAAATTGTTTGATATTATTTGCTCCACTATATTTGTGATTTTAATCTCCGCCACTCTGTATTGAAAGGAATACTATTATGATTTTATTTCCACAACTGTGTTGTCTTGTTTAAAGACATTTCCGCAACTCTGTGTGAACATTGTGTGTTGAGGAAGCATCCTCATGGTTGTTCAAATTTTTAACATGGTATCAGAGAGGGTTTAAAATCTTAGTAAAAGGTAGTGTTTTTACTGAGGAGTTAAAAGGTGCTCTATTTTTTTTTTCTGAGGAGTGTATTCATCAGCAATGAGAAATTTTTTACACAATGAGAAAGTCTTTTTTTACACAGTGAAAATGGAAGCAACAAGCATAATCTTGAATAAATACAAATACCATAGTTTAATGGAAATAATTATGACTATCGGGCTATAACAATGAAGGCTCTGTTTTCTTCTCAAGATATTTTGGAATTGGTGGAGAATATTTTCCAAGAACCAGCAGATGCAGTAGCATACAATGCATTGACACAAGCAGAAAAGGATGCGTTGAGAGATAATAGGAATAAGAACTCCAAAACCTTCTTCTATATTTTTTCACGCTGTGCATAGAAGTATTTTCCCAAGGGTTGCAACAATAAAAAAGTCCAAGAAAGAATGGGATACCCTCCAGACAGCCTACCAAGGCATGGCAAAGGTGAAGACAACAAAACTACAAATGTTGAGAAGGGATTTTGAGACAATTTGTATGAAAGAGTCTGAGAATGTAGACTCATTTTTTACACATATAATTGGGTTGGTTACTCAAATCAGGTATCATGGTGAGACACTTGAGGAAAGGAGAATAGTTGAGAAAATTTTTAGAACTATGCCACGAAGATTTGATGCCATAGTTGTGGCCATAGAAGAGACAAAGGATCTCTCAGAGTTTTCAGTGGATGAGCTTCATGCATCACCGATGTCTCACGAGCATAGGTTGAACAAAGAAACAAACTCATCATTAGAGAATGCCTTCAAGACACAAGTTTCATTTGGTCAAGGTAGAGGTCAAGGAAGATCACATTATAGTGGAAGAGGCAGAAGCCCACACATAAGTGGAAGAAGAAACCCTTCAAGTTCAAATGGAAGGGGCAGCAATCAAAATCCAAGCACACGGTCAGAGGTATGATAAATCTCAATTTCAATGTCATTATTGTAAGAAATATGGTCATTATGAAAATGAATGTAGAAAGAAGCAATATGACATAAGTAACAAACCAAGTGAAAATTTCATAAAGGAAAATCAGAACCATGATAGAATTTTTTTAGCTTGTAATGTAGCACAAGAAAAACAAGGGGATGTATGGTTCTTAGATTCAGGGTGTAGTAATCACATGACTGGAAACATAGAAATGTTTTCCAATCTAGATGCAAGTGTAAAATATGAAGTGAGTTAGGGACTAATAACAAATTCTCTGTAATGGAAAAATGAAGAGTTGACATTCTTAACAAGAAGGGAGAGAATAAGTTCATGTCAGATGTTTACTTTGTCCCTGGTTTGAAACATAATCTCATAAGCATTGGGCAACTCATGCAAAAGGGCTACAATGTATTTTTCAAGAATGATGTGTGCACAATCTTGGATAAGCCTCCAAGCAGACAACTGACTGCAAAAGCTCAGATGACAAACAATAGAATGTTTCCCCTAAAGCTAAGATCATATTTGAAGGATGAAGGTGCTCAAGCACAACTGTCAATAAAATAAAAAGTGGATGAAAGAAAAGTTGCAGTTGTTACACAAATAGAGTTTCATGCAGAGGTCAAGGATGAAAATTGGTTATGGAATTTGAGATTTGGTCATCTCAACATTGGAGGCCTGAATTTATTGCATAGGAAAGGCATGGTGAAGGGATTTCCACTCATAGAAAAACCGAACAACCTATGTGAAGGATGCATCTTGAGAAAACAACATAGAGAATCATTTCCAGCAAGAAAGTCAATGAGGGAAAAGGCACCTTTGGAGATTTTCCATTCAGATTTATGTGGACTAATGAAAACACCATAAATTGGGGGCAACTATTATATTTTAAATTTCATAGATGACTACACAAGGAAGACATGGATCTACTTCATAAAACATAAAAGTGAAGTTTTTGAGCGCTTCCGTCAATAGAAAGCTCTTGTTGAGAAGCAAAGTGGACACTACATAAAACTGCTGAGTATTGAGAGAGGCAGAGAATACATAAAAAATGACTTCCTATGTTTTTGCAGGGAGCACGGAATTCACAAGCAATTTACAACAAGGTATACACCTCAGCAAAATGGTGTCGCGAAAAGTAAGAATAGGATCATTACAGAAATGGAAAGGATTATGTTGAAGGAAAAGAATTTTCCAAATGATTATTGGGTTGAAGGTGTTGCTTGTGCATCATATATTATTAATATTTGTCCAAATAAAAGTGTTATTAATATATTTCCTGAAGAGGCAAGGAGTGGAAAAAAACAAAGTGTCACTCACATGAGAGTGTTTAGGTGTGTGGCGTATGCACATGTCCCAGATGATTTGAGGAAGAAGTTGGATAACAAGGTGGAGAAATGTATATTTTTTGGATATAGTGATGAATCCAAGGCATACAAGCTCTACAATCCATCATCCAAGAATGTAATAATCAGCAGAGATGTTCAGTTCATAGAAGAGGAATCATGGGATGGAAGTTTAGAGAAGACAGTAAATGTGAATACATGTATGCCACATGAAGACAAAGAGGAATTGACCGTAGTAAGTAATGCCTCAACATTGACTCCTCCTCCACCTACACAAGCTGAACGAAGCAGACAACATGTGACACCAAAAAAAAGAAAAGGAAAACGTTGCGCAACCAAGCAAGTGCTTCTGTAAGCACACTACAAAGATCTGCAACTCCATCTACTTCAAGTGCAACACCAAGTGACATGTCAAGCCCATCTTCTGAAAGCATAAGAAAACAAAAATTCAGAAATTTAAATGAAATTTATGAGAAAAATGAAGTTGATAATAGCATTGGTCTGAATTCTTTATTTGCATTATTTTGTCATGTATATGACCCAATACACTATGAATATGCAGTCAAATAAGAGAAATGGGTTGCGGAAATGGATGAAGAAATATGAGCAATATAAAATAATGACACATGGGAGTTAGTGGAACTTCCACAAGGAAAAGAAGTCATTGGAGTGAAGTGGGTCTATAAGACTAAGAGAAACATTGAAGGCAAGATTGAAAGGCATAAATCAAGGCTAGTTTTCAAAGGATAGAAGAAGCAACATGGAATAGATTATGCAGAGACATTTGCGCCAGTCGCGAGGATGGAGAAAGTGCTTATTGTGTTGTCGATTGCCGCGCAACATAAATGGAAAGTGTATCAAGTAGACGTAAAATAATCGTTCTTGAATGGAGTACTGAAAGAGGAGGTATATGTTGCACAACCACCTGGTTATGAGGTAGAAGGCCAAGAAGACAAGGTGTGTAGGTTGCAGAAAGCTCTCTATGGGCTGAAGCAAGCACTGCATGCATGCTATACCAAGATAGATTCTTACTTGATGGACGATGGGTTTGAAAAATGTGACGATGAACCTATACTCTACATCAAAGAAAGTGACGATAAATTCTTATTGTCGTTTTGTATGTAGATGATTTTATTTTTACAGGGAGTGATGATTTCCTTGTCAATGATTTCAAAGAAGCCATGAAAAGTGTGTTTGAAATGACTGAATTGGGGTTGTTAAGATATTTTTTGGTCATAGAAGTGAAGCAAACAGAAAAGGAAATATTAAATATCTCTAAAATATCTGCAACATACTTTTCAAAGCAGCCATGAAAAGTGTGTTTGAAATCACTGAATTGGGGTTGTTAAGATATTTTTTGGTCATAGAAGTGAAGCAAACAGAAAAGGACATTTTTATTTCTCAAGAAAAGTATGTTGCAGATATTTTAGAGAGGTTTAATATGAAGAACAACAAGCCAACACCAACTCCAACTATCATGGGGTTGAAGTTGAGCAAGGAAGATTGCAGCATCAATGTCAATCCAACATTATATAAAAGCATGGTGGGCAACCTAATGTATTTGACCGCAACTAGGCCTGATATAATGTATGTAGTGAGTTTGGTGTCGAGGTTCATGGAGACACCAAATGAGACACATTGGTAAGCAGCGAAAACAATTTTAAAGTCTGTCAATGGGAAAAAGGAGTATGGCATTTTGTACTCCACAAGAGATGATTTAGGCTAGTTGGTTACACTAACAGTGATTGGGAAAGAAGTGTTGATGACAAAAAGAGCATTTCACGGTATGTTTTTCATTTAGGTTCGAGAGCCATTTCATGGGCTTCCAAGAAGCAGCCTATAGTATCATTTTCAACAACAGAAGTTGAATATGTCTTCGCAGCAACAACATCGTGTCAAGAAGTTTGGATGAGAAGGATGTTGTAGGATTTATGTTATGAACAAGATGGAACAACAACTATTTTCTATGACAAGAATTCAGCAATTGCAATATCAAAGAATTATGTTTTTCACAAGAGGACAAAGCACATTGATGTTAAATATCATTTCATAAGAGAATTGGTTAACAACGGTGAGATTGTGTTGCAACATTGCAGGTCAGAAGAACAGTTTGCATACATCTTCACAAAGCCATTGGCACGTGAAAATTTTGTTTATCTTAGAGAGTGTTTGGGAATGGTCAATGGCGGTAGCTGTGATTAAGGGAGAGTGTTGGAGAATTAATCTCAACCACTGTGTTAAATACAATGACAGTAGCCATACCTTAGTAAATGTTTTTCACGTTGCGGGTTGTGGATTTAGTTTGAAGGTTAAAGGACATGGAGTAAATGAAGTTATGAGTAGAGTAAATAACCGATAAGAAATTTAATGCATGGTTATAAAAAGCTTATGGGCAGACATTTATTCCGCAAGTGTTATTTACTTCACGTAATCACTGCAAAGTTCAGAAAGTATTTTTTGCCCATCCTATGTATTAAATTTTGTCTCTTGTGAATAAAATGTTTTAGATATATATATTTTTATCATACATGTATGTAGAAGTTGAATTGAATGTAGCAGATGTAAGTATGGAAAGACAAGGGGAGAAAATCGTGGAGCAAATTGTGGTGGGCACATGACTGTATGTTACTCAACAACCCCCTAGTGAATGTAAATCTCAGTAAGAACTCTTGTTTTGTTGGTGAAGGAGCCTCCATATGTGAGTGTATTTCATGTTTTGAAGTTATAATATAAAGTTTGGTTAGTCCCAATTTGGTTGTGAAAATTTCACTTATCAGTCTTACCACAACAACTATGTTTTACTCTGTTTTCTGTGAGTAAAATTGCTTGATCTTATTTGCTCCACTATAGTTGCGATTTTGATCTCTGCCATTCTATATTGAAATGAAGACTATTATGATTTGGTTTCCACAACTGTGTTGTCTTGTTTAAAGACATTTCCACAACTCTGTGTGAACTTTGTGTATTGAGGAAGCATAACTTTGTGTGTTGAGGAAGCATCCTCATGTCTATTCAATTTTTTAACAATCTCTTTAGTTGAAAGAGAACTACCTCAGTTGAAATAGAACAACCTCTACAAAGAAGTCCAAAGTGACATCTTCCAAATACACCATGTCAAGTTGTGAAGTGGAAATACCAATTTCAAGCTGTGAAATGGAAATACCAACTATCACAAATGGAACTATATTGGGTTGGAATAACATGAGAGCTCCACTTAAATGGAGAAACAAGTTATTTGAAAATCCGCGTGGTGACAAGCTGTATAAATTCTTGAGAACTACTGCAATATTATAGAAAAACAATAGTTTTAATGGAACTCTCATGGATAAGAGTCCATGAATAGTTTCAATCACAAAAGTATGATGTAGGGGATGTATGATGTAGGGGCATCATTAGTTGCTTTCTAGAAGTTTAGAAGTGTCACGTAGGAGTTTGATTTTAGGAAATTAGTTGTATCACTTTGCTTTGCTGCCAAGTGGGGCTTGAGATCATTTGGAGGGTTGAGAGTCATCCAATATGTAACAAAATATATGTTTTAGTTTAGGAAAGAATGGTTGATTTGATTTTTTTCTATTTTAGTTAATAGACCCTACTTATGTGGATCTAGATTGAAGCAATATTTTTCGTATTTGTATTCCTGTAATTAAAGTACAAGGGGATGTGTGGAGAGAATGGATTGAGAATTTGAGGAAAATTGCCTCTTTTTATTTCCTCTCTCTAACTTAGTAAAATATATTTGGTAAATATTAGATTTCTTTTCGTTTTACTGTTATCGGGAAAAGAGGAAAAAAATAGTAGGTACTCTGTACATGGGAAAAATTATCCATGTTCTGTTCTATGTAGCCTATTCTCTTTGCAAAGTGTTTCGTATGAATGTTTTACAAAAAAAATTCTATGCATAGCTCTATTGGTCCATAACATTGTATATGAACTGCGTTGGATTAATTAATTAATTATGTAAAAATATACACTCATACTAAAACTCATAGTTATAAATCCTAATATTTAATGTGATTTAAAATTAATTATAAAAGTACATTAAATAATTTATATAAATCAGTGTGTTATTGTTTTTTCAGATTTGTTTTTCACCATTTCATCGTGAAAAATTAGACTATGTATCTTTAAATCACATTATCAATCGAGCCCTATTTTTCTACTGTATTATCAACAAACCCCAAAAAATCCATTTATCAACGTCTTTTCTTGTGAATTGCACATAGTTAACTCAAAAAAACCATTTTAAGTGTCCATTTTATGGTGAGTGTGAAGCCCTACTGGGGTGTCCAATCATTGAGACAAGTGGGTAGTGGACAGTTATGGCCGGACTAACTCACAGACTCACTAACCTCCCACCCCCGAGAGGTAATGATCCTTGGGGTAGGCGAACTCACGGAAGTAGCGGTAGCTAATAAGAGTGTAGCGGAGGAGCGATAGTTCATTGGGCATTGATGGTGAAGCTTGGCGATCCGGTTTTCCCACACAAGTAGATGCTGGTTATCAAGGCTTGGCTTGAGCTTCGTTGGAAAGAGCCAAGGTGGGTGCAAATGCAGTTGGGCAGCTGTGGCAGGTGTGTGATTGCTGGAAGGAATCCTTGCAATGAAACTAGCGCACTGCACCAGGAAATAGGCGAAGCTGGTGAGGGTGATTTCTCAGCGGAGGAAGGGCCTGTTGATGGGTGTTTCTGGTGCTCTGGTCAGGCGGCTGAAGCTAGCCAGTGGCTTTTGCAGGAAGGGTCCTTCCCTAGCAAGGCCCCAGGGTGGTTTTGCCTTGGGCTCACTGAGCACTCCGACTCTTCTCCATTTAACATTTGTGGAAGGTGGTGAATTTGCACCTCACCCGAGGGAGGTATTGCAGCTGGTGGAGGTGTAGTGACTCTCCTCCATGGCGCTCGATGACAAAATTGGCTGAGGTTGCGGGAACAATGTGTTGGTTTTAGGAACTAGTTGGCCTGAGGTGACATGGAGTTGCAGCTCAACAACGGGTGGGGGGGTGTTCAACGAGTGCATGCCGGGAGAGAGAGGCCAGGCTCAACGAGGAGGTCTTGGGCGTGGCATGGAGAATTGCGAGGCATTTTGGGACTCGAGTTCACACTCGGAACCCACCAAGCGTCAACATTCGGTGGCAGAAATGGAAGTATCTCTGGCTTAGTCACTCATACAAGTTGAGGCTCCAGCCACACTTGAATCAATTTCTGACCAACTCAACATATCCAGCTCAACTTGGACACTTTGCACCAACAAAGGTATGAAGATAGTAATGAACTCGTGGCTTACATTAATGCTATTCAACACCTCTAGAATGAGACCCTGGAAGCTCTTGAGAGTCTGTGTCATCTTGTGGGGCGCTCTCATGACCACCTCTGAGCTTTAGAGGCCCAAGTGGACCATATTGACTACCATATGCACAACCAGGGACACATATTTGTAGCTACTCCGGCAGGTCCTCAACACCCTCATCCATGATGATAATGTTGTTCTGTTTATTTTGTAATTTTGTGAAGGAAATAACCAAGAGCATCGTAGGCCTTTGTGAGCACCCAAGTTTTTCTAGGCACTTCATGTCTAAAATGTTGCCTAAATATAACACAGCTGTTTTTTGCTATAAATTTTGATATGATAATATAAACTAGAATTTGACCCTAAAATAAATAATAATCAATGTGCAACAAATAGAAGTAGTGTAATCCTATTATTCTTATTCAATCTACCTTTGCCGGCTTTCCTCGCAGTGGAAATCTGAATCAACCATTGTATTTGATGAAGACGAAGAGAGAAATGAAAAGGGTAGGATCGGTCCGACTGCCCAAACCCACCTGCTAGTGGAATTTCTCATGTGTTGGAGAGTATTGTGCTCCAGCTTTTCGAGCGTATTATAAATTTACCCCCAACTACGCACGTTGCGAGATATCTCGCGATTGAGGAACAAGATCCAGGGATCGAATCTTGTGGTCCTTTTTAGATATGTGAAGAGCTGAGATCGACACACTGTAACAGCCGCATGTCGGGAAGAAAAAACTGGTGGGCATCGGTTTTGACAAATTTCATTTGATTTTTGAAATTTACTTCGGAAATTTCTATGGAATTCAACGGGTGTTGGTGGATCGTGGACCGTATGCATTAACTACATTATAGGCGTTGAGTCAGAATGGTGTGGCCTTCACAGAGAGTGCCGAACCTGTTATATATGCTGCATATATAATCATGGCCATCATTAGCTTAGTGCATGGTCCATTGTCTTAATTGTCCCCCAATTAACATGAAATGATTGACGCGTCTCTCAAAGATGGAAACTTTGGGAAGAACGTGTATACGAGTTGCATTGTGATTTGAATTAACTATTGCTTCACTTACAAGAGATCTCTCCCTATCCAAAGTAGGGCAACTTGCATGGAGAATAGGTTTCCGATTTCATGGGTAACTTTGATTCACTAAAGAAAATGTAGAAAGATAGCGTAATTCACTTGGCTGAGGTGCCACAAGGCGCTTTTCCACATGACCACTTTGACCTTGAACTCTTGTGGATCCATGTTATGAGCTCACAATGCTAGAAAGAAAATTGAGGTTGGGGCCTATGAGATCTTCCCACCCTATTAAGGAAAGAAGTACTGGAACTATTGAAAATGGATAGGAATTCGAGACGTTGAGGATCCAAATAGTTCTGCCTATCACAGTAGTCTCGTAACCCCCGATGCCACATACCAATGGTTGTTTATTGTTTGTTGTGGGGAAAGAAATAAAAGGACAAAGAAATAGGAGAAATGTAATTGAATTTGGAAAACGGAAGGATAAAACACTTTGAAACTTTTAATGATCAAATTCTCCATGCATACAATCCTCTCAGGCCACCTCTTTTAACTTAGACATATTTCGTTATCTCGTTATTCAACTATATCTCGTTATTCAACCTACATTTCGTTATTCTAACTACATAGGTAATAAGTAAATTTACATTTGTTGTCACATTTTTAACAAACTCCACCTTGACAAAAAATTTCCTAATGCCCATTCATCATCTTTTCTGCAAGCCGAGAGAAGAAAGACACCATCTCAGCGTCTCTAATGTAACTGGATTCGTGAATATATCTGCATGATTCTCCTATGTGCAGACCTTCTTGAGGACTACTTTGCCGCCTTCGATTACATGTCTCACAAAGTGATACCTTACATCGATGTGATTGGTCTTGCTGTGATAGGCTGAATTTGTAGCCAAATGAATAGCGCTCTAACTGTCACAAAACACATTCACTTTCTCCTACATCCTTCCAATCTCATCAAGCATACCTTTTAACTAGATTGTCTCTTTACAGGAATTTGAAGCAGCTATATACTCTACTTCAGTAGTGAACAAAGAAACTGTTTCTTGAAGCTTTGACATCCAACTGATTACTCCACCTGCAAGAGTAAAAACATACCCTGTAGTAGACCTCCTTTTGTCCAAATCACCTGCATAATCAACATCCACATATCCGCAGACTGTACCTTCACAACCATCAAAGCTGATGCAATGGTTACTTGTGCCTCTCAAATACCGAAGCACCCATTTCACTGCTCGCCAATGTTCTTCCCCTAGATTTGCCATGAACCTGCTGACAACTCCAACTACATGTGAAATGTCAGGTCTTGTAGATACCATCGCATACATTAAGTTGCCTACTGGATTTTCATATGGTACACGAGACATATACTGATTTTCTTCATTAGTTCTAGGACTTAAATTCGAAGAAAGCTTAAAATGGGAAGCTAATGGAACATTAACAGGTTTCACATTGTTCATATCGAACTTTTCAAGTATTTTCTCCACATACTTCTGTTGTGATAACCAAAGCTTACCATTCTTCCTGTCTCTGTGTATCTCCATGCCCAAGATATGTTTTGCCGCTCCAAGATCCTTCATTTCAAATGTCCTAGAGAGCTGAGCCTTTACCTTGCTGATTTATTCCATGATTTTGCTTGCAATAAGCATATCATCAACATATAACACCAAGATAATGAATATGCCATTGAAACTTTTGAAGTATACACAATGATCATACTCACTTCTGATAAAATTATGGCTCAACATGAAGGAATCAAACTTCTTGTACCATTGCCTGGGTGACTGCCTTAGGCCATACAATGATTTCCTAAGCTTGCAAACTAATCTTCTGTTGTGACCTTGTACAAAACCTTCTGGTTGATCCATATAAATCTCTTCATCCAAATCACCATGAAGAAAGGTTGTTTTAACATCTAACTGTTCTAACTCAAGGTCAAGTAAAGCAGTTAGTGCTAACATAGTACGAATAGAAACAAGTTTAATTGTTGGTGAAAATATCTCATGAAAGTCAATACCTTCAACCTGAGAATACCCTTTTGCAACCAGTCTCTCCTTATACCTTTCGCTACTTCCATAAACTTTTCTCTTCAACTTGAAGACCCATTTGCACCCAACAACACTTCTCCCTTTAGGAAGTTCTACAAGATCCTAGGCATTGTTCTTGGCTAAGGATTCCATTTCTTCTTCCATAGCCTTTTTCCATATCTTTCTATCTACATCATCAACTGCTTCCTGATAACAAGATGGTTCCCCATCTTCAGTAATTAATGCAAATGATGAAGCAAAGTCTTCATACCTTTTGGGTGTTCTTCTTTCCCTTGTAGACCTTCTTAGAGTGAATGGTTGTTGACTGGATTCTGGAATTTCTCCAGTTTCCTCTGCATCTCCACCTTTTTCAGAAGTCTCTCCTTCCTTTCGACTTTCTGGAAAAGGTACAATCTCCAATTGATCTGCTGACCTGGCGATACCTGCTTATGTTCAACTTTTTCAACATCTGATTTTAAAAGAGATGATTCATCAAATGTTACATCTCTACTAATGAATATCTTCTGTGACGTAGGATCCCACAACCTATATCCCTTCACTGAATAATCATATCCAACAAAGATACAACATTTTGATTTTTGGATCTAATTTTGAACGTTGATTTCTAGGAATAAGAACATAGGCATCACAACCAAAAATCTTCAAATGCGAATAATCACAAGACTGACCCAACCAAACTTCTTCAGGAATTTGACAGTTTATTGCAACCGAAGGTGATCTGTTAACTAAATAACAAGCAGTATATACTACTTCCACCCACAACTCCTTTTGCAGATTAGCATTGCTAATCATGCTTCTGGCTCTTTCCATAAGAGTTTGATTCAGCCGTTTAGCAATACCATTCTATTGAGGAGTATAAACAACAGTTTTATGTCTAACTATCCCTTCATCCTTACAAAATTGTTAAAATTATAAAGAGGTAAATTCACCGCCATTGTCAGTTATTAAACATTTAATTGATTTGCTTGTTTTCTTTTCCACCATTGTTTTAAATTGTTTAAACACATTAAACACATCAAATTTCTTTTTTAATTTATAGACCCAAGATTTTTGGGAGAAATCATCAATAAACGTTAAAAAATATAAGGCACCTCCATATGACACAGTAGGAGATGGTCCCCATAGATCAGAATGAATGTAGTCCAAAATCTGCTTGCTATTATGATTGCAGTTCATCAGTACTTGAAGACCTTTCTCGCTCATGTGACCCAACCACTGATGCCATAGATGAGAACCTTCTTCTGCTTTATCTGACATGATCGTTGCTTCACTAACTTGAGTGCTTCCCTTGAGTTTGTACAGGTTTTCAACCTTTTCAGCCTTAATAATAACCAAGGCTCCTTTCAAGACTTTCAGCACTCCATTCTGACCTGTAAAATTATAACCATTCGAATCCAAAACTCCCAAGGAAATCAACTTTTTCTTTAGATCAGGTACATGCCTAACATCAGATAAGGCTTTAATTGTACCATCATACATTTTAATTTTCACATTTCCAATCCCAACATTCTGACACGATGCATTATTTCCCATGAATATAGAATTACCATCTACAGTTTCATATGATGAAAACCAATTTCGGTGCGGACTCATATGATGAGAAGCACCAGAGTCTAATAGCCAATAGTCAACATCTTGTGAGATATTACAAACAGGGAGTGCTTCAGCAATTAAAACCTCATCATCCATACCTGAATCAACCTGATTTGCTTCCTTGCTGTTGTTTTATGCCTCCTTCCGTTTCCAGAAATCCTTTTTGAGATGTCCCGGTTTGTTGCAGTACCATCATTTTTCTTTACTCTTCTTGCCACCCTTTGAATTTGATCTGGAAGAACCTCTTGTATTCTCCCCTATTCCTTTGACCGACCTCTAGCTACCATGGCTTCAGGTGTAGAAGTCTCAATGCTAGACTGTCTTCGTACCTCTTTAGATAAGAGAGCACCCACGACAGATTCAATTTTTAATGAATCGATAGTGCTCAAACTGACTGAGGTCAAGAAGTGATCCCATGACTCAGGTAGGGAACACAACAAGGTTATTGCCTTGTCTTCTTCCTCCATCTTTACTTCCATATCAGACAACTGACAAATAAGCATATTAAAAACATTTAAGTGATCTGCAATTTTCATACCCTCCTTCATCCGAAGGCTGTACAGTTGTCTTTTTAAATAGATTCTGTTAGTCAAAGATTTTGTCATATAGAGTGTTTCCAATTTATTCCACAACCCTGTAGTTGTACTCTCTCCAACAATATTGAAGAGTACTTCATCTGCCAAACATAACCGAACGGTACTGAGAGCTTGGGCATCCAAGTCCTCCCAGTCTGAGTTTGACATGCTTGCTGGTTTTTTAGTTACTCTGTCTAATGCCTTGTGCAACCCCTGTTGCACCAGAAAATACCTAACCTTCAGTTTCCACAGAGAAAAATTGTTTTTCCTGGTGAATTTCTCCACCTCAAATCTTGCGTTTGTCATTTTCGCCATTTCTCCATCCTAGGTTTTCCCTTCTCTTTCCAACTAGGATTTCAAAAAAATTGTTTTCCTTATTTCTAGATAGGGTTTATTTATGGTTTCCCAATATTCCCGTTTTCTCCTAGGTTTTTCTTTTCCTGAGTTTCAGATTTTTCTTTACCAAAAATCAGAAAAGACTGAGCCCTTTATATGTCAAACAATTTCTTAAAAAAAAAAAATTCCTTCACAATTTCTTTAAACTGCTCAAAAAACCCTACTCAGAATTTTTTCTGAAACCCTACTGCACTTTAAATCAACAGAATTTTTTTATGAAAAACCCTACTCCATTTTTAAATCTCAGATAAACTGTAAATATTGCTAGTTTTCTTCTAGCAGTCGGACTTGATTTTGGAATGCTCAATTGACAGCTTCCCTTCAATGGCTTTTCAAAGATAGATGGCTTTGTGGCTGTGCAGCGGCAACAGTCAACTTTGCGTTCACAAAATTCACATTTAATTCTTCCCAACATCACTCTCCTTCCAGCGGCAACAACAACGGTTTTTTGTCTTCAAAACCACAGTCAATTACCAAGCAGACTCGGCATTTGCAGTCGATTTTCTTTCAAAACACAACAGAGCCTTGCTCAGTCAGACAACAGAGACAACAATTTTTTTTTTTTCACATGGGCTTTCTCTAGATGGCTTATCTAGGTAGTCACACGAGCCTGGATGCTTACACGGGCTTTCTCTAGACTAGGAAGTTGATTTCAAACAAGGCGGAAAAGGCTTTTGTTTCAGTGGATGGAAAAGAGGTAGTGTGATGTCAAACACATCTTCTTTCTTGAAACAACGTGCGGCTCCTCCTGCAACGACGTGCAACTTGTTGGCTTGTAATTCCATGTAGCCCAACAACAAACGACATGTAGCTCCTCCTACATTTCGTTATTTCAACTACATAGGTAATTAGTAAATTTACAATATTTGTTGTCACATTTTAACATTGTTTGCGTCTTAAACAATGGTACAATTTCCTGTGTGTGGGATTTATTTTCTTTATTATTATGATTTCGCACTCCTAATCCTAATATTCCTAATCCTTGTACTTTAATGGTATCTTCATGGGTTCTGAATCTGCACTTCGTAGCCTATAGATTGACGATGTGATAATAGTATTTGTATAATATACACATTTCAAGGATGTTTTGGAATCTCTATTTCAACCATACTAGATTATTTGAAATTATTAAGAGTTCGGAGGTGCGGAGCTTAACTCCACCAATTCAAATTCAAAGGTGCGGAGCTCCGCATAACCGAAAAGCTTCAGACCTCCATTGAATATATTGATGACATAGTAGTGATAACTCCTTAATCATTCCATTTCTCACTCTAGTTATTATTGCCATGTTTAGCTTTGCATTCGATTTCACTCTAGTTATTATTGCCATGTTTTTTGACGCTATTAGGAGTTATTGTAGATCATGCCCTTATGAGATTGATGATTAGATTCAACTTAGTAATATGTGTTAATTTTCTAAATGTTATATTAAGGATACCAATTCTTAAGGTCTCCTATGTGGAAGAGATAATAAATTTCAAGACAATAATCTACCATGCTATAAACACAATCAAAATTTCAATAATTATATGTATTATAATCACTCATAATTATCCATAAAAGCTTAAATTATTTTCATAAGTTTATTTTAAGAATTTGCATTAAACTCCCTGAGTTCAGAGTTGTAGAGCTCCGCATAACCGAAAAATCTCCACACCTCCAAACTCACGAAGTTTAATGCATTGGATGCATAACTATTATAATTTTGAATATGACTAAATGAAAAAAAAGCCGACACTTCAACGACAATATGACACATGACACAAGATATTGAATTCATTGTGAGGAGAAATTGTGTGCTGAAATGGACTGTCCCACATTTCCTTAATCATGTCAGCATATCGATAACTACCAAAATAGGTGACAAATTGTGGAAATTATTACGGAAAAAAAAACGTTCTCAAATAATGACAAAAAGTAGACCACAGTAGAGGTAGGGACTATGCTGCATTGCAGCTATTAATCTTGTTATCATTTTTTTTGTAAGTGGTGCAAAGGATTTCCATTAATATAAGAGATTGTACATTGAGATCACATATCTAAGAAATGCAAGAGATATCCGCATGGTAGTGTAGGTCTCCTCAAAACTATAGTAAATTTCATACACAATGCCGACTACACACAAACGGAAACAAAAAAGCTAGAGACTAGAATGATACATGAGGAAAGAGAATTATACTAGGTCATCCAAAACCTCAAGGAAAAGTAATAACAACAGTGAATCAACACATGCCATAGGCCAAGAGTACAACGAGAATTGTATGCTTGATCAAAAAGGTCCATTTCCATAATCCTTCCATGCCAAAACCCAGCCAAAGACTAGCAGAAAAACATGTCATGAACCCTTCCACCAGTCTTTACTTCAAGCCTTCAAAAAAATGGGATAGAATTACGATTGGCTGCAATCCATGGTGGATTAATGGACCAACATTTAGTGTCAATCCGGGGTCCGTGGACTTCGAGATGCAACACTGAAAATGGTAGAGAGAGAATTCAACAACTTGCAAAAAAAACCCTAATTTTTCTAGAAACTACTCACACCTTGAGTTCTTGCACCCTGCTCTAATCCTTTACTCAAAAACATTCATTAGAAATGAAACCCTAATTATTGCAAACAATAATTCTACAGATACTAACAATTGTAAGAAAACCTTGACTATGGAAAATGAAAAGCAAATCTTGATTACTAAAAATTGAAAAGTAAACCCTAACTATTGAAATGTATACCCTAGCTATTGAAAATGAAAGAGAAAATCCTAGTTATCGAAATTCAAATCTTAATAATTGAAGAAAAGAAACTAACTACTGATTGATTATAATATTCAACATTTAAATATTAATTAACTGAGCAATTCAAAAGGAAAGACTACCTCACATTGTCCAAAATTTAAATCCTACACAAGCCATTTGTAATGGAAGAAAAACATTCCTACAAAGAACTCATGATAGTGCTATGTTCAAATTCTATTAAAATAATCTCTGTGTTAATTCTAAGAATCAATTCCAAATCTTTATATGTCCCATTTCTTTAAATACAAGGGTACTAACTGTGTAAGTTCATTCCAAGATTATCAATGACAAACACCTTCACTCAAATCTAAAAAAACCTATTTCTCAACTTCTATACAACTTTTCAAATGCTTGCAAATCAATAAACTTACTATCTTGATGGAAAAACGATCTAAAAAAATACATGAAGGATTTGATTTTCAAGAAAGAGTTATGTACTTTTCAGAATGGAAACCATTGAATCATCTACAAAAAATTGAAATAAATCACAATATTTTAATAGTTAAGATCCTTTGTTGCAAATCAATCCCTTGACTAAATTTCTAATGACATGAATATGCATCAAAGGGACAGAATGTGATTTCTTGAATGAAAAAAACTTTAATCCATAGGCCAATCCATTCCATACATATAATTTTCTTTGAAAGTAAAAAATTAAAGAATAAAATAATTAATCATGTAAATGATCCCTAGTTTCATTCACACCAAGACCAAAATGAGACTTAATGTACCATTTAGCCAAAAAAACTTAGAATTCAAGACAAGGCTGAAATAATTTCAAGTTATTATTTAATGCAAGTTCACAAAGTATCAACGACCTTTAGTGTTGGGTTTATATTCAATAGAGGATAATAATAACTTAAAAAATGCAACTAGAAATTAAATTTTAAATATAAAAAAACCACATGTTTATCCAATCACTGCAACATGAATATAGAGTCCATACAATGTCCTATGAACGAGATCTCTTCAAGGCATTTCCACAATAATAAAGTGCAACCACGCACACCATTAGAACATTTCCATATCTATTGTAGCACATAATAACATGGAGTATACAACTATTAATGAAACGAATGATACAACAAAACCTTTAAATTTGAGTTTAATTAATCCTGCTAGCACACCCACATTGTAAATATCAATTCCACACACCATATAAGTAACATAGTAGACAAATAAGAAAATGAGAGGGGTTAATGAGATAGGTTGGTAGGACCAACCCAACTAGCTCGTCCCCTCTGTGAAGGATTTAAATTACAAATATGAGATCATGCATCAAGGACACAACTCAATATAAAATGAAATCTGACATCAAGTCTTTTGCATTAATAAGACTCGGTATATTACATCAAGAGCCAAATTTTTCAGATCAAATAAATGAGAGGAAGGGGGGAGGACCCCCTAGAATTTAATCCATCAACATGAGAGTAAAAGGAATGTTTTTTTTTCCCCTTAAAGCCACATCTCTATTTTTTATGAACTTTTACATTACAAATTTGGCTTTAAACAAGCCAATCCTTTGCATACAATATGGAAACTTGGATCCCAAAAAATTTCCGTTAATGGATTCTAGTAAAACCATTAACCAGTCAAGGAAATATGAATATGATGCATAATTTTGCATTTTTTTTTCAAATTTGGGCAAGATCCTAGAATTCTAGAAAAATTTTGTTTTTAACGAATCTGCTTCAAAGAAGCCTTCAGATCTCCCAACCCATGGTGAATTTTAGAAAAAATCCTTTGAATTACTCAATTTTTCGTATGGGGAACAAAACCTATGTTCCATAATTTTGAGATTTCCCTTCAGGTGCATGCAAATGGAGGAGGAAGTTTGTAGTTCAATAATCACTACAAATTTGGGGCTATAGCATTAATTTTCTTTTTGAAACTCACATGTATGCCCTGGGTGTGTTTGAACTGACTTGGAAGCATTAAAAAATCATTACAGACAAAAAACATCTTCGATTTTCCCCGAAAGTGTGCCAAAACACAAAACCTCCAAATTGGTACAAGAATTGTTGTTGGTGCATAAACAAGTTAGTGAAAGATAAGAATGCCTTTGACTATCAAAAAAATTTGAAATGATCTTCAATAGATGTTCATACGCCAACTAGCTACTAGCGCTTATAGTAGATTCCAACGATCAAGGCTACCTATGTATCCATTACTCCACTTCAGGATCTCTAGGTGATGCAGGAACTGCACGACCTTTGGAAAACATGCATAAGAAGAGGATTTTTGATAAAAATAAGAACTTACATTGCTAAATTTAAATGAAAATATAATTTGGGTCAAATATTCAATATTTCATTAAAATAAAGGTGAAAGTGCTAGATAAAAAATTCAAAGTTGGTAAAACAAGGGAATAAGGAAAGTATTAAAGGGGTAAAAAGATGCATTGAAGTCAACATTTTCGAGGCTTGATAACAACTTGTCTAAAGGCATTTAACGTAAACCAAAAGGTGTTCCATAATTACCAAATGCGGGGAACACTCAATCAAGAGATGCATTGGGGACAAACCAAGTGCAGTCCCAAACAATATCATCACCATATATCTTCACCAGGAGAACCATGAGAAGCATCAATAGCCACAAAATCATTTGGACACCAGAAAACAAAAGCTTCAAAGGCTGTGACCTTTCTTTATGAGAGGAGATAACTATAAAATGTGAAGGATTATCAACAGGAGGGTCAGTAGGGCCTCTAGGAGGATCAGTTAGGTCCACTAATGTTGAGTCCAACACCACATAACCGTCCACCCTACTCATATGAGAATCAATATCATTAATACAATATACGATATTTCTCAGAAGGAATTTGATATCTTCATGACCAACAAAAAGATTATAATTATCAACTTATTTGTCCCTTAAAACCATACAAAATAGAGTTCCAATTACTCATGAAAAGAGATGGAATGTAGAAAGTACAATCTCCTCTTCTTAAACATTCCTATATCTGCTATCCATTTCAAACCCTTGCCTCCAATTTCTGAATCAGGAAAGTAAGGATGATCCCAAAACCCTTTCGATTCTAGTAGAATAATTTCTGTCTATACTTCTAGAGGACCTGAATCAAAATAGGATGCAACCGATTCTCAAATAGACAACCTATGATGTTGAGGATCAACATTGCTAGCTCCCCCTCTTCAAATTATAATTCTATGGTGGAAAGGCATAGTAGTTGGGAGAAGAGTGTAATTATAACAACATATATAAGGGCCACGACGAGTGAAACACATATAGAGACAAAACAATGAGCCTTGACTGATGAACTTGTAATGACACTCATCATACCAACTATTTTTTTTTTATATAACTTTTATTTCTTGTAGAGTTACATTTCACTAATTCACTAGTTCAACATTTTTTAGTATAAAATTTTTATTTAATCATATTAACATATTAATATCTACCATGACAAGGTAATCCACTTCTCATTGTTAAATGAATACACTCATTAAATAAATCAATTCATTTATACCTCTTCTGTTGACATTTGAAAGAATGTAATGAGAATACATTTTATAATTCCTAATAAGAAATTCTAATTTTATATGTTAACTATACAATCTAATAATACCTTATTTATAAAGAAAATGATTCTCAACTCAATGTCAATATATATGTAGTAAAATTTAATCCCAAAAGTATACCTCTTATATACCCAATACTACCTCTGCTAAAATTGTATCACCATTTTAGTATTAGATTACCCTTCTTTTTCTTTTTGTAACCTCTACACTTTATATGAATATTCATATTTATTTAATTACAATCGTGACAACCTATTAGATACTTTGTTTCACGGTTCTCTTACGACCTTTATGTAAAATGGACCTTAGTCCAAACCACGTTATTGATTATACTCGTAACATTATTATTGACATCTACTTAAGACATTACGAATATTCAACAACCATTCAAATATTCAAATTCCTTTTACGAATTCCTATTGTTTGCAACATGTGAATATTAAGGGTGGTTCTTGTCCTTGTTGGATTATATCGACTAGGAAATACATATATAAAGTAATGGTATTCCTAGTTTTTTTCTTGAAAATGGTTTATTCGACCGAATTACATATATTAAACTAATGTTTCTAGACACTTCTACGTTTGAGGGGGAGGTTTGTTCTTTCTACCACATATACCATACTGGAACAACTCATTTAACGATTCATATTTGTTTGTTGTTAAATCAATGATAATGAAGAGAGTTAGGGTATTTATATTCGTTTGGTGACTTGGATTAGGTTTCTTTCTTGTCAAATCATTTCTCATTTACCTTTTGTTGGATATGTCAGTCTACAACTAAGATTCTTACCCTTGTTTTTCAATGATTCTCCGACTAAGATTCTTACCCTTGTTTTTCAACGATTCTCCACCATTTTTGTCGGGACAATGCCAACCAGTGGACTCTGAATTTCACTCCTTTCGCACACTACTTCCAACTATCACATGGTGGTAGCTAAAATTCATGTTTTATCAAGTGTATAAGGCCTTCTCATAAAATGTCTCAACCACATGAATAGAGGTAAGCTCATATAAGTTGAACTCTACAAGAGTTTTATACTTCAGTCTTTAGATGAATTTATGTTTGAATAAATTGAGTTCCAATCTAACTTTATTATTAGTTCGTTGCAAGTGTACAAGGTTATTTCCAAAATACTATTGTATTTTTCATCTGTATTCAACATTTTTCTTTTAGGAGGAATTAGAAATGGATTCTTTGAGTTCATTCATATTAGGTAATTATTTGCATACTCGTACAGTCAAGATTTTGTTCTTTATATGCAATTCTCCTATATTTCAAAACCTTAAGTTTTCTTACACCGCTAGGGTTGTGAAACAATTTTTTCATCATGTTGAAATCCCTTGGGTTTCTCTATTACTCAAAGTTGTTTTCCCTCTGTACATATTTTTTTTTGGTAAGTTAGGCTAAACTATATTAATTCAATGTGAAACTTTACATATGCGACGAGATGCGATAGTAAGCAGTGCTTATCCAATCCCAACCTTCGATGCTTTCAGTGTAGTGCAGGTTTGGGGTTGCCTCCTGAGAGTAAACCAACCCTTAGATAACATCATGTAGTCAAAAATTACAAGGCGTGTTGTGACACTTGGAAAAAAAAAAAATCTATAATATGTACTGAAATAACAGAAAACAAACAAGATCTGAGCAGCCACGCAGTCAAGGTGTTCCTTCATCATCCTTAGATACAGGGTCCTCCTCATCGATACGACATTCGTACTCTGTGCTATGAAATCCTCCTCAACAAAAGGCATGCATGATAGATTTTTGGTAGTTGCGCAGAGTATGGGTGTGACCGGGTACTTAGCATCAGGAACATGCATCCAGACACCCTCCGAGTCCATGATCCACACATCAGTGTCCTCCCTTGAGGCCTTCTGTTCTGGGAGAGGCCCGGTTTTGCGTGGAGTAGGTTGCGTTGGTTGCGTGAGGTGGATTTCCTCGGACCCCTTTTGCCCCTCTGATGCTCCTGAGATGGGGTGGTCTCCTCTGGGGTGCTCTCATAGCATTGAGGTGCCTCCCTGTCATGACTGCCAGAAGAGGAGCGCTCGATGGATTCTAGGAGACTATTTTGGCCTCGCTGATAGTGTCCCGAGAACACACCTCTCTAGCTACCCATGATGGTCTTTAGGTGTTTTCATGGAGCCATGGGGAGTTGAAGCGATAGAGAGGTGGGGGTCGGTATACTAATGGTGACTTGCTCCTTAGGGGAGTGCTTAATAAAGAAATGAAGCATGGATGTGCACGAATGTGTACTATGCAATAGGATAGCTCGCGGGCGAGGGGTGCGCAGGGAGGGAGTCAGCCTCTAAATGCACGCAACGAGGTGAATCTCTAAAGGCGAGGAAATAAAGAGGGGGTCATGTAGCCAGGGGGAACACCACGAGGAGCACGTAGCCTTGAGGGGAGCAGTAGGGTGGGTACCTAGTTGCTTGGCACTAATGTGGAGGCACACAAGAGGAATGACACGCAGCTGGTGGAACACGTCGAGAGACTGAGACAACAGTAGAATGGAAAGGGTGATGAAGAGGGCTCTGGAAGCCAAAATGAGCAGCAAGGGGATGACACAATGGGGAGAGACCTCGCCTTTTGAAGACTTGTGGCACAAGCGCAAATGCTGTGCGATTTGATGACATGACCGCAAATGAAAGTTGGGACAATTCTCATGGGGTGGCATGTGATTCAGGGTGTAGCAGTAGATCAGGTGCATCATGGAGCTCATGTATATGATTTCAGAGGGGGGGTTCCCCATCAGATTAGAGTTGGCAATGTAGGACTTTGTCAGCCTATGCATGGGATGAATTGGTTTCGCACGAGCGCGTCATGTCACCCACATCTGGGGGTTTTCCCTATGAACATTATTGTACATGGATTCTTCAATTATAGTGATATTTAATTTTCATATGGGTTTTTGTTACTTTCACCTACTTGAAATGGACCGAGGGTTTATAAGGAAATCTAACTCTGCACTTTTTCAATTTTTATGGGGTTTCTAGAGCTGCTATCATATGCCATATTACAATGGTGTGTCACACAACAAATTTCTATTCAATTAATGGTATATACTATTAATAAATTCAAACAATTTTGTACTCTTGAGTCATTTAAGTTATTAATTCTCCTTTTATTCTTCCATAGAGGACATTCCAGAAACAACTAGCAGGTTCCACAATGGTAATATTTTCTTCTCATTTCTATTAGAGCTTTTGAATTTTGAATCCTTTTTCCATTTACTCTATCACTCTTTTCTCAATAATGACGAATATATATTGTTGAAATTTTCAGAATTCCAAAACAATAAACAGTCCCTCTTCAACACAGAGAATAATTAAAAAAAATTCACTCACAGACAGAGTTTTCAATTCAGAAAAAAATTTCTATTTCATATAAAAAAAATTGCTGTTACAATACTTCTATCTTTCCACTGCTGGGAGATTACAAAATATGGTACTGCTTTACACACAGTGACCAAAACACTCTTCTCTGTCTCACACAGAGAAATACTCTGTTTCTGCTGTTCTGTGTAATTAAAAATTACAACTCTGTCTTTTACAAACAATACTTTGCTGTAAAAAACTATTCTCTGTCTCTCTGTTTTAACAATACGCTACTGTGCATATATGAAAAACATTACATATAAAAATACATGACTCTGCTGTGTATATTACAAACAGAAATATCTTCAGCCATAAATTGCTCAACCACTAAAAATATCACCGCTTCAATTCATTATGGCTGCATTAACTCTGTCAGCACCGTTCTAATAGCCATTGATAGCAAATTGACTTTCCGGCACTGTGATATTTATCCCAGCACTGCTGTGCTTCCATAAACTCTGTTTCCCACATTGCTGTGTTTTCCTTTTTTTTACTTCTGCACTGCTGTGCCTTTTTATAAAAATTACTGTGTATTACAAATAATACAACAGCCCCACGGGCTTTCTACATTTCATATATATTACATCACGGGCCTTTTTAATATATGTATGTCACATATATATTAAAAACAAAACAAATACCGTTAAACAATAAACCAACTATTGTATTAACAAATGCGTTATAATATTAAACCCGCAAGTCTTATATATATCATATGGGCCGTATGACATATGTGGGCCCCTGGCTGTTCCGAGGGGGTAAGAACCTCCGCCCACAAACTCTCATCGACCCCCGCGGACTTATTTGTGACTCCAAGATGTGGGCCCGGTTCCAATGGGGTTCAATGCCTCTGCGAGCTCTGCCTTATCGACCCTATCGGGAATTATGAACCAAAAAGCTAGTCCCACTTTGCCTTTTGTGTGGAGTGGGCGGTTGGTAATTAATGAATTCCAACACTCCCCCTTAATTTCAACTGCTGGGTTTTCTTGCATACCCAAGCATTTTCTGAAATATTCAAAGCTTTTCTGCGCAATTGGCTTTGTGAGGATATCTGCAAATTGATCCTCCGTTCTACAATGCTGTAAAACAATCTCGCCATTGCTTACCAATTCCCGTATGAAGTGAAACTTGGTGTCAATGTGTTTAGTCCTCTTATGAAAAACAAAATTTTTAGACAATGCAATAGCTGAGCTATTGTCACAAAAGATCACTGTCCCTTTTTCCTGTTCTTGACATAATCTTCTCAACATTTTCCGCATCCAAACTGCTTGACACACTGCTGCTGTAGCTGCCACATATTCTGCTTCTGCCGTAGACAATGCTACAATGGGTTGTTTCTTAGAAGCCCATGAAATGGCTCCTGAACCCATGTGAAAAACATAACCGGAAGTGCTCTTCCGATCATCTACACTTCCAGCCCAATCACTGTTCGTGTATCCAACTAAATATGAACATTCTGAAGTAGTATAAAAAATACCAAACCTCTTTGTACCTTTAACATACCTCAGAATTCTTTTTGCTGCTTGCCAATGTGCATCCTTTGGCTTTTCCATGAATCTGGAAATCAAACTAACAGCATGCATTATGTCCAGCCTAGTTGCAGTCAAGTACATGAGGCTGCCAACTACGCTCTTGTATAAACTAGGATCAAAATCCTTGTTGTTGTCCTCTCTGCTGAGTTTTAATCCCATCACTGTGGGAGTGATTGCTGCTTTGCACTCCTGCATGTTAAATCTTTCAAGAACTTCATTAACATACTTTGCCTGTGAGATAACAATCCCATTTTCATCTTGTTCTACTTCTATTCCCAAGAAGTATTTCAACAAACCCATATCAGTCATTTTAAATTCTTCTTTCATGACTGTTTTAAAATTTTCAATAAGGCAATCATCATTACCTGTAAAAATAACATCATCAACATACAAGACTACAATCGAGAATTTCTAGTCTTTTTCTTTGATGTAGAGGTGGGTTCTCCCTCACACTTTTCAAAACCATTTCAATTAGATATGACCCTATCCTCTTGTGCCCGCTCATTCCCCCTGCTTTAGCCCATAAAGAGCCTTCTTCAACTTACACACTTTGTGCTCTTGGCCTTTCTTCTCATAGCCGAGAGGTTGATCAATGTAAACCTCTTCCATTAACACTCCATTCAGGAATGTTGACTTCACGTCCATTTGGTAAACTTTCAACTTGTTTTGTGCTGCTATGGACAACACTGCTCTCACGGTTTCCATTCTGGCAACCAGTGCGAAAGTTTCCTCATAATCTATCCCATGTTTCTGCTTATAGCCTTTGACAACAAGCCTTGCCTTGTGTCTCTCTATCTTACCTTCAGCATTACTCTTGGTCTTGTAGACCCATTTAACACCTATGACATCTTTACCTTTTGGGAGTTCAACCAAATCCCAAGTTTTGTTCCTCTCTATGGCATTAATTTCCTCATCCATAGCTTCTATCCATTTCCTATCCTTGATAGCTTCTTCGAAATGAACAGGATCATCAACATGACAATATAAAGCAAACAAAGAATTGATACCTTCATTAGCTAAATCTTGTTCATAAATATCTTTCAAACTTCTGAATTTCTTACCTCTTTCAGTAGGTGTACAAGTGCTTGAAGAAGCACTTGAATTTCCTCCTTGTGGTGTGCTTGGAGAAGCACTTTCATTTCTTCTCAAGGGTGTACTTTGCGGTGTTGATGCTGCTGTTTGGGGATGTATTTCAGCCACCTCATCATCATTCTCATCATGAGATAAACAATGTTTAACATTCACTGTTTTCTCTATGCTTCCATCCCAAGCTTCCTCTTCAATGAACTGAACATCCCTGCTCACAAGAAACTTCTTGCTGGATGGGTTATATAACCTATATGCCTTGGATTCCTCATTGTATCCAATGAAAATACATTTCTCCCCCTTGCTGTCCAACTTCTTCCTTAGCTGATCCGGAATGTGTGCATAAGCCACACATCCGAAAACCTTCATGTGTGTGACACTTTGCTTTGCGCCACTCCATGCCTCTTCTGGCACTTTGTTCATGACTGCTTTTGTAGGACACCTGTTTAAAATATACGCTGCACAATGTACAGCTTCAGCCCAATAATCATTCGGCAAATGCTTTGCCTTTAACATACTCCTCGCCATGTCCATTATGGTTCGGTTCTTCCTTTCGGCTACCCCATTTTGCTGCGGAGTATATCTAGTTGTAAACTGCTTTTGAATACCATTTTCTCTACAAAAACGTAGAAAATATTTAGAGATATACTCACCTCCTCTATCAGTCCTTAGGACTTTGATATGCAGCCCACTTTGGTTTTCCACAAGTGCTTTGAAATTGCAAAATTTTTCAAACACTTCACTTTTCTTTTTCAAAAAGTAAACCCAAGTTTTTCTTGTAAAATCATCTATGAATGTTAAGATATAGTGGTTGTTCGCAAGTGATGGAGTTTGCATCGGTCCACACACATCCGAGTGGACAATCTCTAAGGGTGCTTTCGCCCTTATGCTTTTCCCGGAAGGAAAACTTTCTCTGTGTTGTTTCCCAAGAATACAACCTTCACAAAGGCTGTCCGGTTTTTCTATCAATGGTAAACCACTTACCATCCCTTTTCTGTTCAACAAATTAAGACCTCCAAAGTTGAGATGTCCAAATCTCAAGTGCCATAACCAATTGTCATCCTTTGGTTCGCTTTGGAAAGTTTCCTGTGCAACTGCTGCTTTCTCTTCGCCATTCTTCAAATCTGCTCTCATCCTGAGAGGGAACATCCTGTTCCTTGTCATCTTCACTTCAGCAATACACTGTTTGCTGAGTGGTTTATCCATGATGGTACAAACATCATTATCAAAGAAAACATTATACCCCTTATGGACAAGCTGTCCAACACTTAAGAGGTTACACTTCATTCCTGGAACATAATAAACATCCGCTATGGTTTTCTTTGCACCTAATCTTGTTAAAACATTTACATCTCCTTTTCCCATAACAGAAACTTTGCTATCAGTTCCTAGTGTGACTTGTGACTGCACACTTTCATCTAACATAGAAAACATTGCTATGTTTCCTGTCATATGGTTACTACAACCGGAGTCTAGAAACCATAAGTCTTCACTCTTTTCTTCAGCCATATTACAAGCTAAAAACAAATTACTTTGGCTGCTATTTTCTTTAGTGAAATTTGCACTAGTTTCACTTCTCATATCATTCTGCTTCTTCTTTCTACATTCATTAGCATAATGACCATATTTCTTACAATTATAACATTGGACATTGGACTTATCATACCTTTGTCCTTGTGCATTCTGCTGACCATTCTGTTGGCTGCTACCTTGGCCTTGATGCTGATTTGGATTGCTGCCCCTTCCTTGAGCATTTGCTGGACTGTTCCTTCCACCTCTGTTTTGGCTTCTGCCTCTTCCTCTTCCTTTGCCTTGCCCTCTTCCTCTTCCGAAGGACATCTGGGACTTAAAAGCATGTTCAAGAGATGAGTTCTCACTCCTACCCAATCTCTGTTCATGGGTAATCAGTGATGCATGTAGTTCATCCACTGAAAACTTTGTGAGATCTCTTGTCTCTTCTATGGTGGTGACAATCACATCGAATCTTGAGGGTAAACTTCTCAAGAGTTTTTCAACAATTCTCTTGTCCTCAAGAGTCTCTCCATGAGATCTGATTTGAGTGACCATTCCAATCACATGAGTGAAGAATGAGTCAATATTATCTGACTCTTTCATACAGAGAGTCTCAAAGTCTCTCCTCAGCAACTGAAGTTTTGCTGTCTTCACTTTTTCCATACCTTGATAGGCTATCTTGAGAGTTTCCCATGCTTCTTTGGATCTCTTAGCTGCTGCTATCCTTGGAAACACACTCTCATGCACTGCTTGATATAAAAAGAAAAGAGCCTTGGCATTTCTCTTCTTATTGTTCTTCAACTGTTCTCTTCCTGCTTGATTTAACATAAAAAATTCTGCTTCATCTTTTGGCTCTTCAAAGCCATCCTCAACTAATTCCCATAACTCTTGTGAGGTAAATAAAGCCCTCATAGTTATTGACCAGTAATCATAATTTTTTCCATTGAATTGTGGGAGATGGACATTTCCCAAACTCATACCTGTGCTAGAACCAGCCATTCTGCACTTCTAACTATGATAAAAACACTTGACTGTGTGTTTATAAATTAACAAACTGTTCTGCAACAGTGACACAAAACTTGTATAGAGAAATACCTTAAATCCTTTATGGGTGAGTCTTCACACTGCTGGAGAAGCTGCTGAAACAAAGAATTCGTTTCCTTCAGCTTATTTGACCTTCAAATAGCCTGGATTGGCTCCGATACCATGTTGAAATTTTCAGAATTCCAAAACAATAAACAGTCCCTCTTCAACACAGAGAATAATTAAAAAAAATTCACTCACAGACAGAGTTTTCAATTCAGAAAAAAATTTCTATTTCATATAAAAAAAACTGCTGTTACAATACTTCTATCTTTCCACTGCTGGGAGATTACAAAATATGGTACTGCTTCACACACAGTGACCAAAACACTCTTCTCTGTCTCACACAGAGAAATACTCTGTTTCTGCTGTTCTGTGTAATTAAAAATTACAACTCTGTCTTTTACAAACAATACTCTGCTGTAAAAAAATATTCTCTGTCTCTCTGTTTTAACAATACGCTGCTGTGCATATATGAAAAACATTACATATAAAAATACATGACTCTGCTGTGTATATTACAAACAGAAATATCTTCAGCCATAAATTGCTCAACCACTAAAAATATCACCGCTTCAATTCATTATGGCTGCATTAACTCTGTCAGCACCGATCTAATATGCATTGATAGCAAATTGACTTTCCGGCACTGTGATATTTATCCCAGCACTGCTGTGCTTCCATAAACTCTGTTTCCCGCATTGCTGTGTTTTCCTTTTTTTTACTTCTGCACTGCTGTGCCTTTTTATAAAAATTACTGTGTATTACAAATAATACAACAGCCCCACGGGCTTTCTACATTTCATATATTACATCACGGGCCTTTTTAATATATGTATGTCACATATATATTAAAAAACAAAACAAATAACGTTAAACAATAAACCAACTATTGTATTAACAAATGCGTTATAATATTAAACCCGCAAGTCTTATATATATCATATGGGCCGTATGACATATGTGGGCCCCTGGCTGTTCCGAGGGGGTAAGAACCTCCGCCCACAAACTCTCATCGACCCCCGCGGACTTATTTGTGACTCCAAGATGTGGGCCCGGTTCCGATGGGGTTCAATGCCCTGCCGGCTCTGCCTTATCGACCCTATCGGAATTGCCTTTGCCTGCGCTGTCCGCTGCCTTTTGTGGGCAGTTGGTAATTAATTCCAACATATATATACATGTACATGTTGCTTGGTTCATGCTAAAGTATTCTAGCTCCTTGTTGTTACTCACGTGTAACCTCTTTGATCAAGATTCTTAGTTTTAACACTGAGGTTATGCCTAATTCTTCCAGGTTGGAAAAATCCTTGAACCCTCTGGCTCCTTAATGAAAAAGGGCGTGCTAGCATATAGAACAGTGACAGGAAGTGTTCACAAGTTGTGATATTTTCTTTTTAAATTATATCTTGTTGGTTATTAGATTCTACCATTCGAAGGAAAACTCTATTACAGACTCTCTGTTTGTTCAAGGCTATGTATCATTAAAATTATCGTATATAAATAAGTATGTTTCCGTTCGAAGGAAATACTTTTTTTTTAACCTAATATTACTCCTGGGTTCTGGATATTGCTATTTATCCGAAACTATTTTTCTATGTAGTTACAATAAGAAAAGTTGTTATTTCCTACACAAAATTTTACATAAAAGTTTTATAATTATTCTTTCTAGCTGTGTTCTTTTATATACAAATGTATAATATTTACCCTTTACAATTTTGGAGTTTGTTATTTTAGTTATACAATGATATATATATATATATATATATATATATATATATATATATATATTCCTTTTATATGTAAATTTAATACTGTTACTCATATTTAGTTTTCTACCATCATATCCTTATAAGAGTGGTATGATGTAGAGTATTCAAGCCTATATAAAAATTGTATGTTCTCTTAAGCTTCCAATACGTTGTACATGATTCTCAATTCTTCTTTTTACCGATTTTCTGTTCTTGATAATTCTATTCACCATAGAAATGATTTATTTAGCTACCATTTCATAATTTTAATTTTTATTTAATTGCATTCGCATGGTTGTATTGAATATTTCGCGCATTTCCAACATATACCCGTTGTTCCTACTCTCTATATTTTTCTATTAAATTCAAAACTGTAAAATGATAAAAATAAAACTTCTTTATATATTTTCCTTTCTTTGTTTAAAACATCCCATTTGGTGTTTTCTGAAGTGAGTGTTTCCTGGTACTGGATGTTAGATATTTTTCCTTTGATACTTCCATAGTTTATGGTTTTTCGAACTCAAATTCGATTTCTTCAACTTACGAAGGAACATGTTTCTCTACCAAGGCACACATCAGTTCTGAACTAGGTCATTGAGAACCGATTGCCGAGTTCCTTCTCGGTAATTTTATTTAAGGGTTATCTAATTGTATAAAGACAAATTCTAGATTATGGAAAGTGAATTTTTAGGCCTTTGTGCCTTTCGTAAGAGACAAAAATTCCTTAATGAAGATTAGTTTCAATAGATAATACATATACAAAATTTCTTCTAACTCCAATGTGATTCACTGTCAACCTCTAAATCATTCTATTTAGTCTTCGTACTATCCACTAATATCTGAAATATAATATAACTAAACATTCAGGCATGGTTAAAAAAAAACATCTTGTTGTATGAACAACAAATTTCTACAACATAATTCTTCCATTACTAATGCTAACATTAAATTATCCAAAGCAAAGAAATAATCTGAAAATATATAAGGCAATCAAAAAAATACCATACGTAGAAATACCGACTTGGATAATTATTTGGGATATTGATATCTAAACACTTGTCTCCTCCCAACCATGGCACACCAATTACTGCTTGTCCCCCCAAGCAAAACTAAGCATGGAATTCTTCTCTAGTATATTTCTTACTACTTTTCTTCAGTCTTTCCAATTCCGCTCTCTTACAAATTATGACACAAAATCCAGTGAAATTCTAGAGATAATATCCATATACCACTCTTTTGGATGGTTACTAACTCCCTCCACCTAACCAACAAGTGTCAGGTAGTTAACTGCTCATTAATGAGCCTTTTTTTCCCGCTTCCGAAGACAACTCCCTATCTTCTAGGAAACATTTAATTGGCCAATATCATAATTTCAGAAATAAATCTAATCACCCATATTGGATGCCTAGGACTTGTTTATGGATAAAATAATAATTTCCAAAATAAATTGTATCATTTTCTATCTTTCAGCCATTTGTACTTAACTATCGATTTCCTTGTTTTTTTCCTTTGTCATAAAATGGAAACATAATTACAACTTTACAATAAGAAAATTTACAACAATTATTATCAACAAAATTACTGATAATTTAAATATTTCTCTATCTTTTAATGTAGCATACTAAATAAAAATTAAACTTGTCCACATTTAATTTCAATGACATCATTAAGCTGAGGTATGCCACAAAATCGAAACACAAATATGTCGTCTCCCAAACTCAACAAACGAGGCTCAAATTCATAGGAGATGTAAAATTCACGATACTCCAAGGGCATAACCCTAATAAAACTCTAAGAACCATACTCACAATGCACCACACTAAAACTCCATAGACTTAAACAACCCCTTAAACCACACCCAAAGATAATTACCAACAATGTCTTTGTCACAATATTTCAAAATATATTAAAAAAAGGGAATTACCAATTAAGATTACAAACATCTAATTCCCCAAGAAAAAAATCAACATGGACTTGCAAGAGAAGAAGCGATACAAGACCCAAAATAGATTTTGCACCTTTAAGGAGAAATGGAAAACCCTCATACTAGAACAAAACAGAGAAATTACTATGATACCAACAACCACAATCAACACTGGGCAAGGAAATGATATACCTGCAGAGTCTTTAACTTGTATAATCCAATTCGAAAGAATCACCACTAGTTCGGAGACTTGCCCATGCTCCGTAGTATGCAAGAATAATATGAAAAGCATTGACTTAACTCACTCATTAGTCTAACTAAGCCTTTAGATGTGGACATCCCTAAATCACCATAGTGAAAAATGGTACCAATGAAAATAAAGTAAAGGAAAATCACTCAGAAGAAGAAAAAACTCACTTCACCAACATACCACAGGGAGCAGGGTGAGGATATCACCTCACCACCACAACACTACACCACGTACCTTCGCTACCCTAATTCTACCACCATGCATTTATAGTGAGAGGACATAAGATTATCAATAGAAGCCCAGGTTCCTGTTTCATGGCATGACATGTCAGAGAATAAACAAGTGTGAGCATGATACACTCTTCACCATAAATTCCCTCCATATATTACACCCCCATTAGGGAACCCCCATCAGAGGGTGTTTTTTCTTCTTCAATAAAAGTATACAGACTCTGTAGTTCTTCAACCAATTTTGTAGGTTGTTAAGGCTCATCCAAATTCATACTCTTAAATCAACATCCCATATTGGAAAAAATATCCAAAACCCTGTTCCATGTCTTTCTCACATGTTGCACAATTACATACTCCAAGTTGTCAAGAAAACCGCTAATGTTGTTCACCACCCCCTCTAATCTCTAGCTCTATACAATTTTAGAATAAAGTTTCTAGTGTAAGAGTTCTTTCAAACATTTTATAGATAACTGAGAATCACCATCAACTTGGAGCAACTGAAATACCTCTTGAATGGCCAATTGTAAACCTTTCTCCAATACCAAACATTCTACCAAGTTATTACTTTCAAACCTACAATTCATCATAAAAACCCTCAAAGGGATAGAATTCACATTAGGAACAATTCTTCCAAACCATGGAAGACGAAGGTTTCCCTTTAAGGCCCAGTCAAAGAGTAATTTAATAAAGTTACACAGAGGGGGGAAATAAGAATAATTTGATGAAAAATAAGCAACTTGCTTCGACCCAGAGTGTGTAGGGAACATTGCTTGATCCAATTTAAGGTTCCACAAAATAACAACCTTTGTCTTATCCAATTCTTAGTTAGTGGAAGACCATTGAAAATTATGAGCGTTTCCCTTAAATTTGAGAGGAATAGATAACTGATCATTGTAGATGTTCATTTTCTGCTTAAAATTCCCGCCATTATGTTGCTTATATAGATTCCATAATGTAAACCAGTCACACGGTTCAAAGCCCTATTAATTATAGGATTATTAAACTTGAAAAGTTTCCAGTGATCGAATATTGTAGAGAGATTTGTGTGATTAGGTCGAGCCATACCAAAGATGTTAGTAAGAATATCCCATACCTATAAGGTGAATATACATGAAATGAATAGGTGGTCCATAGTCTCCCCTGCTTGAAGATATATCAAGCATAAATAGGGTCCTTCATAACCTTTCTTTCGAAATATATCACAAGTGAGAACTTTGCGCCAAGAAATTGAGCATAGAAAGGTTGAAATTTTTGGTCAACATATATATTGACCAAATCCAATTCCATATTTTCTCCTTCTCCATATTCAAATGATCTGTAGTAATCAAATATTCCCCTTTTAAAGAGAAAGAGCCAAGCAGAGGTTTTCCCTATCTTAGAGTGCCATAATCGTGAGAGAGAGAATATAATCATCTTCTCTCTTAATTCCTATTGCAAAGCATACCAAGGCAAGTCCTGTGGAGAAGTGGGTCATTACTCCTTATTATGCCATATTCTCTATAATCTTGTACCCTCCATAGGTTTCCAGTAATCATAAACCTTAAAACCCAAACTAGTTGTAAAATATTTGAGGTCACAAAATTGTCTTTTTCCTTCAATCGTGGCATCTATTTTCGAGTATCATGCCGAAATTTAGCCATCTCCCCACCTTTATTTCACATAAGGCAGTTTTACAAACTATTTATCTACATTCATGCACGCAAACCCATAAATTGAAGCCACCAATGGTTGTGTTATAGCACAATCTCTCTTCCCGTTTCATTAACAGAGCATATTTACGCGACCAAATTTGTTTCCATAATTCATTTCCTCCCCTCACTCACAACCACTCTAGTTTGGCTCAAAATTCTTTTCCCAACAATTCAAGGTCCCATAAACCCAATATTTCTGCCAATTTTGTTTTAACAAGTTTCTCCCAACCCACTAAGGACCAACGCTTGGCTTTATTTGAGCCTCACTAAAGAAAATTGCACCATAATGTTTCGAGCTTGCAACAAACAATCTTAGGTATCAAAATAATAGCTAGTTGATATACTAGGAGAGACTACAATATAGAATTTGTGAGAATTATCTGACTTGCAAAATTCAGTGCTCGAAAAGTCTAATTGTTTACCTTGGTGGACATTTCTGTTAATAGGTCTTCCCAACATGAAATTAAATTAGGATATAGGGCCGTAGGTATGCCCAAATATTTTTATGGGAGTTGGGTCTACGGAATTCCAAAACATGAGTTAAATGGCACTGAATAGATTCCTTATAATTAAAGAAAAAAATTGGTTTTCTCCTTATTAATAAAAGTACCAAAGGCTTCCATAAAATATTGTAATATTATTTGAATTCCTTTACCCTCCTTAAGAATGGGAAGACAAAAAAAGAAGACATCATCAACAAATTGTTGATGGGTGAGTGGAATATCATCACCAAACAATCGTAAACCTTTGATGTAAACCAATGATCATGAATGTGAGAAAAATATTCCAAGGCCTTCCATAGATAATATAAATAATAAGGGGGAAAGGGGGTGTTGCTGTCTCAATGCTAAAAACGATTTAAACGTAGAGGACGAAGAGCCATTAACTAGAATTCTGAAAAAAGGGGAGGGGATGAGAGAAAATAAAAGAGATCAAATTCCAAGAAATCCTAAAAGCATCCAAAACCTATAACAGATAGTCCCTCAGATAATTACTTTATTTGTTATACTTCACCCTCTTTCAACCACTATACTTGGGACTTCTACCTCTAGATAATTTCTTCATGTTTTCTTCGTTTTTCCATTTTATGTAAGGTCGTGCCTTCCTTAATAACTAACTCCAAAGTTCTCTCTTCAAGAATCATATGTTGTTTCAGCGCAATCACCTACTCCTCCAGTTTCGATTTCTCTTCAAAAATATTCCCAAATTATTCTTTATTCCATAATTTAATTTGAGATTTAATGCCTTAAGTTCAAAACATGCATTTTATTCTTACTAGATAATAATCTCCCACAAACCTTTTATTTTATCTATGAATTGTGGCACTTGGAACCAAAAAATTTCAAAGAGAAACGAGTGATTCTTTGGTGCTTCATTTAGGTAAATTTGTAATCTGGCCGACCAATGATCTGACCCAATATAAAGCATGATGGATGCTTCTACAAAGATGTCTTTGTGCAACACTTCATATAATACAAAAAAATGATCCAAGTGATTAGATACTTGATTATAACTGTGATGTGGATTAGGCATGAGGTTTAGTCGTATTCCAATCCAATTTCAATCAAGTACAAGGAAACTCCGTAGAAGCCCTACCCAAGCACTGATTCGTCTAGCTACAAAAATAATAAAAATAATTAGAAAAAAACATTATTGTTAATATAAATTTTTTATAAACTTATTAATTGAATTTAAATATGAAATTCTAAAATATAATATCTATGAATATGAGTCATTATTTTAATTTATATATTAAAAAAATTATAAGTATTATTTATATTTGTTGGACACGTAATCTGAAAAGGGTTTTGGGTGTGGAATGTGAAAAATCGTTAGAGTCGAAGAGACCACTTGATAAATGAACACCAAGGGTCATAAACATTGTATAAATGTATACCATTATGAATAGTAAAATAATTCAACGATTATATTAATTTTATTATCCATTATTATTTTTTTTTAACATAATACCGACGTGAGTGATTTCCTGTCCTACTCAAGTGTGAGCCACTTGTTTTTGTGGCCTTTGTAGACCTGCACTCTCCTCTTTGTTGGTTATGTGAATTTCTAAGCATTTTTCAGATCATAGTTTGTTACCTCTTTCATCTCTTCCATTCCTCTATCACGAGAAGACCCGTACTTGCGATTGTGGAGAGGGATATTGCAAGACCTATCCCTCTCTACCAATGCAACACCCTAGTGCTCTCTATCAATTTCATGCTCCTCTTTAGACTTGTTCCTACAAACCAATGTAACTGGTGGACTCTTTCTCCATTCTACATTTAAACATTATCTCAGCATTTGAATAGTTCATTAATTCATTGACACATTATGATTAAGTGATCATATCTGTCTCTCAATTATTTGTTGATTTTTTCATAGAGTATTAGATAACTTTGGATGAATATCGAACGTTGGTTAAGGAATACAAAGCACCTTTATGCATTGAGTGTATATGTAGTGAGTGTATTCTCTCTTTGGATTTTCACTTGCGTTGAATCACTAATTTGGAGGTCGGTTGAATGTATTGTGTTTGAAAAGTGAGAATGTTCATAGTGTGTACACTGTTTGTGTTGTCCCTTTTCCTCGATTCATGGTCTCAATGCGCTCAATAGGTACATGTGTATAGAATGTGTTTGCCTTGGTTCATGTTTCTCTCCATATGTGTTGAAATTGGTTGATATTATATGCTAGTTCCTATTCTCTGTGCGTGGTTTGAAACTCGTGGTTAGTGCGTTCGTAAAGTATTTTTGATGGAAAATGGTTTATATAATCTTTGGTATATATTTGAGTTAAGAATAAAAGGAGAATCGATCGCATTTTGGTATCTTAGTGCTATCTGCAAGCTAGAAGCCATTGGTACTGCTAGAAGCCATTGGTACTGAGTGTATAGTTGTATGTTGTTGAGTGTCTTTATCACTATTACTATCTTCGGGCCTATGCATTGAGGGAAATACCTTTGAAACCGTCTATTGTCCTCTAGACAACATAGTTTTTATTGGTGTTCCTTTGGTGAGGTAGATTAAAATACTTACTACTAGGTGGAAATAATGTATTTTAGAGTTGATACAGAGTTATCAAACTCATTTATTTTGAGAGAAGCAAGCATCATGAGAGATTAGTGTGGGTGGTTTAATAAAAAGTCTCATATTTCAACAGCCATAAATTAAATTCATAGCTTGAATATAGAGGGTTTAGTTTGTGCTCTACATCCATAATTGTGCTCTACTATGAAAAATAGTTTCTCAAGTTGATCACAACAGAGTAATACAAAGACAGAAGGGGATATCGAAATCCTAAAATTTTGACATCATGTGGACCACATATTCACACAAAGTAAAGTGGATTAAATTTCAGGAAACATCAAGTCGTGAATGGTATAATATTGAATGGTACGATATTCACTGGCCCAAAAAGTGAAGTTACCTGCAATATCTCTAGTTCCCAAAAGAGGGCACGACATTATATTACCATTAAAGAAAAAATATAAACTTAATTTCCCGAAGAGAGTTTTGAGTGGCAAGTGAATAAATTTTTAGACTTGTGCAATGTCGTTATGACCTTTGGACGAATAGTCACAACTATATACGTTTGGAAGCTATTTTTTTTTTTTCTGTATGCTTATTGGTGTATTTTCAGTTGAAGCTTTCTTTTGTTAATAAAATGATGACACTTGATGGATTATTAGAGTTATTAAATACTTTAGTACACTACACTAGTAATGATGCAATGAAAAGCAAGTAGGATTTTCTTACTGATATTCAAAGACGATTGAAAAATGCACAAGAAAAGGTCGAGTTTTTGTAGCTTGAATCACAACTTCAACAAGATGAGTTGCTATGTAGTCATCATTTTGAGCTTGTTTTTTTTAGAATAATCCCTTTTTTAGTATGAAGTTGGGTCCCATCAGCAATCATAGATTGATAAAATCAGTGATATTGAGGTTGATTCCTATCATGTGTCCAATGTGAGAGTATATTTGCACACAGATGTAGAAATTCAACCTGCACTTCCCAAGCACATCATCAGACCTTGGGAAGAGCTTGTCAACAAAAAACACATAACTAGTATTGGATATGACAAGGATTTGTACTTTAATATTTCATATAACTCAAATCCCATCAAATTTCAGAGAGCTATATTTATTCAATACAACTTGATTTCTTATACTCCTCTTCCAAAACAACAACAATGGATTATAAAATGAAAACATTGTGGGAGAGTTGGCCATGTGTAAGATCACTTTTTTGATCTTCAACCATGTGATAATTGTGGTAAGCACACTCAATATTAAAATAAATGCTTAAGAAACAAGCCTCCTGAAAGAATGAAGAGTCACCATGGATGGACCACTTATTGGCAATGGTCTTCAACAACCAAGAAGATATTTCACGCATACCACATAGTTTTTTCTCAAGTATTGAAAAGTCTTGTAGTTGAGTTTTTTTCATTTTCTCACCTTGTATATGACAAGGGGAAATTGATGGTTATCTACAAGTTTCAAAGGAAAATAAAACGAGCTTGAGAAAAAGCGTCAACCTATTTCCTAATCCTAGAGTTGGAATCAACCATACCCGAATTGAAAGTTATATCCAAATATTCCCTTAAAACACTGCAAGTTGAGACCTCAATGGTATCCCTTTTTAGAAAACTTCATCTAGAAGAAGACTTCAACTTCTAGTCAGATATGGAAGAGTTCCAGGAATTGCATCAAGTGTTCCAAGTGGAGACCCCAATCGTCTTCCTTTTCAAAGGTTTAGGGAGCACTTATTCTAGCACAAGACTTCATCTTCTATCCAAATTTGGATGAGATCTAGGAACTACACTAAGCATTCCAATATTAGTGGTCATATTTAAACCACCACTTGTTGAGACCTCAAGTTATCCCACCATATACCATCATTTTAGGGAGCACATTCATCCTATTATTATGTAATATCCCCAATACCACCATGAAAATTTTAAAAATTCTCACACGCAAACACAAACACACACACACAAACACACACACATTTTTTGTTAATGTGTGGATGTGAACTCAAATATTTGAATTAGGAGGTGGTTAATAGTTTCCCAGGAAGTAGTTATAAAGCGATGATAGTGATTAATTCATTCCCCCTTGGAAAATTTTAGGAGGAGGTTACCATTTTCACTTCTAATGACATAAAAAATATCGATCTATATTATGCTTTTGAGTTTTAACTGAGATAATTTCACACATTTAATCCATAAATTGTTTCGATCTTCCTCCCTTCACTCTGCAATTCATAGTGGTGCCTCATTATATCTTGACAAATTTCATCTCAGGTTTTTTGAGCTTAAGAAAGGGAGGAAATCCATTTGTTTCATCTGATAAGAATCAGGTGATGGAGGAATTGGGGTTTGCATGTCATGTATGTCAGATTCGTCGGTGTAGATTTCAATTGATTTAATTACTTATATTCTTAATTCATTGGGACTTTGGGCTTGCGGAGTAGAGTGCCATCATAGAAGGCCACATAGATGATTCTTGTCTCCTCACCATGTGGAAGAAAAAGCCAGAATATACCATAGACATAAGTAACTACATATTTTTCCGTGGTTTAAAATATTTCATGAATTTTGGTGATCAAATATCAAGTCAACGTGAAGGAATATGTAGTTTTTATGTGTAGAAATATTAGAATATTTCATTTGGAAAAAATATGTAGTACTCATGGAGAGAAAATAAGTAATGGATTTTTATTTGAAAATAATATATATTTATTGTGGGTTTATTTGAAAAATAACACATTGTTTTTGTGCTTAGTAATGGTGAAAAAAAAGGTATAATGTTGTTCTTGCATGCAAAGATAGAAATAATCATGGTGATTTATTACTGAAAAAAATATTTAGTTCTTGGGCAGAAAAAGATGGGTTAACGATGCTATTTTATTGAAAAATGTTGAATTATTCTCGTGCCTAAAAATTTAAATTAATCGTGTTATTATCTTGAAAATGTTTTCATGGTTCTTGTGCGAAAAAAAGATAGGTTGAATTTTACATTTTCTTGTAAAATAATATGCATTTATTTTTCTAATTTTCTTGAAAAAGAATATGTGCTTATTTTTCTAGTTTCGTGAAAAAGAATATGTGCTTATATACACAAATAAAATAGCTATTTGGTTAATTTTCTTGAAAACTAATATGTGCTTATAAGCACATAGATACAAGTTATTCTCCTAATTTTCTTGAAAAAGAATGTGTTTATATGCACAAAAATAATAACTATTATGTTATATTTCTTGAAAAAGAATGTGTGTATATGCACAAAAAAATAGCTATTGTGTTAGATTTCCTGGAAAAAGAATGTGTGTTTATATGCACAAAAATAATAGCTAGTGTTAGTTTTCTTGGAAAAAAACATGTGTTTACATGCACAAATATAATAGTTGTTGGGCTAGTTTCTTTTGGAAAAGAATATATATTTTGATGCACAAAGATAATAGGTATTGTGTTAGTTTTATTTTAAAAAATATATGGGTAGTTGCAGTGGTTTTTCTTTTGGGAAAGGATGTGTTCTTGTGCGAAGAAATAATAGTAGTTGTGTTGATTATCTTTTGAAAATTTTTCACTCTTCTTGTGTGAAAATATAGTGTTAACCATGGCGATTGTTTTAAAATGTTACCATGTTCTTATGGGTGTTGAAAAATGTAACTAGGCTCAATCTTCATAATTATCACTATACTTGTATCATTATATATTTCATCGAAAAGGAAAAAGAATAAAAAGAAAAAATATTATTTTGATTATTTTTTGCTAGTTAAAGCACATTCTTCAAGCTCTTAGGGTGATTTGGGTCAAGAAAAAAATGTTATTGAATTAAACTGCATTTGGACTATTTGTAAGAAAAAGAAAGAAATATTTTATTGAGTAAAAAGAGTCAAACTGCCCCCACAAGATCAAGTTGGCCCTCCAGCACATATTGGTATAGAAGAGGAACCTATTTGGCCATCTGGAAAACTATATATATAATATAATTCGAGCTCATTTGATCATTCATCCATCCAATTTTATTTTTGCGCAGAAGAACGAGAATTTTAGCGAAGAGAAAGGAGAGAAAGAGAGAAGTCAAAGGAGAAAGAAAGTTTATTTTTCTATCCTAGTTTTTTGTCCACATGTGCGAGTTTCTGAGGAAACTTCTATGGTATTACAAGACCAAAATTATAGGGACGATATTTTAGGGTGAGATTTTAGGGATGTCGCAATTTCAGAGATTGGCCATAATTCATATGTTTGACCTAGATTTACTTTGTTGACATTGACCAACAAGAAGAAAGTTTGAAGGCGGGCTGACTTAGGGCATCTGTGGAAGTATTGGTCTTGATTTTGGGTCTTGGATATCTCATTTTGATATGATTCTATAAGAAGAAGAAATTTTCTAGGTTTTCCCCCTTGTGGGGTTTTGGCCTTATCTTGGAGAGCCTACATCATGTGTTATTTTATTTCTTTGTGATCTTCATGTACATTTTGGTAATTTCTTAATGAAGAAGAATATAACATAATAATACAAAATCCAACGAACACTCACATGTAGTTATCATAAAATATAAAACAACCCTAATTTGTCTATTTTTTTTTTCTCAACATGGTACCATGGGTAAGGTTGAAGGAAAGAAAATTTCAAGATCACTTCCAATTCCTTTATTTGTAGAAAATAATACAACAATCATCTCTCCTAAAGGAAGCAAATATATCTCACAAAAACATCATTGAAGGCACTTGTTCTCACTCATAAACATCATAAAATTCTCACTCACTCACCCAACAATCTTGCACATCTATATCAACACTATGAAGGACATCTCTATATTAGAGATCGAAGCTTAAAATTTTCTATCACTAATTTGGAGTTGAAGCTCAACGAAAGATTTGAAAATTTCATAAAATATATCCAAACTCCTATAATAGTATATCTTATATGGAATCTAAAGGTACTAATCATAATTGAATTGGGGGAAAAATTGCTAAAAAATTAAAGTGCTAAGAATCGCTCAAAACCAGAATGACCACAAAGTGATCATCACGCTGAATCCAACGAACTTCGTTTCATAGGAAAACAACTCCTTATGTGAAAATTAGAGCTTGTTTTCCATTTTTACAAACATCTAAAATTTGTGCAGAATTGACAGTATGATGACTAGATAGCCTAGTCAGAAAAAATTATATTCCAAGGAATATTCGTTGAAATATCCCTCCAGTTCATCCTATGAGCTACTGAAAAGTGTCATTTCGGGATTGGTTGATGAGGTTGGTGATTTGTTGTAATGTGATTGGATGTTGGAGGACCAATTAGGTGAGGAAACGTGGCAAGCCTAGAGACCACCATGTGCCCCCCCAAGGTTGAAATGAGTGGTCTGTTTTCGGATAAAAAATTATGGAGGTGCCAGGGTTTGACCCCAGGAACTCCCCCACAACATGCGCACAACTTACTGCTTCTACTATACATTCGGTATTAACAAAATATGGAGTCCATACATATTTATGTTTTACGTATGGTAATGGTGGAGGTAAGCAGGGGCCAACCCCCAGTCCACATGTATGTTATGATAAACCACCAGAAGAGATTTAAACAAGCAAAATATTAAGACATAAACCCCATTTAATTAATGGTTAAGCTATGTTTTATTTACCCATAATCCATATTAAAGTGTGCTAATCCAAATATTTAATACAGATTAATATAAACATGGATTAAACACTTAACTTTCATTAAACTCCTGCATAGCAATACTCATGAATTAATTGGCGAACCTCTCAAATTGGCAGAACTGCCAGTTTTAACTGAAGTTAGCCAGCTTAGTGAAGCAGTTAGTGGAAGAAATTGAAAGAGGCATAAATTTTTCCCAAAGAGTCGAAATTTGACTCAGTAAGAACCCAAAGAGGGGTATTAGGGGTGTCCCAGAGCCATTGTAGTAGGTTTGAGAGCTATTAGAGCTCCAGAAATGACTGTACTCAAACATTTAATCAAATAATCGAAGGGGCCAAGCCATTGAATTTGGTCCAAGGAGATGTAGCCAAGGAGGGGTGAACTCCTTCATCACTCTTGTGTAATGTGTGTTGTGTGGTGATTATTTCCTACAATTTATTTTGTTTTTTATGTGTTTTTAAAGCTAATTTACTTCATGAATTTCTCATAAAAGACACACAAATTTGGCACATAAACCCTCTCGTAACCTTCCCATTTGACACAATCCTTAAGAACACTTTTATTTATGATAATGAGGAATCTAGCACAACAAAATTAGTTTGTCCATATTTAGATCAAGTAGGTATTAGAGCACAATTTAGCTCATTTTAGCCCAAGTTTATCTCAGGGTTTTCAAAGGTTAGCTATAAAATTAGTGATTGGTTTTGTATTTGTATAAGGACAATTTAACTGTGTGCAAGTTTATGTGTGCAAGATGAAGAGAGGAGAAGGTCAATATTGAGGACCCAACTCTCAAATAATAGCAAAAAAGTTTTTTTATGCATTGCAAGTGTGATGGAAACTTCATCAAGCATTGTTTCTAATCAATATTCCTTAGCAAGACTCTCTGGCGAAGAGATGTTGTAGAATCTCTTCATCATGAGAGATATGGTGCAAGGTATGGTTGAAGATAGGAAGGAGAGCAGTAGGCTTGATGAGAAATTGATGGCCATGAAGTAGGAGAAGCAAGAGCTTCTTGAAAATATGCAGAAGATGGAGACCCAGCTCCATATTGCAAATGAAACCATAACAAAGATGCATGAGATGGAGATTCAACTCCATGATTCCAAGGAAACCCTAGCCAAGTATGTGCATGAAAATGAGGCATGAAAATCAATTTTATCTTCAATTTCCTCTCAAGATGAATGTTTTGGTGTTTTTGAAAGACACAACAGAGGAATAGGGTCCAAATTGTTAAAAAAAATGGGCTATGAATATAAAGGGTTACAGAAACATGCACAAGAAATTATAAACCCTATTATTGTTGAGGGAAGGTCTAGGTACATGGGTCTAGGTTTTGGTGAACAAGATAAAGCAGAGCACTCAAAAGCTATGGAGAATTTTGGAATTTTCTCAATAAATGCTTCCATTACATATTCACTACCTCAAGATTATGTTTGTGGAGAATACAAAAAGTTCACACCCACTGTTGAAGAGATTTATTTTAGCCATGCAAGTAGTGGTTATGGACAACAAGAATATGGAGAATGCTCCAAAGCCAAAGAGTCTCATGAAGGTGTTTCAAGAAAGACTTTCATTACATGTTTATTACCTCAAGCTTGTAAACTTTGTGTTCATGAGGAATGAAAAATTTTTACACCCACTTTGCAAGAATATGCTCATAAGCATTCAACTAATGAAAATGGAAAACAAGAGGATGTTGAAAGCTCTAAAGCCATTGAAGCCATTTTTGTTGTTCCGAAGTGTTCCACTACCTCATCAAATTCACCTCTTGAAGAAGGCGACAAAGGTGAATGTGAAACATATAAATATTCCTTCAATCAAGTTTCTTTTAATTATGATAAACATGGAAAAGCCTCACATAAGATTTGGAGAAAATTTACATCTTCTTTTTGTGGTTTGAATAACCATACTGTTTCGAGGTGTTGGAAGAAGATTTCCATACACAGGAAAATTTCAAAACAAAGCAGACAGAAAGCCAAAGGTCCAATGGACAATGAAAATCATGTTGAAAAGAAGATGCAATTATTTTTCACTCATTTCCATAAGTAGGGTCATCGTGTAGACAAGTGTTGCACTTTGTATCGAAGAAGTCATCCACGACATTTGAAGAAGGTGGAGAGAGATACTGAAAATAATGAAAAATAGGATTCCATTGTTGATATGGGTCAGGATGATACACATGATGAAGTGAAGCTGAAAGAAGCGCCATTGAAGTGGTTTGGAAAGAGTGGTTAGATTTATTAACCAATTAAGGCCTTGCATTAATTTTAGTAATTGATGAAAATATTTCCTTATTGATTCATTTCCTTGTTATTTGAATGCATTTCTTTTCTCTTGAAAGTATGCTGCATATTCCATGAAGCAAGACGTTGGAAAAGTAGAGTTATGTTGATTCACTTAGATGCAACAAAGATGGAAATTTGTAGTTGCAATTTTCATGTGAATACATTTCTTTTTCTATAGAATTCATGTTGCATGTTTATGTGAGGAAGGTGTTTCAAAGTGGAGTATGTTGACTCACTTTGTTACAGAAAATTTGGTCATTTCATATCTTTAAGTACTTGTACATACCAATGGGATTCTTGTACTTGTGATTGTTACTTGCGAGAGAGTTGAGAATTGTATACATGCATGAGAGTTTGTGTGTGTGAACAGTGGAATTTTTTATAGTTTCATTGTTCTTGAACATACATGAGTGATCGAATTGTGTTGGTTGATTACTTTTTTAACATGTATGTTGTCAACTTGAGAGTGTTGATCATTTGCACATGCATGGGTGATCGACTTGTGTTGGTCGATTTATTGTTACATGTATGTCTTATCAACTTGGAAGAGTTGATTTAGTCTCCAAGAATGAAAGGGAGATGTTGATGAATTGTTTCATGTGATGTGAAATTATTTTTTGTTTGGGAAAATAATCGTCCAATGTTGTACATGCTTTTTTTTGACGTAAGAGTCAATGGATTGAAGACGCATGTTTTTTCGACTTGTGTTTGGTTGTTGGGTTTGTACACCAAGATGTAAGAATGCATGGCGATGTAGACCAGATGTGACATTTGTTTCTTTAAAGGAGAAAAAGGAAGAGGTATTCAAGTTGTATTTCTTGCATGATGTGTTTTTCAATTTAATGGTTTTTCTTGTGACAAGATGTCTCAGGATTTTTGAAGGTCCATTCTTCAGCGAGAGGCTCATGATTTTCCTTCATTCTCAAATCATGGCATGAAAAACATGTCAATACTAGAGGATGATGGAATTAAGAAGCAGAAATAGGGACAAGATGATAAAATATTGTAGCAATAAAAACAACCCTTTTTGTAGACCATATTATTCATGATGCCAAAAAGCAAAAGAGATGGCAAAGGCATTCTTCTAGATGTGGAATTTGGTACCATGGAAGCAAAATAATGGACATTTAATTTCTAGAGATTACTGATATTTGAATTCATTGATGTAGTTCACTCAGATGGGCTTAAATTGGAAAAGAGTTACAAAGGAGAAGTTTTAATCAAATGCATGTTTATGAAAAGGAGGAATGGGATTCTTAGTGCGAAGGCCATCTGTCAAGCTTTCCAAGCAGAGAGATATCTCTTTGTTACAGTGAGATATTTTTCATTAGTCAAAAAGCATCCAGCAAGGGTCAGCAAGGAAAGGAGGACATTGGTTGAAGTACCAAGACATTTGCAAGAGTAGGCATGTCAAGGAACCATACTCATTGTCATGAATGTTTTTCCAAGTATAATCAAGTCGATAGAATTTAGAAAGGTGAAGAAGATTAAAATCTCATCAGATAACCATCTTTTGTGGATCTAAAATTCTTTTAGTGGGAAGGAGTGATTAGAAATTGAATTGGGGAATTTTTTTTCTAAAAAATGAAAGTGATAATAATCACTCAAAACTTGAACGATCGTAATATTCTCATCGCTCTAAATCTGACGCACTTCGTTTCATCGAAAACTGACTCTATATGTGAAAGTTAGAGCTTGATGTCTGTTTTTACAAACAACAAAAATATGTGCAGAATTGACAAGATGATGATTGGGCAGCCCATTTAGTAAAAACAATATTCCAAGGAATATTCCCAAAATATTCATCTAGTTTGTTCTATCAGGTACTAACAATTTTCATTTCGGAATTGGTTGATGAAGTTGTTGATTTGTTGCAATGTGATTTGATGTTAGAGGAAAAATTAGGTGAGGGCATGTGGCAAGCCTGGAGACCACCATGTGCCCCCCAAGGTTGAAAGGAGTGGTACATTTTCAGATAAAATTGTATGGAGGCACCAAGCCTCGACCCCGCGGCCTCCCCCACAACACGCACACACCTTATTGCTTCCGCTATATGTTCAGTCTTAACAAACTATGGAGTCCATACATATTAATGTTTCAAGTATGGTAATGGTGGAGGTAAGCAGGGGCTAGCATCCAGCCCACATTTCCGTTATGATAAACCACCAGCGAAGTTTTAAACAAGCAGAGTATTATGACTTAAACCCCATTTAATTAACAGTTATGCCACATTTTATTAACCCATAATCCATATCAAAGTACGCTAATCCAAATATTTAATAAGGATTAATATAAGCATGAATTAAGCGCTTAACCACACATAACTAGCCCTAAACTCCTGCTTAGCACTAATCACAAATTAATTTGTGGACCTCCAAAATTGGTGGAACTGGAAGTTTTAACTACAGTTAGCTAGTTTAGCAGAGTAGTTAGTTTTAAATTTTGCCTAGAGAGTCAGAATTCAACTCAGTCAGAACAAAAAAATGGGTATTAAGGGTGTCCCAGAGCCATTGGAGTAGGGTTAAGAGCCATCATATCTAAAGAAATGACTTTACTCAAACATTTGATCAAATAATCAAAGGGGCCAAGCCATTGAAGCTGGTCCAAGGAGATGTAGCCCAGGAGGGCTGAACTCCTTTATCACTGTTGTGTAATGTGTGTTCTATGGTGATTATTTGCTGCAATTTATTTTATTGTTTATGTGTTTTTAAATCTAATTTAATTCATGAGTTTCTCATTAAAAAAACACAAATTTAACACATAAACCCTCTCATAAAATTGCTACTTGACACAATCCTTAAGAAAGCTATTATTTTATACTAATGAGGAAGCTAGCATAACAAAAATAGTTTGTCCATATTCAGATTAGGTACTATAGATATAACCTGTTATATCTACTGTGGAATTATAAGATAAAATATTATAGAAATGTGAGACCACACTTCTACAGTTTATAAGGGTTATTCAATTTCTCTCTGAAATTTAGCATCCAAATTAAAGACAAAATTATCTTCGCTCAATGGGTTATTATGACATTCAAGATCTACATATTATAGGCTTCCCCTGTGAAGAAATATATCTCTAAATTACGTATCCTATGGTGGCATATTAATCCTTTTAACAAAATGAAATAAAATTTATAAACCATGTGGAATCTGAGTCCCTATCGCACGAGTCTTTGTGCTAATACAAATATGCGAGATGCAAACTACTCCCCACTCAAGTGGACTACTAAATAGAATTTTATAAAGACATATTAAATGGAGTATTTTATGAAGATCTAAAGTATACTCATTCTATACAGAAGCCAAAAATTAGTATTCTTATTGTCATTCAAAATTAATAGAAAGAATCTGAACCTCTTGACAATCCATTAAGATATAAAAATATTTTTCTATTGAAATAAGACATTGTTTTGAAGGGCATAACGAAGGAAAATAGAAAAGGAAGCATGTTCAAGATAGACAACGAAATTAAAACTAATATATAAAAAATATAAAATATTTTGGAGACGCAACTAAGAAATGTAAAGAGGCCAAAATCCCGTGGTTAAACATCAACTGCCATTTGAATATCTCTATACATTAACGACCGAATCTGCAAATTCAATAAAAATTACAAAGAAATGATTTACTATCAAAGGAAGACTTGAATGATTTGAAGTGTTAATACTGGTATTATATTAAAGTCTGAAGTCTACATTTTTGAAGCAAATAATGTTTGAAGAATTGAGATGTCCAAATCTGTTTAGGCAACTCCAAGAAATTTCCTAATTTGAATACCAAAATGTTGGATTTCTATACATTCAAAGCTAATTCCTATAATATCATTACATGAAACATCAAGGACTGTGAAGGTTTTGGAGCACATATTTTAAGTGCAAATATATGAAGTAGTAATATATATAGAAGGATGACTAATCACATCAGTAAAGCAAGCCTTTTTGAAAAGAATCAAGACAAAGAAGGAAACTCTATGAAATTTCTGTGGTTGAAAAATTTGAGACACCTTTGTTGAAGAAAGTTGACTCTTGACAGTTGAAGACAAGTCAAAGGACCACATCCTTGCAAAGAAAAAGGTAAGGTTATAGAGGTATGTATAATTTATGTGTGCATTGAATTATTTGTATAAAATTCATTAGATCATGGTCATTTGAAAGGTACTAAAAGGGTCTATGTAAATATAGATTAGAGACAGTGAAATATAAGATATTGTTGATATGGTAGCACTCCAAGTATTTTTTCTGCATATAAAGGCTAGGTATTGAGTTCAAGAAATGATGCATTGTCTCTAGGTTTTTGCAGCTAGTCCTTTTACATGTTTTGAATACCTTGATAATCTATGGTTTGTAGAACTTGCAGTTTGTGATGTCTTAAAGAATTTTGTAATTTAGTATTTGTGAACCCTTGCATAGTTTGGACCAAGAAGAACCCTAGGAGAAAAAAACTATCTAATCATGTTCACTATTAAAGATAAAAATAACCATTGATGTTTAATGTGACAAAAAAATTGGTGAGTAGATCCAAGATTAAGAGGGAGCTAATCCTTCTCAAAAGGATTTATCTAAAGCTTGAAGAGTATAAGGAAGAAGTGGAAGAATGTCGCAACAAATGAAGATGAAGAAGAATGGAGTAGTTTGAATCCTGCATCAAATAAGTCGATTAGATGGCAAGAAGTTCACTTATCTCATATGGAAAGAGGGATCTGCAAAGACCCTGATGAGTATGATATTAATTGAAGCTTGCTAGAAAACCCAGAGAAGCTTATGACCAGAATATATAATGTTTGATCTAGGGAAATGTATTTAAGAAAATAAGTTGAAGATTTTTGATGTTGTTGTACCAATAGTTGATTGGTTCATTCAAAGATCATATTAATTGATGATTGGGAGAAGAAGAGCATGAATTAGAACTCTATTTCAATATGAAGATAGACCATGCAAAGTAATGGTGACCTCAGAGGGAGAAATGAGCAAGAATTTGACATGAAGAATCCCGCACGTTGACTAGAAGCTATCATTATTCAGCCCCTCTGATAATGATGGGATATGGTATGGCTTCCTCAAATGACATATTGTAGAAGTATGTGAAGAAGCTATAATTATAGAATTTCATATAACTTGTTTGATGATATTGTACCAACAAATGTTTAATTTAATTTGGGAGAACATGGATTGAGTGGACAACATTGATGATGGCTTGGAAGAGCATAAGAGAAAAATTATGTTAAGGAATAATACATGTGTTAGAAGCTATGCGGAAGTTTGGCTCCTTGAGGATGATAAATGAACCATTTTATTAAAAAGTGGCATGAATATTGTTGAGATCCAGGAAGGTGGAAGTTTGATATGATGACATGCTATTAGGAGTTGAGAAGCCCTACAAGATACTACTAATATATCCATAGAAGAATAAGTAGCCAATGAATAATAAAAGTTGAAGCTTATGACTATGTCTCCTTGATTGAGAGGGAGTAAGGATCTCCTCCCTGGTTGAGAGGGCGTGATGGTGGACTCTGTATTCTCCATGTATCATGTGCTAGGCCATGACTAACAACCATAATTCTGGTGAAGGAACTAATAAGGAGAATGGAGGATTGGATAATCATCTGCTACTAATACACTTTGAGGGTTGGGAATCCAATATAGGAGTAGTCCTGAGGAACAATACTCTTTGATGATAGTGTAGGGTATCCAAGACAAGAGTAGTTATGATGAGTACCAATATTCTTTGAGGATTTGGAATACAATATAAGAATATTCTTATAAGTACATACCTAGTGAATATTCATATGGGGTATCTTCCTTGATATGCGGTTTTGGTGGTATAGAAATGTATGCCTCGCAAAATTGTACTCTAATCTAGGAAGAGTTAGAGCTTTTCAGTCAAGGCCTTGCTATTTTGTAATTGAAAATTCTAGTTATGATTATGATCTTGATGATGCTTATCAATTTGAACTCTTCTTATGAGAATATTTCAATTTGAGAGCATCCTTGTTAAGAGGGAGTGTAAAAAAATGTAACTAGTTTCAGTATTTATAATTATCATTATAGTTGTATCAGTATGTATTTCATGAAAAAAAGAAAAAAGAAGGAAAAAAAAATTATTTTGATTGTTATTTCCTAGTCAAATCATATTCTTCATGCTCTTAGGCTCATTTGAGTCAAGAAGGAAATTTAATTGAGTTAAAGTCCATTTGAATGGTTTGTAAGAAAAATAAAGATTTTTTTTTATTGAGTCAAAAGAGTCAAATTTTCCCCATAATATCAAGTGATCCCTCCAAGACATATCATTCTAGAAGAGACACCCATTCAACCATCAAAATATCTATATATACAAGATACATCGATCTCATTTTATCGTCCATCCATCCACTTCGATTTCTTGTAGAAGAAGGAGAATCTTAGCGAAGTCAAAGGAGTGAAAGAGAAAATTCAAAGGCCCAGAGGAAGTTTATTTTTCTACCCTTCCACACATGTGATATTCTGAGGAAACGTTTGTGGTATTATAGACCCAAAATTACAAGTTTGAGATTTCATGGAGGCCAAAATTTAAGGGATTTGCCAAAATTCAGATGTTTGGCCAGCATTGACTTTGTGGACTATGACTAGCAAGAAGAAATATTGAAGAAGGGATGACTTGGGGCATATTTGGAGATATTTTTCTTGATGTAGGGTCTAGGATATCTCACTTTGATATGATTCTATAAGAAGAGGATATTTTGGGTTATGATAAAAGATAAATCAATCCTAACATGCCTACATCTTGGTTTCTCAACAATGGGCAGAGGTAAAATGTAACTATTATCTTTCCTATAATGAATGTGAGGTATGGATAGATGGGCATGCATTGGTAATCTTTATGCATTTTACTTTATACTTGTGATATTTGGATGGTTAGATATATTTCACGGCGATAGACATGCATAGATCAATAGACATGTTTTTGAAATTATGTGCTTTTAACTATTCATGTGTAGTGTCAATAAAGAGGCATGCCTTGATACTCTTAATGCATGTTATTTATGCATGTGTCAGAAATAGGTTTTTCACTTGAGGATGCATGTAAAAGAAAAATATCAAAGACAAAATTTAATGTTATTATGCATGTGAAAGAATGTAGAACATGAAAATATGTTTAAAGCATAATTAGTAGAGATCAATTATTTGGGTTTGGTAAATGAATATTTTATATAATAATGATGTCAGAGTTTGATGATGGTAGTAAATGCAGGAAATAATTGTGATTTATGCAAAAGATTCATTAGTAATGTCTACTACATCCCTTATGGAAAAACTAAAATATGGATTATAATTAACACTATGGCAGGCAATGAGGTTATTATGCTTGATTATTGGTCCATGGAGAGTGAAGGATCATCAAACACAAGATAATCCACTATAGGAAACAACGAGGCCCCAAAGACACAATGCTCCAGGAAATGTGGGGCGAAGTGTTTGAGAAAGGTGATATCATGATTAATGGCCTCTAGTAAGTTATACTTGAATAAAGATGATATTTTTTTAAAAAATTTCAGAGTGGACAAGAGAAGGACTCTCCTTTTGTCATTGAGTGAGGGGTGAATTCCCTCATAAAACATTTGATAAAATAAACTTTTTCTAGTTTTTCCCGTCTAAGTTTTGAGGGTATATTGGTGTCCATATATGTGTTTTAATTTTTAGTTATTTTGATGATATTGATACGTTGCATGACGTTGAAACTTACATCATAATCAATGTGTTAATAAGTAGTTTAATTAAATAAAAACTGTTAATGACGCAAGATGTAGGAGGATGCATTATGCTAATAAGTAAAAATCATGGTTATTACTTACTTTATGAACTATTCCTTTTCTAAGGTTACTTCACTTAACGATCATGATTATATCATTTGATTATAGGTTAAGGAATATGTGAAAAATCATTGAGACTATTACATGCTAGTAAATATGGTAAAAAATTCTAATGTTGTGTATTTTTTGCTCGAGGCCTACAGAGAGATGTTACATGCTGTGTATTTTTTTCACAAGGCATACCCTTTCGGAGTAAGGGGGAATTTTGTACACCTAATTTGCTAAGAGTTTTTGGTGTGGAATTTGAAGGGTCATTAGAATCCAAAAAACCACTTGGTATATGAAAATCATGAGTATACACATTATATAAATATATATCGTTGTAAATAATAAATGCATCCAATGATTATCTTATTTATGATATCCATTATTTTTTGATGTTTAACAAAATTACATATATGTATTTAAATTTTTAATATTAAAAAATATGCTGGTTATACTGGTCTTTATTGATTCAATTCGATGCAATAATAACTATAAAGGCATGCATACTTTCTCCTGTCAATATTTTAACTTTGTTTGAACAACATACTCTTAACTATGAAATCCATTATTAGAAATTATTTATTTCAGAATTAAGATAAAAAATTATGAGAAAAAATTATGTAATCCATACTCATCCATAAACATAAATATGTCCCAAAAAAGGACAAATTTACAGCACAAACACATTCAGAAAATGCACACAACTGCATAGGGGAAGCCCATGTGGTGAAATACATTATGGTTTTAACAACAACTAACTCACATAAAATAAACTTAAAATAAACTCTAATATCAATGAGTTGCCAACTCTTTCTCATAGTCTCCACTGAAAATTTCAAATCTTAGTCATCCTAATAGTTTTAACCTCTCCTTAAGTTAATGCCTCGTATGCAGTAGTCGAAATTTCTTTGTTCCTCTGACAGACTATAAACCCAAAACAATATGGTTTTCTAAAGGTCTGCATTCTGAACATAAAATTCATCACTTCACAAGAAGGTTCCATTATGTCCAAGGCAAAGGCCAAGGAAAAATAAAAAACTCCAATCTATATTCCTCCATTGGATCCTAAATTTAGCTTCCGAAAAATGATCTGAGCTCCATGCTGAGGATAAAGCATCATAATGTTTTCAATACATTAATAGTTATAACTCAAACTATACTAAAATGAAAATATAACATAATACTAGTATTTTATTACTATTTATAATAAGTATATATCTCTTACAAATATACCAAGGGATTATTAATATTATAATCCAAAATAACTAATAAGCCCAAGGGTCTAATTTTATAAACCCAAGGAATTGGTGAACCCATGGGAAAAATATTAAAAAGCTAAGAGATCAAGAAGCCCTAAGGGATGCATACTAAAAAGAGAAGAGATTCATAAAGCCTAGGAATTAATATTTTAAATACAAATGAATGATAAACTCACATGATTAATAATATTATAAACTAAAGAGAACAATAAACTTTAGGGATTGTTAATATTATAAACCCATTGAATTAAAAATCTAAAGAATTAATAAACCCAATGGATTGATATTAAAAACTGAAGGAAATAATAAACCCAAGGGATTAATATTAAAAAGACACGAAATTAATAAACCCTAAGAATTAATATTTTACACTAAAAAACCTAGGATATTAACAAACCACAATAATCAATATTTTAAACTCAGAAGATTAATAAACCCAAGGGATTATTAATATTATAAACCAAAAGAACCAATAAACGCAAGGGTTTAATATTATAAACCAAAGGAATTAGTGAACCTAAGGGATAAATATTAAAAACATACAGGATAAATAAGGCCAAGTGATCAATATTAAAAACACAGAAGACTAATAAACCCTAAGAATAAAGTTTTTAAACTCAAAAACCTAAGAAATTAATAAACCCTAACAATTAATATTTTAAATAAAATAGATTAATAAACCCAAGACATTATTAATATTATAAACCAAAAGAAGTAATAAACCCAAGGGTTTAATATTATAAACCAAAGTAATTGGTGAACCCAAGGGATAAATATTAATATATAAACCAAGAAATTAATAAACCTTAACAATTAATATTTTAAACTCAAGAGATTAATAAACCCTAAGAATTAATATTTTAAACTCAAGAGATTAATAAACCTAGGGGTTATTAATATTATAAATAAAAAGAAGTAATAAACCGAAGGGTTTGATATTACAAACCAAAGGAATTGGTGAACCGAAGGGATAAATATTAATAACCTAAGGGTAAATAAGGCCAAGGGATCAATATTAAAAACACAAGAGATTAAAAAACCCTAAGAATTAATATTTTTAACTCAAAAACTTAAGAAATTAATAAACCCTAAGAATTAATAATTTTAACTCAAGAGATTCTAAGACCCAAGTGTGATTTAATATTATAAAAAAAAATAACTAATAAACCCAAGGGTTTTATATTATAAACCCAAGGAATTGGTGAACCCAGGGGACAAATGTTAAAAACATAAGGGATAAATAAGGCGAAGGGATCAATATGAAAAACATAAGAGATTAATAAAGCCTACATATTAATATCTTAAACAAAAAGGTTTGTTAAACTCACATGATTATTAATATTATAAACTCAAGGGAATAATATTAAACCTAAGAGATTAATATTATGAACCTCAAGTATATAAAAATCTTTAGATAAATACTATAAACCGTAAAATAAGCATGGTTGAGCTTGCTTGACTTAAACATTTAGACAATTGTTGTCATAATGCAACATTGGATGAAGAATGAGCATCATTTTCCAAGGTTTATTTTCATATTGAGACAATCTTTGTCACAATATGATATTCGACCATGGAAGACCTTAATTGACTACGACTAACTATGATTAACAATGGTATCCCATGGTTGATTTGCATATTGAGACAATGTTTTTCATAATGTGACATTGGACCATGCATTGATATTAAAGTGTATGACTAATATTTATTGCCTAATATTACCAACCCAAATAATTAGTAAACTCAAAGAATTAATAAACCATAATAATTAATATCTTAAACTCAAAACCTAAGAAATGAATATACCCTAAGAATTAATAATTTAAACTAAAGAGATTATTAAACTGAAGGGATTATTAATATTATAAACCAAAAGAAATAATAAACCCAAGGGTTTAATAATATAAGCCAAAGGAACCAGTGAGCCTAAGGGATAAATATTAATATTCTAAACCAAGAAATTAATAAAGCATAAGAATTAATATTTTAAATTCAAGAGATTAATAAGCCCTAATACTTAATATTTCAAACTCAAGAGATTAATAGACCCAAGGGGTTATTAATATTATAAACCAAAATAACTAATAAACCCAAGGGTTTAATATTAAAAACCAAAGGAATTGGTGAACCCAAGGGATAAATATTAAAGACCTAAGGGATCAATAAGGCCAAGGGATCAATAAACCCTAAGAATCAATATTATGAACCAAAATATTATAATCCCCAATGTTATAAACTCTAAATATTAAACAAAATATTATAAAACTTAATATTAAACCCAAATATTATAAACTCAATATTAATTCCTAAAAATAAACCCTATATATTAGAACCTATACTATAACCCAACATATTACACCATAAAGTAAATCATAATATTAAAACTCAAAATATTAATAAACCCAAGGGATTATTAATACTATAAACCAAAAGAACTAATAAACGCAAGGGTTTAATATTATAAACCAAAGGAATCGGTGAACCCTCGAGATAAATATTAAAAACCTACATGATCAATAAGGCCAAGGGGTCAATATTAAAAAAAATATATATTATTAAACCCTAAGAATAAAAATTTTAAACTCAAAAACCTAAGAAATTAATAAAACCTAATAATTTATATTTTAAATTACATAGATTAATAAACCCAAGACATTATTAATATTATAAACCAAAAGAAGTAATAAACCCAAGGGTTTAATATCATAAACCAAAGTAATTGGTGAAACGAAGGGATAAATATTAATATTATAAACCAAAGTAATTGGTGAACCAAAGGGATAAATATTAATATTATAAACAAAGAAATTAATAAACCCTAATAATTAATATTTTAAACTCAAGAGATTAACAAACCCTAAGAATTAATAATTTAAACTCAATAGATTAATAAACCCAAGGGGTTATTAATATTATTAACATAAAGAATTAATAACACCAAGGGTATGACATTACAAACCAAAGGAATTGGTGAACTGAAGGGATACATATTAAAAACCTAAGGGATCAACAAGGCCAAGGGATAAATATTAAAAACACAAGAGATTAATAAAAGCTAAGAATTAACATCTTTATCTCAAAAACTTAAGAAATTAATAAACCCTAAGAATTAATATTTTTAACTCAAGAGATTCTAAGACCCAAGGATGGTTTAATATTATAAACAAAAAGAACTAATAAACCCAAGGGTTTTATATTATAAACCCAAGGAATTGGAGAACCCAAGGGATAAATATTAAAAACCTCCAAGGAATTGGTTAACCCAAGGGATAAATATAAAAAATCTAAGGGATCAATAAGGCGAAGGGATTAATATGAAAAACATAAGAGATTAATAAAGCCAAACAATTAATATGTTAAACAAAAAGGTTTAATAAACTCACATGATTATTAATCTTATAAACTGAAGGGAATAATATTAAACCTAAGATATTAATATTATAAACCTCAAGTATATAAAAACCTTTAGATAAATATTATAAACCTCAAGTATATAAAAATATTTAGATTAATACTATAAACCGTAAAATAAACATGGTTGAGCATGCTTGATTTGAAGATTGAGACAATTATTGTCACAATGTGACATTGGACGAAGAATGACCATTGTTTTCTATGGTTTATTTTCATATTGAGACAATATTTTTCACGATGTGACATTTGACCATGGAAGACCTTGATTGATTACAACTAACTATGATTAACAATGGTAGCCCATCGCTAATTTTCATATTGAGACAATGTTTTTCATAATGTGACATTGGACCATGCATTGATATTAAAGTGTATGACTAATATTTAACACCTAATATTACCAACTCAAAGAATTAGAAAACTAAAGGGATTAATAAACCCTAAGAATTAATATCTTAAACTCAAAACCTAAGAAATTAATAACCCTACGAATTAATAATTTAAACTGAAGAGATTAATAAACCAAAGAGATTATTAATATTATAAACCAAAAGAACTAATAAATCCAAGGGCTTAATATTATAAACCAAAGGAATTGGTGAACCCAAGAGATAAATATTAATATTATAAACCAAGAAATTAAGAATTCATAAGAATTAATATTTTAAACTTAAGAGATTAATAAACCATAAGAATTAGTATTTTAAACTCAAGAGATTAATAAACCCAAGGGGTTATTAATATTATAAATCAAAAGAACTAATAAACCCAAGAATTTAATATTACAAACCAAAGGAACTATTGAACCCAAGGGATAAATATTAAATACCTAAGGGATCAATAAGGCCAAGGGATCACTATTAAAGACACAAGATATCAATAAACCCTAAGAATCAATATTATGAACCGAAATATTATAATACCAATGTTATAAAATATAAATATTAAACACACTATTATAAACCCTAATATTAAACCCAAATATTATAAAACCAATATTAAACCCTAATTATAAACCCTATATGTTAGAATCTATATTATAACCCAACATAATACTCCATAAAGTAAATCATAATATTAAAACCAAATATTATATGGCATATATATATTAAACACTCAATATTATAAACTGTAATATTAAAACAAATATTATAAGCCTTATTATTAAACCCAATAATATAAACCTTAATATTATTCCCACATTTTACAAACCCTCATCTTATAAACCACAAATATTATAGACCCAAATTTTATAAACGTTACAACACCGACATTAGGAAATGTGTTTCATACATGTTGATTAGTGTATATTAAGCACACTCATTACCACAATAGTCAACGTTCTTGCATAATTTATACTAAATACTATATTATAGACTATACTATATTATAAATCCAATAACCCAAAGGATTAGTAAACCTAAGGGATTATATATTAAACACTAATAATATTGACATATTAATATTATAAAACCAAAGCATTAATAAACCAAACACATTAACATTATAAACCCAAGGTACAATTTTTACAAAATGAAGGGATTAAAAAACCCAAGGGATTATATATACTATAAACCCAAGTGATTAATGAACCCAACGAAATAATATTATAAACCATTGGGATTAATAAACTCAAGGGATTAATAAATCGAGGGGGTGTTATAAACAAAAGGGAGATTAATAAAACCGAGAGATGTTGTAATTTTAGTAATGCGTGACAACATTCAAACAAATTTCATTTTGATTATGGTTGATCATGGTTGACCATTCTCAACCATGATCATGTTGATTATGGTTGAATGTGGTTCGTTATGGTTGACCATATTCAACCATATAGGCCTTGATCATGGTTGATCATGGTTGATGATATTCAACCATGGATGATCATGGTTGACTATGGTTCACCATTTTTATTATGGTTGACCATTGTTGACCATGGTTAACCATTATTGACCATGGATAACCATAGAGAAAATGACCATGGTTAACCATATTCAACCACAGTTAATCATGGTTGACCATAAAAACATTAATTTACCATAATGACCATGGTTGATGATGCTTTACCATGGTTGATCATGGTTGACAATGGTTCACATTAAATGACAATGTCTGGACATGGTTGATCATGGTATAAAATCATTGTTTACCACACTCAAGCATGGTTGACCAAGTTCAATGTGAGAAACCTTAATCATCATCGATAATGGTTGAAAAAATTTAACCACGGGTAATCATGGTTGACCGTCACTCACAATGGTTGAATATGGTTGATCATCGTTGAATTTTATTAATTGTGATTGATCATGGTTGACACTGGAGACATTGTCCATAGTTGACTAAATTTAGCCATGATTTACCATAATTTACAATCGTTGACTGTAGAGATATGGATTAACCATGAATAGGGAATTGTATAATATTCAACCACAAATGTATGCATTGTTCACAATGAATGACCATAATCAGGCATAGAGACCTTGGCTGACCATGTTTTACCATTATAACAATTGTTGACTATGGTTGTCGATGAGGAGTCTATAGAACATGAAATGATTTTGGTTAAACATGGTTGACAAAAGATTACCATGTTAATCATGGTGGACCATGGTTGATCATGGTTGACAAGATTCAACCATATGGACCTTGATCATGCTTTACCATAGTTAATCATGGTTATCGATCTTGAACCATGCATGATCATGGTTGAGCATAATCAACCATGATCAAACATTCTTAACCATGGTTGATCATGGTTGACTATTTTTACAATGGTTGATCATGGTTGGCCATGGTTAAACATAGAGATAATGACCATAGTTAACCATATTTAAACACAGTTAATCATGGTTGACCATATAATTATTCGTTGACCATTATATCCATGGATGATGATGCTTGAACATGGTTGATGGTGGTTCAACATTTTTGTTCATCGTTGACAATGGTTCACATTAAATGACCAGGGCTGATCATGGTTGATCATGGTTAACCATGGTTGACCAAATTCAACCAGAAAGACCTTAATCATGGTCGATGAAATTCAATCATGATTAATCATGGTTGACCATGGTTGACTTGGTTGATCGTGGTTGATCATAGTTCACAATAGAGTCATTTTCCATGGTTGATCATGGTTGGTTGTAGAGACAATGATTAACCATTAATAGGGAATTGTGTTTGGCTGAACTTGAGGAGTGATGACTAGCAAAGATACTCCAAAATATTCAATTTTATTATTAGATGTTTGAATAATGTAGTAATGTTGCATTGCGATGTTGGATAAATTGCAATGTGTAACATTGCGACAATGTTTGACAAGTTGCAACGTCTAATAGATGTCTTTACCATTCAAGAATCACAACATATTTAATTTTCAATATTAATCAATAATATTAATAGGAAATTATTTCTCACTAAAGTTAAATATTGTTTATTGTTAAACACAGTCAAGCATAGTGAAGAATTCACCCACATTCTAAAACCTGTGGTTGACCAAATGTTGTAATGTCACATTGCGATGTTAGAAACATTTGTTTACAATTCCAATTCTAATAAATATATATTAATATTAATTAATATTAATATATATTAATATTAATTGATATTAATATATTTATTTAAACATTTTTAAACTATTGTTTAATGTTATAAGATGTGTGTGTGTGTGTGTGTGTGTGTGTGTGTGTGTGTGATCCTCTAGACTTGAGGAACCACGATCGAGGGATATCTAAGTCATCAAAGTCACCCGAGGATCGCACCCTGCATGGGCCACGATATCCCTTAACTGACTTGATTTTTTAGCATGTCCCCTCCACCTAACACAAGACATAACCACCCCTCATAAGGTTTCATCTTTGGTCACCTTGCTGACTTTTATATAAATATTTTAATTAATGTTATTAAATATTTTAATTAATTAACTTAAGGTTACTATTAATTAATATGAAAATATTAATTTAAAAATTAAAAATTTAATTTTTATTGTAATTGAACATTTTTATATAAATGTTTTAATTAATATATTGCCAAATGTTTTAATTAATGTTCTTAAACATTTTACTGTTTTTATAAATGTTATCAATGTTTCATATAATGTTAAAAATTAATTAACCCTTGATCAAGGTTCCATCTGGCGGCGGATGAACTAAGCCGTGATGAGGGTGGTAGAGTACGTGGCGATGGAGGATGGGAACGTGGCTCCCGCATGCGTCGGGAGCTGGAGCATGGTCGCTGAGGAACAAGAGAGGACACATACCAAAACAGAACATAATGATATTCATTACTTCGCATGTGAAACAGGTCGAGGAGCCAGCTGGGATGTTAGATGGAGGTTGGGGAAAGAGCCGTTGAGATTTATTGAGGCAGGTTAAACCCATGCATTAGATTATTCTTGTAACATTCCTTCTCTGCAAGCTAGAGGTTATGAACGCTGGCTCCTGGCGCATGCAACCGGGCAGGACTTGCAGATGACGCTGGTGGCCTGCTTTTGCATATTGGTGTACCCGATTCACCTTTCACTACTACGATGAAGAAGGTATCCGAGTTTCGTTGCATGCACTAGAAAATTTACATCTTTCTGGACTATATTTTCTCTATTTGTAATAATTCCTGTAACTGTATTGTCCAATTTTGAATTAGCTTTATTTTTGAGGAATTTAACCACCTGAAAGGTCAATGTAATTCCTGTTTAGTGCATTTCCTAAATTTAATGTCCTGGTTTGCAAATGTTGTTGGGGTTAGGTACTGTAAAGAAGTTATCGCTCATCCCCAGTCTCGGTTGGAAATGAATTACTGTCAAACCTTGTATCCCATAAATAGGTCTATTTGGGAGTGGGAAAACACCTATATGAATTTGCATGATGTCAATGCTAGAAGGGGAAGGGGAGGGTTGAATAACCATTTGTCTTTCCCTGTTTTACTGCTGAATTTTCCTGCTAGTATTCCTCAGGAATATATTGTGGTAATTATTCGCTCTGATAATTATGTACAGAGTCTCACTGTGGGTAGGTATAGTGCATGCAGTCATAGGAACAATATCTATGTTGGTAATTGTCTCACATGCAGTCATGGACATCAAGGCCAACATTATCCCACCGCAATAATCACCAACCTTTCCATGTCTTATAAATTGTTCTTTAACTTGCTGGGTTCTTGTCATTGTAGGCATTCACCTTAGTCTCATATTACTATCAAATTGATATCCAATGATGGTGAAAAAGAACAGGGGAAAAAAGGTAGACACAAAAAAAGGAAAGGCCAAAGTTTTGAATCCGCCAGCCTAGCGAGGGAGGAGATCTAACAGAGAGGTAATGGAAACTTGTTCTAGACTTACTTAGAGGAGACACCCTGCTTTATAAAATCCATCATTTATGGATGGGATACTGATGCTAAAACCAAAATAGAAGAAGAGGAACACACTGCGGAGGAAGAACTTAACCAAATCATCACAGAATTGGGTCAAACTCGAGGGAGAATTTCTTTGTTTCACCACTCTATCAAAACATACTGGCTGATAAAATGCCTTCTTGTTAAGGAAATTATGTCAGTACAGGAAGTTAGGGGAGATCCTAGGGCAGTTACCACTCTTGAGAGAGTAATAGAAGCATTTGGGAAATGAACCTGCGCTAGTACCACGAGTATGTGTGTCTTGGAAGAATTGAGAAGGAAATCCATTCCATGCATCAGGTAGATATGCCTGGTTTGAGCGTTAAAGATCCGGCTCGTGTGGAGTCAAATGATGATTAGCAAGACTAAGTCCTTTTTTGTTTTGATAGCGGATAACTTTTTGTTTATTGTTATGTAAATATTAGTAATATCAGACACTGATATAAGGTACTTAAGGACAATTCGAAGTAGACGGAGGAAGTACATGTTTTGGATGGCGTTCAATGCACTCAGACGACCAACAGACCTAGTTTCTTACGGGAGGTTGAGGCCTAATTTTTGTAATTACTAAACCTTATTTTTTCATATAAATAGAAAATATAGAGGACCTACTAAGATTACAAAAAAAAAAGTGGAAAAATGATTAATTAAATTTAAAATTAATTAATGCTAATATTTTATTTAATTAATATTAATATTTTAATTAATTAATATTAATGTTAATTATTGTTTTAATTATTTAATTAATTAATGTTGTATTAATTCATTTCTTTAAACATGTTTAAATTAATTTTATTAAATATTTTTAAATAAATGTTTTAATTAATATATTATCAAAAATTTTAATTAATGTTTTAAAGTTAAAAACATTTAGGTACAATTCCAACATGTTATTATTATTATTAACCAAATTTGAATATATTCATGTTTAGATATATTTGAATAATGTAGTTAAGTATAATAATTATGTATTAATTATTTAATTAATATGTCAATGTAATAATGGAAATATAATAATTATTTCACTTTATTATAAATTAATATTAATATATTTTTTTACAAATTTTTGAATTAATGTTTAATGTTATTAAACATTTTTTATATAAAATTTTTAATTACATATTGCAAAATGTTTTAGTTAATGCTATTAATTAATGTTTAATTCTCCAATTTATTAATATTTTAATGTTTTAATTAATTAATTAATGTATATTAATTAGTGATTGCATTAAAATACAATTTACTCATCTCGAGTGATCAAGAAGATTTTTTTTAATGCCTACAAGGTTAAAATATTATTAGAATAAATTCTAAATTTATAATAATTAATTATTGTTATTTTATATAATAATAATAATATAATATAATTGTATTAAAATAATTATTATAATTTAATCTTACAATTTATTATTGTATTAAAATTATTTTATTATAATTTAACCTTATGGTTATTCCTTATATAGAAATTATGTGGTAATGAAACCTTATTATTAAGCAAAGCTTTCTAACACAAATGTTGAATACAAAAGAAATATAATTGCATTAGTTAAGTGATATATGATCACATGATAGTCACAATTTTTTTTACAAATAATTTATGAAACTAAAACTATATTATAATTTAAACCTACAATTTATTAGTTATTCATTATATTGTTTAAATAATATGAAACATCATACATCATGTCAACCCTATTAATAATTGTAGATTTGTTTGTGCAGGTGGATACATTATGAAAGGAAGTCTATATTAAGGAAGTCTAAACGGGTAGCATGGAGAGTTGAATACTAGAGAAACAACATTTTTTTGAATTAATAAAAAATAAATCCACCGCTCCAAGAAAAATTTAATAAAATAATATTTTGTTCTTTATAGTTAATTGTGAGTGGGCATACATTTGAATGGCATGCATGGGAGACCACTACTCCATAAACCTTATAATAATCTAATAATATAATATTATAATGTAATTGTATTAAAATAATTATTATAATTTAATCTTACAATTTATTAATAATATAATTGTATTGAAATAATTATTATAATCTAATCTTACAATTTATTAATAATATAATTGTATTAAAATAATTATTATAATTTACTCTTACAATTTATTATTGTATTAAAATAATTTTTTTATAATTTAATATTAGGATTTATCCCTTATATAGAAATTGTGGAAATTGAGTGATAATGAAACCTTATTATTAATGAGAGCTTTCAATACATCAAAGGTTAACACAAATGTTGAATACAACAAGAAGTATAATTTCATTAGTTAAGTGATATATGATCACATAATAGTCACAATTTTGTTTTTATATTAAATTATGAAACCTAAAACTGTATTATAATTTAAACCTACCATTTATTATTTATTCAATATATTGTTTAAATAATATGAAACTATGATTATTTTTTATTATCATACATCATGTCAACCCCATTAATAATTGTAGATTTATTTGTGCAAGTGGATACATTAAGGAAGTAAGTTGAAATGGGTAGCATGGAGAGTTGAATACCCAACAACAACAATTTTTTGAAGTAATAAAAAATCAATCCACTACAACAAGAATAATTTAAGAAAATAATATTTTGTTCTTTATAGTAACCTCTCAGCAAGCATACATTTGAATGGAATTCATAGGAAACCACTAAGGTAATGGAGTAGAGGAAAATTTTTTAAATGCACACTTGCCAAGTGGTATAATTTTGAGAATGTGAATAGTTATAAGTTTCAAAATTAATCCATGTTGCAATGCATGTTTATAAGTTTTTTTTTTAAATTTCATTTCTAACTAATTAGCATACGTGGTTATAAACAATAGGAAGAGTAAATTTTTAATCATGTTTGTAAAAAAAATAATTTAAGTATGGTTTAAACATGTGATTTTTTTTTTTATGCATTACAAGTGTGATGGAAACTTCATAAAGCACTGTTTCTAATCAATCTTCCTTAGTAAGACTCTTTGGCGAAGAGATGTTTCAGAAGCTCTTAATCATGAGAGATATGGTGCAAGAGATGGTTGAATATAGGAAGGAGTGCATTAGGCTTCAGGATCAGTTAATGGCCACGAAGGAGGAGAAGCAAGATCTTCTTGAAAATATGCAGGAGATGGAGACTCAGCTCCATATTCCAAATGAAACCCTAGCAAAGATCCATGAGATGGAGATTCAACCCATGATGCCAAGGAAACCCTAGCAAGGTATGTGCATGAAAATGAGGCATGTAAATAAATTTTATCTTTAATTTACTCTCAAGATTAATGTTTTGGTGTTTTTGAAAGACATAATAGAGGAATAGGGTCCAAATTCTTAAAAAAAAATGGGCTATGAATATAAAGGGTTAGGAAAACATGCACAAGGAATTAGAAACCCTAATTTTGTTGAGGGAAGGTCTAGGTACATGGGTCTAGGTTTTGGTGAACAAAATGATGCAGAGCACTCAAAAGCTATGGAGAATTTTGGAATTATTTCAAGAAAGGCTTCCATTACATATTCACTACCTCATGATTGTGTTCATAGAGAATAAAACAGATTTACACTCACTATTGAAAAGATTTATTTTAGCCATGGAAGTAGTTATTATGGACAACAAGAATATGGAGAATGCTCAAAATCGAAGGAGGCACATGAAGGTGTTCCAAGAAATCCTTTCATTACATGTTCATTACCTCAAGCTTGTGAAGTTTGTGTTCATGAGGAATGAAAACACTTTACACCCATTTGGCAAGAAGATGCTCATAAGCATGCAACTAATGGAAATGGAAAACAAGAGGATGTTGAAAAATCTAAAGCCATTGAAGCCATTGTTGTTATTCCGAAGAGAGCCACTACGTCATCAAATTCACCTCCTGAAGAAGGCGACAAAGGTTAATGTGAAACGTATAAATATTCCTTTAATCAAGTTGCTTTTAATTATGATAAACATGGAAAATCCTCACATAAGATATGGAGAAAATTTACATGTTCCTTTTGTGGTTTGACTAACCATATTGTTTCTAGGTGTTGGAATAAGATAGCAATACACGGGAAACTTTAAAAACAAAGGAGATAGAAAGCAAAGGTCCAATGGAAAATACAAATCATGTTGAAAAGAAGATGAAATTATTTTGCACTCATTTCCATAAGCAGGGTTATCTTGTAGACAAGTGTTGGAATTTGTATCTAACAAGTCATCCACAACATTTGAAGAAGGTGGAGAGAGATTTTGATAAGAATGGAAAAGAGGATTCCATAGTTGATGTGGGTTAGGATGGTACACATGATGAAGTGCAGCTGAAAGAAGCAACATTGAATCTGTTTGGAAATGTGGTTAGATATATTAGCCAATTAAGGCCTTGGATTTCTTTTGATAATTGATGACAATATTTATTTCTAAATGCATTTATTTTCTCTTGAAAGTATGTTTCATATTGCATGAAGCAAGATGTTGGAAAAGTAGAGCTATGTTGATTAACTTAGATGCAACAAAGATGGAAATTTGTAGTTGGAATTTTCATGTGAATTCATTTATTTCTCTCTAGAATGCATGTTGCATGTTTACACAAGGAAGGTGTTTCAAAGTGGAGTATCCCGACTCACTTTGTTGCGAAAAATCTAGTGATTTGAACTCTTTTAGTACTCGTATATACCAATGGGATTATTGTACTTGTGATTGTACTTGTGAGAGAGTTGAGAATTGTATACATGCATGAGTGTTTGTGTGTGAACAATTGAATTTTTCATAGTTTCATTGTGCTTGAACATACATGAGTGATTGACTTGTGTTGGTTGATTGCTTTGTTAAGATGTATGTTGTCAATTTGAGAGTGTTGATCATTTGCACATGTATGAGTGATCAAATTGTGTTGGTCGATTGATTGTTTCATGTATGTCTTATTGACTTGGAAAATTTGATTTAATCTACAAGGATGAAAGAGAGATGTTGATGAATTGTTTCATGAGATGTGAAATTCTTTTTGTTTTGGGAAAATAATAGTCAAGTGTTTTACATGCTTTTGTTTGACTTAAGAATCAATGGTTTGAAGACACATGTTTTGTCAAATGGTGTTTGGTAGATGTGTTTGTACACCAAGATGTAAGAATGCATGGAGATGTAGACATGATGTGACATTTGTTTCTTTGAAGGAGAAAAAGGAAGAGTTCTCCAAGTTGTGTTTCTTGCATGATGTGTTTTTCAAGTTAATGGTTTTGTTTGTGACAAGGTGTCTCGGGATTTTGGAAGGTCCATCCTTGAGAAAGACGGTCATTATTAGCCTTCATTCTAAAATCATGGCATGAACAACATGTCAATATGGGAGGATGATGGAATCAAGAAGCAAAAAGAGGGATAAGATGATAAAATATTGCAGCAAGAGCAATAACCCTTTTGGTAGACCATATGACCCATGATGCCAAGAAGTGAAAGAGATGGTGAAGACATTCTTCCAAATGTGGAATTTGGTACAGTGGAGGTAAAAGAATGGTCATTTCATTTCTAGTGATTGCTGATATTTGAATTCATTTCTAGTGATTACTGATATTATGACAAATATTGTCTCAATATGAAAATCAACAATGGAAAACCATTGTCATTCTTTGTCTAACGTCAGATTGTGACAACAATTTTCTCAATGTTTAAATCAAGAATGCTCAACCATGTTTATTTTATGGTTTATAGTATTTATCTAAATATTTTTATATACTCGAGGTTTATAATATTTATCTAAAGGTTTTAATATACTTGAGGTTTATAATATTAATATCTTAGGTTTTATATTACTCCCTTGAGTTTATAATATTAATAATCATGTGAGTTTATCAAACCTTTTTGTTTAAGATATTAATTTTTATGCTTTATTAATCTCTTATGTTTTTCATATTGATCCTTCACCTTATTGATCCCTTAGGTTTTTAATATTTATCCCTTGGGTTCACCAATTCCTTGGGTTTATAATATAAAACCCTTGGGTTTATTAGTTCTTTCGTTTATAATATTAAACCACCCTTGGGTCTTAGAATCTCTTGAGTTAAAAATATTAATTCTTAGGGTTTATCAATTTCTTAGGTTTTTGAGATAAAAATATTAACTCTTAGGCTTTATTAATCTCTTTTGTTTTTAATATTTATCCCTTGGCCTTATTGATCCCTTAGGTTTTTAATATTTATCCCTTCGATTCACCAATTCCTTTGGTTTGTAATATCAAACCCTTGGTGTTATTAGTTCTTTATGTTTATAATATTAATAACCCCTTGGGTTTATTAACCTCCTGAGTTTAGAATATTAATTCTTAGGGTTTGTTAATCTCTTGAGTTTAAAATATTAATTATTAGGGTGTATTAATTTCTTGGTTTATAATATTAATATTTATCCCTTAGGTTGACCAATTAATTTGGTTTATAATATTGAAACCTTGGGTATATTACTTCTTTTGGTTTATAAAATTTTGGCCTATGCACGTCCTTGGCCCAATGCTAAATGGAATGAATTGCAACGGATGTTTTGAAGCCTATGCAACTTCGTTAGAAAATATTTCAGGATTGAATTTGTTCACATCGTCTCCCCACAAGATCTGATCATGGTGAATGGCTAATATTAGTACTAGTAGTTACATGCCTTAAGGAAGATTAAGGTTTCCAAGAATTATATCCTTCTTAGTTCTTCTTAGAAAAGAAGCTACGGGTGGGTATAGCCTTAGAGACTCCTTCAAAATAATTTCAACTTTAAAAATCCAAATTAAAAAATGACTGATATCAATAAATATTTTAATGCATGCTTGACCCAATAACAATTCGAAACTATGATTTATCAACGCAACTTGGTTACATGTTAGGGATGGGGTGTTCTGTACTCCGCCAAAGCTCAAATGCTCACACATGTTTCAATATTCTTGGGCCATATTGCCCCTCAGGAGCGGGCACATCATCTTGTCACGAAAAAATACCCAATTCAATACAATCAAGGTATAATTTCAATTTAGTATAATCGAAGTACTAAAATTTTTTAATTGGAGGGAAAGAAGTGAGATACACCATACAATCCAGGTGAAGGTGATGTATCACGCTCATCCATGTCTAATTCTTATATAACATTACAAATACAAAATTACAGTGATAATATGGTATAAAAAATGATCATCAATTATATACTAGCATAATGAATTTTACCAATGTTGTTGATATACATCGATAGGCGTATGTGAAATAGATTTACAACCACATTCACTACTGTGTTTGATATACGACAATAGGCCCACCACATGTATTTTACTAAAATAATAATTATATATTTATGAATATAATTACCAATATATTTTATATATTTAATTGTAAGATATTAATAATATAAACTATATTGATACTCTATATTAAACTAATATATATAACATTTTATTATTTGATAATAAAATATATAATAACAAAATATTATTAAATTTTTTCAATACATTAATACTTATAACTCAAACTATACTAAAATTAAAATATAACATAATACTAGTATTTTATTACTATTTATAATAAGTCTATATCTCTTACAAATATACCAAGGGATTATTAATATTATAATCCAAAAGAACTAATAAGCCCAAGGGTCTAATATTATAAACCCAAGGAATTGGTGAACCCAAGGGGAAAATATTTAAAAGATAAGAGATCAAGAAGCCCAAGGGATTCATATTAAAAAGAGAAGATATTGATAAAGCGTAGGAATTAATATTTTAAATAAAAAAGAATGATAAAATGACATGACTATTAATATTATAAACTGAAGAGAACAATCAACTTTAGGGACTGTTAATATTATAAACCCATTGAATTAAAAATCTAAAGGATTAATAAACCCAATGGATTGATATTAAAAACCCAAGGAAATAATTAAACCAAGGGATCAATAAGGCCAAGGTAGTAATATTAAAAAGACACAAAATTAATAAACCCTAAGAATAAATATTTTAAACTAAAAAAACTAGGATATTAATAAACCATAATAGTCAATATTTTAAACTCAAAAGATTAATAAACCCAAGGGATTATTAATATTATAAACCAAAAGAACCAATAAACACAAGCGTTTAATATTATAAACCAAAGGAATCGGT